>CM039515.1:45190153-45201090 GCA_022432975.1 Begonia masoniana | reverse complement strand
GCCCATCCCATTCATTCTGGGACCCCGAAACCGAACACCCAGGCCCGTACACCTCCACTGAATCCCCAGCCCAGTCCCGTACACCTTGCACTAGGAACCCAACTCACAGACTTCCCTCTCCCTGCAGAGGATTTTTGCCTTCCTCCCCACCGAACCAAGACCTCAGGTTATTACCTGGGCTACAAGAGAGGATACCAACACAACATCTCCAAAATCTCGAATCAACAACTTCCTTATGGTGTAGGCCGAATCGCCAATTTTTTTTTTTTTTTTTTTTTTTTTTTTAAGAGAGTTTAGAATGTCCCTGCTAATAAGAGATTGAAAAAGTTCAACATTCACACGTTTACCATGTCGTGGTAGCACCCGTTTCTAGTGAACCAAAATTTAATTTTGTACTTATGATGTACTTTTGTAGAGAGTTGGGGAGTTAATTGATTAGGTTTCAGAAATGGATCAGGCGAGGGCATGATGGTAATTAGAATTTTACATAGTTGATACTTATTTAAGGAAAAGTCCAGTGATAGTCGCCGCCACTATTCCCTATTTCCCTCTTTTGGTTTTCAGCTAGAGCAGTAGAACTCTCTAGGAGGCCGCTCTCATCGCCGCGTGCTCCTTCAACCTAGGTAAGTCTTGTTTTCTTGCATTTTAGCGATTAGTTTACTGAGAGAATACAATGTGAAGATTTCGAGGTTCCTTCTTGTGATTGAGGTGGGTTCAGGTTCTTGGTGATAAATGGAATGCACGAGTAGCAGAGTTTCAAATCGATTTCCTCAAACATATTATTGATTTTTGGTAAGGTTTAGTAAGAGTTGGATTAATGTACTGTCATGACCTTAGGTGAGCGAGCTTCTGGAGTAGTGGTAACCGAGCATTTCCAGGAGAGCCAGGTAAGTAAAGTATGCATGTGCCTTCGGGCCTACATCAACATCACACATAGTAGGGTTATGCATCTTGTGAATGATTTTTGTATGTCATGCATCATGTTTTTGAAAGATTACGAAAATGAATTCACCCCCAATGTAAGAATGGTAGGTATGAACTGAATGTGACAGACAAACTATAAGGGAACTAATCCGCCCCTTAATCGAGTAGAGGATGTATGACATTGGGAGAATTGATCCACTCCCAAGGAACCAAGGGATCAGATCAACGATTAAGGGAACTAATCCGCCCCTTAATCGAGTAGAGGATGTATGACATTGGGAGAATTGATCCCACTCTCCCAGGAAACCAAGGGATCAATCATTTATGAACGTTGTGTATCAACTTGATGAAAGTGAATTGCATGTTTAGGAATTTATGTTTCAGCAATTCCTTTCATTACTGCTTTACTTACTTAGTATTAGGCTAATAGATGAGTTTTTTTGATGTAGGTGTGCGGAATCCTGCAGGTGATTCCTGATTTTACTACGACGAATAATGGGTGGAGGAGCACTTCTTCTCTGTCTCGAACTGGTATACAGAGGCGGATTACTAAGTCTGTTTGGTGTGAAAGTTTAGTTGACAGTGTTTCAATTTAAGTATGTTGAGTTTCATAACAGTAGTGATTTCTATGTTTTGAATACGATTTCGAGATTTTCCTGTTATTATGCTGTTGGAATTTAATGTTGACACTCACTGGATTTTTAGTAATGTAATGGTTTGAAATGTTTTGAATGGTTTCAGTGAAGTGGGTAATTCCTTTTCTGAGGTTTAGGGTGTTGTTCTGTTGTCTATCGGAAGATGTCTTCAGTGGAAGCCATCGGATGATATAGAACGAAATATTGTCCATTGTGATTGGTATATGTAGCTTGTTTTATCGGAAGATGTTGTTTGGTCACTATTGGTAGATGAAGTCTATCGGTAGATGTCGGGTTATAGTTATGTGTCTATCGGAAGATATAAGTAGAGAGTTTTGGCCGTTTAGTGTCGTCGTATGGTTTACTCAATCGGAGGTGTAGTTTAAGTCTTCAGATGATGCTCATTAAACTCATCGGCAGATGCCGTTCTCGACGTCATCGGTGGATGTAGGGGGGACTTTTGTCGTTTAGTCACCGGTGGATGTAGAACAAAGTCGATCGGATTAAAGAAATTCAATTTGCCTGGGCGTCATCGAAGATGTAGAGTGTATTTGGTCGTTTATTCACCGGTAGATACAGTCTACCGAGAGATGTCTTTGGTTTTTTCATCTGGCAGACGTCATCGGCAGAACGCTTCTTTCTTGTTGCCGCTTCTTCCGTGACTTATTAATCGGTAGTCCGTTTACCTCCGTGACGTATCAAAGTATTTCCAATTTAAACTTCATTTTCATGGCCGATTACTCCGAATATGCCACAACGATTATTTTAACATTTTTTTATGGCCTTGTCTAATTCCATTTTTGCTAAACGATTTCCGCTGCAAGTATTTTATTTTTTTTACGTGAAAGTTTTAGTCAAGTCCGGGAATTTGTTGTGACGAACTGGGTTAGATAACTCGGTGCGTGAAAAGTGTGTATTTGAGGACATCGTAACCGTTCAAAGATTACTCATCCATTGCCAAGCGTCGCATGGAAGTACTTCCAACAACTGTAAGTGTTTATGGTTAGCCTCAGTAATAGATATTTATGAACATAGTTAACATTGTGCAGAAGTAAGGTTAATGGCCAGAGCCCAGGAAGACCTAGGATTACCAAGGAAATGCAAACTTGGAGGATGAGAGGGAACATAGTGTTATTAGACAACTGACAGATTTGGTACGTCATTAAACCCGACTTAGCGTCAGACGGCCGACCGTTAGCGGTTGCTGAAACGAAGAGAGTACAAGGGCCCCCCCGGTGCATCACTCAAGTTCTAGAAGAGCATTTCATGAGACCGATTACGAAGCTTCAGCGCCCACATTTGCTGGAAATAGCTCATCCAATCGATTGTTCGCTTGAGGCATAGCTTAGGAAAATTGAGAGTATGTTCAGCGCGTGTGCAATGTGGGTGAAGGAGACAAAGTCACGTTGGCCACGTCCATTTTGCTGGAGATGCTCAACTTTGGTGGGAGACAATCGAGACCACCACCGATGTCCTCAGCGTTCTTGGTCGTAGTTCAAGAACACATTCTATGAAACATTTAATAGCACAGTCCAGGCAGCAAAGAAAGGTTAGATTTTTGAAAACTTGAATCCGAATGGTCTTGGCTTGAGTACGTTAGACAATTTGAGTCCATTTCGCAGATTCCGCTGACACTTCGGTGTTTCAATTCATGAATGGACTGAAACCAGAAATGTACAGAGAGGTCAGTTTTCGGGTTATAAAGGTTTGCCCTTCAGTGAATGTTGTATCCACAGCATTGGAGGTGGAAGAAGCTGAATTGAATGTGCGGGCTAAAGGAACCCCGAGAAGTTGTTCAACCCCGCCGCAGAGAAGGGTGAAGAGGTCCAATGAAGGCCAGCACAGCCAAGGGATAGGAAAGAAGGTACCAGACAACAAGACGTTCCCTCAGGTGCCAAAGTGTTCGAAGAATACCCGGGCTTAGTGTAGATTTGGATCGGGTAAGTGCTTCAACTGCGAAGAGGTTGGACACTTGTACAAGGATGCCCTAAACCCCGTATCTTCGATGTTTTCATTGCAACAAGGTTGGCCATACCAACAGAGACTTCCCAGCTTTGAAGGGGGCCCCTGTTCAATTAGCCAGAATATTCTCCATGATGGAGTCAGGTGACGAGGACCAGCCTGCTGTAGTGTCAGGTACTATATTGATTACTCTGTACCTGCTTTTACTTTGATCGATTCGTGTTGCAACGCATCTTCTTTTATAGCCTCTGCCTTGCTGATAAGTTAGACTGTAGCGACTTTACACATCCTTCTGAGCATGTTGTAACTTAGCATTAACTTCTAGTGAGCACATGCACCTCCCCAGTCAATGATGCCTGATAGTGTGGTGTTAGTAGGACATAAGTTGCCTGCTGATCCTCATTGTTATGGACATAATGGGATTTGATGTGATCCTAGGAATGGATTGGTTGTTTAAGCATTATGCCACAATAGATTGTAGGACTGGAATTGTTAGTTTTCACCCCCTAGTGGTTTAAACCATACCTTCCAGGCTCTGAAGAAGAGTAAGAAAATGACTGTGATGACTTCGTTCTGTGTTCTGGTGTCTGATTGAGACCCTGCCCCATGCAGAGAATATTGGCTTTTTGGCCAATGTCTTAGACACGCAGCTAGTAGAGAAATCAAGTCCCAAAAATGTTTTAGTTGTCCAAGACTTTCCAGAAGTATTTCTAGATGACCTTCCTGGATTTCCACTAGATAGGAAATGAGTTTGTGGTAGATGTTTACCCCGGCGCCGAGCCTGTGTCTAAAAATCCATATAGACTAGCACCAACAGAACTTAAAGAATTGAAGAAACAATTAGAGGAGTTGCTGAGAGGGGTTTCCTACGCCCTAGCTTTTCACCTTGGGGTGCACCTGTCCTTTTTTGTCAAAAAGAAAGATGGATCAATGCGTTTGTGCAATAGACTATAGGGAATGAATAAGCTAACTGTCAAGAACAAATATCCACTGCCGAGATTGACGATTTATTTTATCAGTAAGGGTGAAAGAGCACTTCCCTAAAAGTGACCTTAGGTCCGGTTATTACCAGTTGAAGGTTAAATCTGAAGATATCCAAAGACTGATTGCCCCCCCTTTTACGCATAATGTATGGACATTATGAGTTTTTTTGGTTATGTCTTTTGGTTGACAAATGCGCCAGCAGCCTTCTGTGATCTCATGAATAGGGTGTTTCCGAGTATTAGACAAGTTTGTCATTGTATTCATAGATGACATTCTAATCTATTCTAAAACTAAGGAGGAGCATGCAGGACACCTCAAATTGGTGTTAGGAGTGCTGGGCAGCACCAACTTTTATGCCAAATTTCTAAGTGTGAGTTTTGGTTGGACAGAGTTCACTTCCTTGGTCATGTGACTCTGGAGATGGGAATATCTGTTGATGCCGCCAGGTTTTAAGCAGTGAAGAGATGGCCGCCAAACCAAAGAATGCTACTTGAATTAGGAGTTTCCTTGGATTAGCAGGATATTATAGAAAATTCCATCGAGGGATTTTCAAAGATTGCCACAACATCCCCTTACATTTACCAAGGAAAATTTGAAGTATAATTGGACTGATAACTGTGAATGCCATTTCCAGACCTTGCAGCCGAAATAACCATGCTCCAATTCTGACCTTCCTGTTGTTAATGGTAAGTTCAGCATATATTGTGAGGCATCCAAAGTGGACTTAGTTGTGTTTTGATGCAAGATGGAATGGTTATAGCTTATGCTTCTAGGCAGTTCAAGTGCATGAGAAGAATTAACCCTACCAATGACTTAGAATTATCTGCTGTGGTTTTTTGGTTTTTGCATGTAAGATTTTGGAGGCACTACCGTATGGACAAACTTGTGAGATATTTCGGATCATAAAAGTTGAAATACATTTTTACGCAAAAAGGAATGCATATGAGCAACGTAGATGGCTGAGTTTGTCAAGATTTGTTTGAGATTAACGTCACCCCCCTTGCAAGTGCGAATGTAGTGTCTGATGCTTTTGAGTGAGTGATTCCTGTCAGTCTCCTGCATTGATTCTAGAAATACTGATAGCTTTAACAAATTCCAAAGATTTTTTTTAACCTGGAGCGGTGTCTAGTGTGTCAGCCATGCTTTCGGCCATATCTTGAGGCCAACTATTTGGAGAGGATAAAGGAAGTTCAAACGAATGACACCGAATCCAATAAGTATAAGTTGAGCATAGATTCACTAACAATTCGGTTTTCAACTGCTCTCTCAGCTGATGGAATTCTCAAGTTTCGAATAGGTGGTTTGTTCCTACTAGATACTGAACTTAGAAAGGAAATCCTATCTGAGGCACATTCTCCAGCTTTCTGTTCATCCTGGAGGTACGAAAATGTACAGAGATCTCAAGCAACATTATGGTGGCCAGGTATGAAGAGAAGTGTGGCGGAGTATGTGGATCATTTCGTCTGGTCTGTGCCACAAGTCTAATCTGAACCTATGAGGCCTGTGGAACAGGTGGCAAAACCTTTAACCTACCATTCCGAATGGAATGGGAACAAATAACTATGGATTTGTTATAGGATTACCTAGAACAGCAAAAAGTCACGATGCAATTTGGGTAATAGTTGATCGTTTAAACCAATCGAGCTCCTTTTCTTCATTGAATATACAACGTGACTCGATTGGATCAATTGCTAAGAGTTGTATGTGCACTAAGTTGTTTAGACTGCTGCGTTCCCAACCCATAGTTTTCAAACCGAGACTCCAAATTTACTATACTTTTAGAAAAGTTTGCACAAGCTATGGGACACAGCTTAGTAGTTTTAGCACACCTTTCATCCTCAAACTGTGAACAACCCTAGATAACAATCCAAACGGTTTGGAAAGATAGCTTCGTGCCTGTGTACTGGAAATTTCAGGGTTCTTGGAGTAAGAATTACATGGTGAATTCTTTATAATAACAGTTTTCAAGCAACATGGCATGGCACCATACGGGCATTATGGACGAAAGTGCAGATCTCCATTAATTGAGATAGGGTTGAGAAGCACAACCTGATTGGTCGTCCTGCATGGCAGGCAGACAGTGGTAGAAGATTGCCTTATTCGACAAAGAATCGTAACAGCTAAAAGCCGGCAGAAAAGCTATGCAGAAAAAGACGAAGATATTAGATTTGATGTTTGGTATGACGTTTTTCCAATGTAAGGTCACCTTCAAAGGAGTTGTGAGATTTGGAAAAAGGCAGTTGAAACCCCCAGATATATTGGACCTTTCCCAATCGTGAAGAATTGGGAACTAGCATACCAACTTCGTTACCAGCCTCGTCTGGAGGGAATCATAATGTGTTTCATGTTTCCATGCTAAAGACGTGTTTAGAGATCCTTCCCAGATGGTGGAACAGCAGAGCATCGAAGTTCTTCCTACTCTTACTTATGAGGAAAATCAGTAAACAATCTTAGATTTAATGCAGTAAAGGTATTAAACGACAACGAAGTTCCACTGGTAAAGTCACTTGTGGCATAACCAAACATTGAGGAGACAACTTGGGAGCGCCAGCAGGACATGATGGACCAATATCCCAAACTATTCAGGTACTGAATTTTGAGGACAAAATTCTTTTAAGGAGGGTAGATGGTAGCACCGGTTCCATTGAACCAAAATTTAATTTTATTATTATATGTACTTTTATGAAGGTTTTGGGGAGGAATTGATTAGGTTATCAATGATCAGCGCGAGGGCATGATGGTAATTAGAATTTTTTAAATAGTGGATAACCTATTTATGAAAGTCCAGTGAGAGTAGCCGCCACTATTCCCTATTTCCCTCTTTCGGTTTTCAGCTCGAGCAATAGAACTCTCTAGGTGATTCTCTCGCCCGATTCTCCTTCAACCTAGGTAAGTCTTGTTTTCTTGCATTTTAGCGATTAGTTTACTGAGAGAATACAATGTGAAGATTTCGAGGTTCTGTGATTGAGGGTGGGTCAGGTCTTGGTATACTGGGATGCACAGAGTATCAGAGTTTCAAATCGATTTCCTCAAACATATTATTGATTTTTGGTAAGGTTTAGTAAGAGTTGGATTACTGATACTTCATGAACCTTGGTGGGCGCGCTTCTGGAGTAGTTGTAACCGAGCATTTCCAGGAGAGCCAGGTAAGTAAAGTAGCATTTGCCCTTCGGGCCTACATCACAAAATAGTAGGGTTATGCATCTTGTGAATGATTTGTATGTCATGCATCATGTTTTTGAAAGATTACGAAAATGAATTTCCATGTAAGAATGGTAAGTAAACTGAATGTGACAGACAAACTATTAAGGGAACTAATCCGCCCCTTAATCGAGTAGAGGATGTATGACATTGGGAGAATTGATCCCACTCCCAAGGGAACCAAGGGATCAGATCAGATATAAGGGAATTCATCCGCCCCTTAATCGAGTAGAGGATGTATGACATTGGGAGAATTGATCCCACTCCCAAGGGCACCAAGGATCAATCCGTTTATGAAACGTATGTGTTATGCAACTGAGATGACAAAGTAAAATTAGCCTGTTTAGAATTAATGTTCAGCAATTCTTTTTCATTAACTACTTTACTTACTTAGCAAAAAAAATTGTTAGCTAATAATGAGGTTTGGTGATGTAGGTTTTGAGGAACTGCAGTAATTCCCTGAGTTTACTGACGATAGATGGGGTTGGGCACACTGTCTCCTGTCTTGAACTGGTATACTGATGAGGCGGATTAACTGATGTCTGTTGGTGTGAAAGTTTAGTTGACAGTGTTTTAATTTAAGATATGTGAGTTTTCATGACAGTAGTGATTTCTATGTTTTGAATACGATTTCGAGATTTTCCTGTTAATAGTATTGGGAGGGGCTGGGAATTTTATGTTTGACACTCACTCAGTGGATTATTTAGTATGTAATGGTTTGAAATGTTTTTGAATGGTTTTCATGAAGTGAGTAGATTCTTTTCTGAAAGTTGAGTTGTTGTTCTGTGTCTATCGGAAGATGTCTTCAGTGGAAGCCATCGGATGATAGAACGAAATATATCGTTAGTGATCGGTAAATATGTACTTGTTTTAAAATAATCGTAATATGTGTTGTGTTTTGTTCACTATCGGTAGATGAAGTCTCAGTAGATGTCGGGTTTACGTTATGTGTCTATCGGAAGATATAAGTAGAGAGTTTGTCGTTTAGTGATCGGCGTATGCAGTTTACTCAATCGGAAGGTGTAGGTTTAAGTCTATCGGATGATGTCTCAGTAAACTCATCGGCAGATGCGTGCGACCGTCATCGGTGATGTAGGGGGGGCCTTTTGCTTCGTTTAGTCCACCGGTGGATGTAGAACAAAGTCGATCGGATGAAGGAAATCATCTGGCTGACGTCATCGAAGATGGAGAGGTATTTTGGCGTTTATTCCAACCGGTAGATAACAGTCTACCAAAGATGTCCTTTGTTTTCATCTGGCATACGTCCTCGGCAGAAGCCTTCGATTCTGTTTCCGCTTCTTCGTTGACTTTATTAATCGGCAGATCGTTTGACCTCCGTGCCGTCTCAAGTATTTCAATTTAAACTTCTATTTCCCCTGGCCGATTACTCCTTAATATTCCAATGATTATTTTAACATTTTTTTATGACTTGTCTAATTCCATTTTTGCTTAAACGATTTCCGCTGCATTATTTTTATTTTTTTACGGTTGAACTTTTTTTTTAGTTCACGTACGTCATTGTGTGGACGAACGCGGGTCAGATAACTCGGGGCGTACAATGCGTCTTCCAACGATGTTGCTTTTTCTTATTTGACGAAGACAATCAGAAATTGGAAGGGATTGATTTTAAATGGCGATTATATGCACATAGGTGTTTTGCACATGTTCTGAATTTAATCGTTTCTGATGGTTTGAAAGAACATGTTGAGTGCATAGCAAGGGTACTAAAGTGTTCCAAGTAACGTAAGGTCTTCTCCCGGCCGATTGCATAGGTTCAAGCTTGGTTGATGGGGCGAATTAAGATTACATTTACACATACGTGTTCACTAATATTCCTACTCGTTGAACCTACGTGACTTGAATGCTGGCAAGCGCTGAGAAGTATGAAATGGCGTTTGAAAAATTAGCAGAGAATGATATGTATTTCTTGCATGAAATGGATAGGGGACGGTTTACCCACAACTGAAGATGGTCTTGCATTCGAGAATACATTAAATTCTTAGAAACATTTCATATATGACGTAATGTTGCGCTTCTCTGCACATACAGCGAATTTTTACTGGTAAAGTATTTACTTTGAAGATTGCAATTGACACAATTTGCTAACTGTTGACAAATATTGACGCTAAAGAGAATGCCCACCGATATGCAAAGTAAAATTGATAATTTGGGGATCGTTGAGAAAATAAACATGCTTGTATACGTTGCCGTTAGTCGCTTGATCCTAGTGCAAATGAATTTTTTATACGGCATTGTTTGGACAATTTTATTTGCAGTGAAGGAGAGGGGTGCTACGGCAATATCAAAACAGGTAGAGGATGTACTTGAGAAATTGTATACCGAATACAAAGGTGATTACAACAAATGAAGAGCAGATTCCAAGTAGCAGCACTAGTCGACAAAAGTCTCCAAAGTCCATGAATTCTTGATTCAAACTCGTTCAACTGCAGTATACTCACTGTTTTATGTGATTGGAAAGTGCAGAAATAAATTGAAATTAATTAGTCAGAATTTGAGCAATACTGTCTAGAAATTGAGCAATTTTCAGACAGTTCTGAGATATTAATGTGGTGGAAGAACGAACTCTGAGAAGTATCAAGTTTTGAGTGCAATTGCAAAAGATATATTGATCATTCCAATTTCTACGGTGGCATCAGAATCTGCTTTTAGTTGTGGTGGTCGTGTTTTAGATGCCTTTCGCAGTTCTCTAACCCCTACAAATGTTGAAGCTATTATATGCTGTCAGAGTTGGCAAAAACATTCAATCCCTATAAAATTCCTCCATCACTGCTGAAATTTTGGAAGTAGCATCACAACTATTGATGAGGTTTGAACCTTTTTAAGACTTTATTTTTTTTACATATTTCTCTAATGATTAACTAATATGTTCAATATTTTCATTTTGCAGTTCTA
Organism: Begonia masoniana; assembly: GCA_022432975.1. NCBI lineage: Eukaryota > Viridiplantae > Streptophyta > Magnoliopsida > Cucurbitales > Begoniaceae > Begonia > Begonia masoniana. Next base: position 45,190,471 of record CM039515.1, on the reverse strand, counting down.
TTACCGGTGAAAATTTTGAAGAAGACGCACATTGTGTAATATTCCCCGTCTCGTACGGATTTTTAAAATATTTTATTATATTATGGATGACATTTTTGTAAACTGTCAAATCGGTTCCATTTTTGACAAGGCAACGTCATTACGAATCCTAACGAGTATTGAATTTTAAGGAAATTTTGGGAAAAAATTGTTCGGAATATCACGCTATATTCCGAGTAAAATAACCTTTCTACCGTAATGACGTTTTGGTAAAATAGTAAACAAGGTCCGATTTGCGAACGGATAGTTTTAATAGAACCCATCTAAAATTTGGATTTT
>CM039515.1:45181589-45190053 GCA_022432975.1 Begonia masoniana | reverse complement strand
AATCTTTTTCACGTTGGAGTCGAACACTTGATTTGACAAACTTTGAAAGTGCAGACTTTTCTCTTAAGAAACTCCCCTATGTGTAGCTTGAGAATCTCACAGTAACGAAGACATCCGTTTTCCCTCCAATCTTTCACAGCATTATCCCCATAGATCCATGTGAGCATTCACCCCCGGGTAGTTGTAGATGACCGTACACCGAGTGGGGACACCTTGGTTTGCTTTCCAATTTACATGGTCCACATAATTTTCAGCATCAAACTTCATATTAATTCTTGTTGACAACATCTTTTTGAACAATCTTGTCCAGCATTCGAAATTAACATGTTGCAACATTCTATGCCCTAAAATAGTGTCTTTCCTACTCGATCAATAGTAGATAGGAAAAATAAAGATACATTATTTGAAGATCTATTCCTCTATAACCCACTTGTTTTTTGATCGGACCCACACATTTTCACGAGGTGTAAATTGCACATTCAGTCCTTAAATCGCACAACTGACGAATACCTGATTATATTAGATTTCAACCATCCACCAAAATGACAGTACTCAACTTTGGTAGACCAGGAACTCACGTCCCTTCAATGACATGCGTTGAGACAGATGAAACCGTTGCCGAATGTTACGTTTCCCATGGTTTCGGGTAGCTTTCCTTCAAATATTTTTTCTTCCCTTATCATTGCACTGTTAACTTAAAATCTGTTTAGTCTAACTATGTTTTTGATGATTGTGATTAACGTGAAATATATAATTGGATGCTTATAAGAAATGCGTAATTTAATTATTGCCTTAATGGGGATGCCCCTTTTACAAAAGGTATTATTTAGTTTTTCTATATTTTTTGATTAATGTTGTTATGTCAAGGCTGATGCTGCTTATTGTTAACCAAATGTATAAGCCTCGTCAAAAGTAACAACCGACCGTCTGTCAAAGCAATTTGAATGCATCCACCGGATATATCAACCGACAAAGCAAAGTCAACCGATGTCTGAACCAATTGAATATCGACCGGTACACTAAGCCAGAGTCGTCCGTGGGGTTATGTCGACCGATATTTAAGTCTAGTACCGAATCAATGTCGACCAAAATCCAGAAGTCTTCTGTAAGATCAATGTCAACCCGTTGCCACTAGGGATAACATCCATTCGACGCAGAATTCTTCTGCAATATCAATGGTCACCCGATTGTCCCTAGGATACATAATTCTGAATCAAGAAGTATTTTGAAAGATCAATGTAGACCTAACTAAGTTTTCGTCTATTAGAATAACATCAATCCGTTAAGAAGTCTTCCGCCGTGAGTATTAGTCTGTCAATCACAACGGCTAACTTTCTATGTACCTGATTTCTTCACAATGGTCATATTTGGTACAAAAACAAGGAGTCGTCCGATGTGAAGCGATTATGGACCCCAGTAATTTAAAAACGATTGAAGCCTTGGGAGAAACTTTTTTTTTTTGGCCACCACTTGAACAATTCTCTTGTCCCACCTCTCACGAGCCTTAAGTTTTGTAATACTCTTCGACCTCTACAACCTCTCTACATCTACACTTGAGATTTTGCCTTTTGAGAGGTGTGTTTTTGTGTTCTATAATTTTTTAACATTGTAAATGTAACACCCGGTTTATTCGAATTAAAATATCTATTAATCTTCTAAGTGTGAATTTTATAGAATGAAATTAGGGGTAAAATCAATTAGGTTAATGAGTAACTAAGTGAGGGCATAAGGGTAATTGTCAATTTTGCAAATGGATAACGTATTTAAGGAAAGAGTAAATGAGGTATAGCCGTCATACTCATTTCACTCTCGGTTTTCAGCTCAACCCAGCAGAGCTCTCTAGGCGATTTCCTCACCGATTCCTCCAACCCAGGTGAGTTTTGATTCGATTAATTGCTGATTTTAGTACCTAGGTAGCTTAAGGATCCCAACGTATGCATTTTGTTAATGTTACGAGTGAGAGATTCTGCTTGAGGATTAGAGCAGAATCGGGAATGTTAGATAAATAGAAATGCCCAACCCACTCCTTAGATTTCTGAATAGCTTAGATTGAGGTTTAACGTTCTGTTTATGAATATAGGTGAACAAACCCCCGAAGTAGCTCTTAACCGAGCATTTGCAAGGAATCCAGGTAAGTAAGTATTGCTTGTGCCTTCGGGCCTACATCACAAAACAGTAGGTTTATGTATGCTTGAATATTTCTATTGTCCATGCATCATGTTTTTGTTAAAAGTTACGAAAATGAATTTCATGTAAGGAATGGTAAGGTATGAACTGTATGCGACAGATCAAACTATTAAGGGAATTCATCCGCCCCTTAATTGAGTATGAGGATGTAGACATTGGGAGAATTGATCCCACTCCCAAGGGAACCATGGGATCAGATCAGCTGTTAAGGGAATTCATCCGCCCCTTAATTGAGTATGAGGATGTAGACATTGGGAGAATTGATCCCACTCCCAAGGGAACCATGGGATCTGATCATGATATGAACGAATATGTATGCCACTGAGAGGAGAAAATAGAAACTGCATATTTAGGAGTTTAAGCTCAGCATTTTATTTCATTCATATACTGCTTTACTTACTTAGCATTAGGCTAATAGATGAGTTTTGTGATGTAGGTGAAGAAGTGTTAGCAGGTGTGTCTCCTGATCATGTTGAGGAATAGTGGACGTTGGAGGAGTGCATTCAGGCCTCGACATGGTAACTGATGGGGCGGTTTAGCATGTTGTCTACAGATGTAGAGGTTTAGTGGATAATGATTTAAATTGAGTATATGGAGTTTTAGTAAAGGAGATTACAGCTGCTTGACTTCGTTTTCGAGAATTTCTGATTTTCATGTTCTTACTGATTTTGATCAATACAATGACTTGGAGTGTTATGAATGGGTTTTTGGTAAAATGTTTTAAGTCTGTTAGATAGTCGAATCTTTCTCGGGTTATAGACAGGTTGTTTAGTCCATTGGTGGGAATTGAATAATTTTGTATCAGTGGATATGTGTAGAGGTTTATTGCGTTCTGTTGACAGGAATTGTGTTGATGTCTATCGGAAGAGGGAAGTCTACCGGTAGATGTCTCATGTTTGTCTTCCGGCTGACGTCATCGGAAGAGTAAAGCATTTGTCTTCCGGCTGACGTCATCGGCAGAAGAAGTGTAATGGAAGTCGGGTGAGTATGTCTTCCGGCTGACGTCATCGGAAGAGTAAAGCATTTGCCTTCCGGCTGACGTCATCGGCAGAAGAAGTGTAATGGAAGTCGGGTGAGTATGTCTTCCGGCTGACGTCATCGGAAGAGGAAAGCATTTGTCTTCCGGCTGACGTCATCGGCAGAAGAAGTGTAAGGGAAGTCGGGTGAGTATGTCTTCCGGCTGACGTCATCGGAAGAGGAAGTAATTGTCTTCCGGCTGACGTCATCGGAAGAGGAAATAGGTATTTTGTCGTTTACTGACCGGAAGAGGGAATGGGTGTTTCGTCGTTTTCGGTTGATGCCGCTGACGTCACCGGAAAACGAAATAGGTGATTTGTCGTTTTGTCACTGATGAAGTCTTCGGTTTTCTATTTCTGCTTCTTTTCGTTGACCTTGTCGTCGGCAGATGACTTCAACACTTCCGTTAATCACCCCAACAGTATATTCTACAGTTCGTCTAACTTCATAGTTGTTTAAATGATTTTCCGCTGCAAAGTTTTCAAATGTTTTGAATGTATAGAAAATGTCAAATTTTGACTGTCGAATGAAGTTTTAAAATTTATCCGAAAATTTCTTAGTCATGGTCAAGTAATGAGTAGCGACCCGGGTTCAGATAATTCGGGGCGTTACAGTATGGTATCAGAGACATGTTGCTAAAACCGTTCAGAAGATTACTCATCAGTGCCAATCGTCGCATGAATATACTCCAACAACTGTAAGTGTTTATGTTAGCTTTAGTTATAAGATGTTTATGAGTATAGATAACCTTGTGCAGAACCTTATACAAATGGCTAGACGACCGGGGAGACCAAGAGTACCTAGGGAGATGCCAAACTTGAGGAGTGAAGAAGATTCAAGTGTAATTAGACAGCTGACGGAGTTGATGCGTCAGCAGACAGACATTGTGCGACAGCAATCTGACCAGTTAGGTGTGTTATTGAGTCGGGAAACACAAGGAAGTGCCAATTCAGGTCAAGTCAATGAGCATTCAGGGGATAGATTTCGTAGGCTGCAACCACCCACATTTGATGGAAAGTCATCTAACCCGATTGTCGCTGAGGAATGGCTTCGAAAGATAGAGAGCATGTTCAGGTGTGCCAATGTTGGAGAAGGAGAGAAAGTCATTTTGGCAACGTTTCATCTAGCCGGTGATGCGCAACTTTGGTGGGAGTCGCTGGAGATCACCACCGATATCGCAACCATGCCCTGGTCGCAATTCAAGGAAGTCTTTTACGAGAAATACTTTAGCACCACTGTCCAGAACGCTAAGAAGGCTGAGTTTTTGAGCTTGAAGCAGACTGGGTCTGTGGCAGAGTACAACAGACAATTTGAGTCTCTGTCAAGGTTTGCTGGATACCTCGTTCATAGGAATGAGGACAAAGTGTTTCAATACCTGCAAGGTCTAAAGCCAGAAATTTACAGAGGAGTAAAGTATTCAGGCATCAAAGGCTTGTCATTCAGTGAAGTAGTGTCTACTGCATTGGAGGCAGAAGAAGCTGAAATGAAGTGTGCTGGACCAAAGGAAGCCCCGCGAAAGTTCTTTCAGCCCCACCAGCAGAGAGGATAAAGAGGCCTGCTGAAGGCCAGGGTAGTCAGGGTACTGGAAAGAAGGTACCTGATGCCAAGAAGTTTCCTCAGTGCATGAAATGTATGAAGAGCCACCTGGGCGAGTGTAAGTTTGGGACTGGTAAGTGTTATAACTGTGAGGAGTTTGGACATTCGCTTAAGGATTGCCCGAAGCCCAGAGTCCTTCGATGTTTCAACTGTAATAAGACTGGCCACGTCATCAGAGACTGCCCAACGTTGAAGAGTGGCCCTGCTAAGATAAAACCGAGAATATTTTCCATGATGGAGTCGGGCGAAGAGGACCAGCCCGCTGTTGTGTCAGGTACTATATTGGTTAATTCTATGCCTGCTTTTACCTTGCTAGATTCAGGAGCAACCCATTCTTTTGTTGCGTCTACTTTTGCTGATAAGTTAGAAGTACAATCCACACCTTCTAGGCATGTATTCAATGTTGCTTTACCCTCTGGTGAACATTTACATTCCAACCAAGTGTTGCATGATTGCATGGTATTAGTAGGGGACAAAAACCTATCTGCTGATTTAATCGTTATGGATATAACGGGATTTGATGTAATCCTAGGAATGGACTGGTTGTTTAATCACCACGCCATAATCGATTGTAGGACTGGAATAGTTAGTTTCCAACCCCCTGGTGGTTTGAAACATACCTTCCAAGCTTCAGAGAAGAGTAAGGAAATGTCTGTTATGACTTCTTTAAATTTTAGACCTTCACCATGCAAGGAGTACTTGTGCTTCTTGGCATGTGTTCTAGATACACAACTTGTAGGTAAGGCAACTCCTCAAAATATCCTTGTTGTCCAAGACTTCCCTGAAGTGTTTCTAGATGACCTTCCCGGTTTGCCACCAGATAGAGAAATTGAGTTTGTTGTAGATGTCTACCCTGGAGCTGAACCTGTGTCTAAAATCCCTATAGGTTAGCACCTGCAGAACTCAAGGAATTAAAAGAGCAGTTGGAAGAGTTGTTAGAGAAAGGGTTCATACGCCCGAGCTTTTCACCGTGGGGTGCACCTGTCCTTTTTGTCAAAAAGAAGGATGGATCAATGCGCATGTGCATCGATTATAGAGAACTGAATAAGTTAACTGTTAAGAACAAGTATCCCCTGCCTAGGATTGATGATTTATTTGACCAGCTCAATGGTGCAAGAGTTTTCTCTAAGATTGATCTGAGGTCAGGTTATTATCAGTTGAGGTTAAATCTGAAGATATCCCAAAGACTGCCTTTCGCACAAGGTATGGGCATTATGAGTTTTTGGTATGTCTTTTGGTTTGACAAATGCACCAGCAGCATTCATGGACCTTATGAACAGAGTGTTTCATGAGTATTTGGACAAGTTGTCATTGTATTTATAGATGACATTCTAATCTATTCCAAAACCAAGGAGGAGCATGCAGAACACTTAAACTTAGTGTTAGGATTACTGAAACAGCACCAATTATACGCCAAGTTTTCTAAGTGTGAATTTTGGTTGGACCAAGTTCACTTTTTAGGACATGTCATTTCTGGAATGGATTATCTGTTGATCCAGCTAAGGTTCAAGCAGTTAGGGAATGGCCCCAACCGAAGAATGCCACCGATATCAGAAGTTTTCTTGGACTAGCAGGATACTATAGAAAGTTCATTGAAGGATTTTCAAAGATTGCTACACCTCTCACTAAGTTGACTAGGAAGAATGTAAAGTACACATGGACCGATGAATGTGAACTTAGTTTCCAAACTTTGAAACAGAAACTGACCAATGCTCCTATTTAACCCTTCCAGTTGAAGGTGGTAAGTATAGTATTTACTGTGATGCATCCAAGATTGGTCTTGGTTGTGTGTTGATGCAAGATGGAAAGGTAATAGCCTATGCTTCTAGACAGTTGAAAACTCATGAGAAGAATTACCCTACACATGACTTAGAATTAGCTGCTGTGGTATTTGCACTTAAAATTTGGAGACATTATTTGTATGGACAATCTTGTGAAATATTTTCCGACCATAAGAGCCTGAAGTACATTTTCACACAGAAGGAACTAAACATGAGGCAACGTAGATGGTTGGAATTTGTAAAAGACTATGACTTTGAGATTAAGTACCATCCCGGTAAGGCGAATGTAGTAGCTGATGCTTTGAGCAGAGTGACAACATCAGTTTCAGCATTGATACTTGACTTACCATTAGCCTTAGAATCTGAATTCCTAAAGTTTAATCTAGAGGCAGTATCCAATGTAACAGCTATACTTTCGGCCATAACCTTAAGACCTACAATTCTTGAGAAAATAAGGGAAGCTCAGTCAAATGATGATGAATGCAGCAAGTACAAGTCAAGTATGGATTCTGCGGACAATTTAGACTTTAACTGTTCTTCCGATGGAATTCTTAAGTTTAGAAACAGATGGTTTGTTCCTGCCATTATGGAACTTCGGAATGAGATTCTTTCTGAGGCTCATTCTTCTAGATTCTCAGTTCACCCTGGGAGTACGAAGATGTATAAGGACCTTAAACAGCATTACTGGTGGCCAGGTATGAAAAGAAGTGTGGCAGAACATGTTGGATCATGTTTGTGTTGTCAGCAGATTAAAGCCGAGCATCAGAGACCCTCAGGAACATTACAACCTTTACCAGTTCCTGAATGGAAATGGGAACAAATAACCATGGATTTTGTTGTGGGACTACCTAGGACAACTAAAGGACATGATGCAATTTGGGTGATAGTTGACCGTTTGACCAAATCATCCCATTTTCTGCCCATGAAGATGACATACTCGATGGATCAACTTGCTGAGTTGTATGTTCAGGAAGTTGTTAGATTGCATGGAGTTCCAAGCACCATAGTTTCGGACCGAGATGCTAGATTTACATCTAAGTTTTGGAAGAGTTTGCACAAGGCAATGGGGACTCAGCTTAGTTTCAGTACAGCTTTCCACCCTCAAACAGATGGACAATCAGAAAGAACCATCCAACATTAGAGGATATGCTCCGGGCATGTGTTTTGGATTTTCAAGGTTCTTGGAGCAAGTATTTGCCCTTGGTGGAATTTTCTTATAACAACAGTTTTCAGGCAACAATAGGAATGGCACCGTATGAAGCATTATATGGACGAAAATGTAGATCACCTTTGTACTGGGATGAAGTTGGTGAAGCACAGTTACTTGGTCCTGATGTTGTGCAGCAAACTGTTGAGAAGGTTGCTCTCATCCGTCAGAGGATCTTAACAGCTCAAAGTCGACAGAAAAGTTATGCTGACAGAAGACGCAGAGAGTTAGAGTTTGAAGTTGGTAGTGAGGTTTTCTTAAGGTATCACCATTCAAAGGAGTTGTAAGATTTGGGAAGAGAGGGAAGCTTAACCCAAGATATGTTGGACCTTTCTCAATCTTGAGGAGGATTGGGAAATCAGCATATGAACTGCAATTGCCAGACTCTATGGAAGGAATCCACAATGTGTTCCATATTTCTATGCTTAAGAAGTGCTTAAGGGATCCATCTCAGATTGTGGAACAACAGAACATTGAAATTCAACCCACACTGACCTATGAGGTGAGACCAGTAAGAATCTTGGATTATGCAGTGAAGGTATTACGCAACAAGGAAGTTCCACTAGTAAAAGTCTTATGGCATAATCAGAATATAGAGGAGACAACATGGGAACGCCAGCAAGACATGATGGACCAGCATCCAAGATTGTTCAGGTACTGAATTTTGAGGACAAAA
>CM039515.1:45169089-45176589 GCA_022432975.1 Begonia masoniana | reverse complement strand
TTGTAGGTAAGGCAACTCCTCAAAATATCCTTGTTGTCCAAGACTTCCCTGAAGTGTTTCTAGATGACCTTCCCGGTTTGCCACCAGATAGAGAAATTGAGTTTGTTGTAGATGTCTACCCTGGAGCTGAACCTGTGTCTAAAAATCCCTATAGGTTAGCACCTGCAGAACTCAAGGAATTAAAGAGCAGTTGGAAGAGTTGTTAGAGAAAGGGTTCATACGCCCGAGCTTTTCACCGTGGGGTGCACCTGTCCTTTTTGTCAAAAAGAAGGATGGATCAATGCGCATGTGCATCGATTATAGAGAACTGAATAAGTTAACTGTTAAGAACAAGTATCCCCTGCCTAGGATTGATGATTTATTTGACCAGCTCAATGGTGCAAGAGTTTTCTCTAAGATTGATCTGAGGTCAGGTTATTATCAGTTGAAGGTTAAATCTGAAGATATCCCAAAGACTGCCTTTCGCACAAGGTATGGGCATTATGAGTTTTTGGTTATGTCTTTTGGTTTGACAAATGCACCAGCAGCATTCATGGACCTTATGAACAGAGTGTTTCATGAGTATTTGGACAAGTTTGTCATTGTATTATAGATGACATTCTAATCTATTCCAAAACCAAGGAGGAGCATGCAGAACACTTAAACTTAGTGTTAGGATTACTGAAACAGCACCAATTATACGCCAAGTTTCTAAGTGTGAATTTTGGTTGGACCAAGTTCACTTTTTAGGACATGTCATTTCTGGAAATGGATTATCTGTTGATCCAGCTAAGGTTCAAGCAGTTAGGGAATGGCCCCAACCGAAGAATGCCACCGATATCAGAAGTTTTCTTGGACTAGCAGGATACTATAGAAAGTTCATTGAAGGATTTTCAAAGATTGCTACACCTCTCACTAAGTGACTAGGAAGAATGTAAAGTACACATGGACCGATGAATGTGAACTTAGTTTCCAAACTTTGAAACAGAAACTGACCAATGCTCCTATTTTAACCCTTCCAGTTGAAGGTGGTAAGTATAGTATTTACTGTGATGCATCCAAGATTGGTCTTGGTTGTGTGTTGATGCAAGATGGAAAGGTAATAGCCTATGCTTCTAGACAGTTGAAAACTCATGAGAAGAATTACCCTACACATGACTTAGAATTAGCTGCTGTGGTATTTGCACTTAAAATTTGGAGACATTATTTGTATGGACAATCTTGTGAAATATTTTCCGACCATAAGAGCCTGAAGTACATTTTCACACAGAAGGAACTAAACATGAGGCAACGTAGATGGTTGGAATTTGTAAAAGACTATGACTTTGAGATTAAGTACCATCCCGGTAAGGCGAATGTAGTAGCTGATGCTTTGAGCAGAGTGACAACATCAGTTTCAGCATTGATACTTGACTTACCATTAGCCTTAGAATCTGAATTCCTAAAGTTTAATCTAGAGGCAGTATCCAATGTAACAGCTATACTTTCGGCCATAACCTTAAGACCTACAATTCTTGAGAAAATAAGGGAAGCTCAGTCAAATGATGATGAATGCAGCAAGTACAAGTCAAGTATGGATTCTGCGGACAATTTAGACTTTAACTGTTCTTCCGATGGAATTCTTAAGTTTAGAAACAGATGGTTTGTTCCTGCCATTATGGAACTTCGGAATGAGATTCTTTCTGAGGCTCATTCTTCTAGATTCTCAGTTCACCCTGGGAGTACGAAGATGTATAAGGACCTTAAACAGCATTACTGGTGGCCAGGTATGAAAAGAAGTGTGGCAGAACATGTTGGATCATGTTTGTGTTGTCAGCAGATTAAAGCCGAGCATCAGAGACCCTCAGGAACATTACAACCTTTACCAGTTCCTGAATGGAAATGGGAACAAATAACCATGGATTTTGTTGTGGGACTACCTAGGACAACTAAAGGACATGATGCAATTTGGGTGATAGTTGACCGTTTGACCAAATCATCCCATTTTCTGCCCATGAAGATGACATACTCGATGGATCAACTTGCTGAGTTGTATGTTCAGGAAGTTGTTAGATTGCATGGAGTTCCAAGCACCATAGTTTCGGACCGAGATGCTAGATTTACATCTAAGTTTTGGAAGAGTTTGCACAAGGCAATGGGGACTCAGCTTAGTTTCAGTACAGCTTTCCACCCTCAAACAGATGGACAATCAGAAAGAACCATCCAAACATTAGAGGATATGCTCCGGGCATGTGTTTTGGATTTTCAAGGTTCTTGGAGCAAGTATTTGCCCTTGGTGGAATTTTCTTATAACAACAGTTTTCAGGCAACAATAGGAATGGCACCGTATGAAGCATTATATGGACGAAAATGTAGATCACCTTTGTACTGGGATGAAGTTGGTGAAGCACAGTTACTTGGTCCTGATGTTGTGCAGCAAACTGTTGAGAAGGTTGCTCTCATCCGTCAGAGGATCTTAACAGCTCAAAGTCGACAGAAAAGTTATGCTGACAGAAGACGCAGAGAGTTAGAGTTTGAAGTTGGTAGTGAGGTTTTTCTTAAGGTATCACCATTCAAAGGAGTTGTAAGATTTGGGAAGAGAGGGAAGCTTAACCCAAGATATGTTGGACCTTTCTCAATCTTGAGGAGGATTGGGAAATCAGCATATGAACTGCAATTGCCAGACTCTATGGAAGGAATCCACAATGTGTTCCATATTTCTATGCTTAAGAAGTGCTTAAGGGATCCATCTCAGATTGTGGAACAACAGAACATTGAAATTCAACCCACACTGACCTATGAGGTGAGACCAGTAAGAATCTTGGATTATGCAGTGAAGGTATTACGCAACAAGGAAGTTCCACTAGTAAAAGTCTTATGGCATAATCAGAATATAGAGGAGACAACATGGGAACGCCAGCAAGACATGATGGACCAGCATCCAAGATTGTTCAGGTACTGAATTTTGAGGACAAAATTCTTTTAAGGAGGGTAGATTGTAACACCCGGTTTATTAGAATTAAAATAATCTATTAATCTTCTAAGTGTGAATTTTATAGAATGAAATTAGGGGTAAAATCAATTAGGTTAATGAGTAACTAAGTGAGGGCATAAGGGTAATTGTCAATTTTGCAAATGGATAACGTATTTAAGGAAAGAGTAATGAGGTATAGCCGTCATACTCATTTCACTCTCGGTTTTCAGCTCAACCCAGCAGAGCTCTCTAGGCGATTTCCTCACCGATTCCTCCAACCCAGGTGAGTTTTGATTCGATTAATTGCTGATTTTAGTACCTAGGTAGCTTAAGGATCCCAACGTATGCATTTTGTTAATGTTACGAGTGAGAGATTCTGCTTGAGGATTAGAGCAGAATCGGGAATGTTAGATAAATAGAAATGCCCAACCCACTCCTTAGATTTCTGAATAGCTTAGATTGAGGTTTAACGTTCTGTTTATGAATATAGGTGAACAAACCCCCGAAGTAGCTCTTAACCGAGCATTTGCAAGGAATCCAGGTAAGTAAAGTATTGCTTGTGCCTTCGGGCCTACATCACAAAACAGTAGGTTTATGTATGCTTGAATATTTCTATTGTCCATGCATCATGTTTTTGTTAAAAGTTACGAAAATGAATTTCATGTAAGGAATGGTAAGGTATGAACTGTATGCGACAGATCAACTGTTAAGGGAATTCATCCGCCCCTTAATTGAGTATGAGGATGTAGACATTGGGAGAATTGATCCCACTCCCAAGGGAACCATGGGATCAGATCAGCTGTTAAGGGAATTCATCCGCCCCTTAATTGAGTATGAGGATGTAGACATTGGGAGAATTGATCCCACTCCCAAGGGAACCATGGGATCTGATCATGATATGAACGAATATGTATGCCACTGAGAGGAGAAAATAGAAACTGCATATTTAGGAGTTTAAGCTCAGCATTTTATTTCATTCATATACTGCTTTACTTACTTAGCATTAGGCTAATAGATGAGTTTTGTGATGTAGGTGAAGAAGTGTTAGCAGGTGTGTCTCCTGATCATGTTGAGGAATAGTGGACGTTGGAGGAGTGCATTCAGGCCTCGACATGGTAACTGATGGGGCGGTTTAGCATGTTGTCTACAGATGTAGAGGTTTAGTGGATAATGATTTAAATTGAGTATATGGAGTTTTTAGTAAAGGAGATTACAGCTGCTTGACTTCGTTTTCGAGAATTTCTGATTTTCATGTTCTTACTGATTTTGATCAATACAATGACTTGGAGTGTTATGAATGGATTTTTGGTAAAATGTTTTAAGTCTGTTAGATAGTCGAATCTTTCTCGGGTTATAGACAGGTTGTTTAGTCCATTGGTGGGAATTGAATAATTTTGTATCAGTGGATATGTGTAGAGGTTTATTGCGTTCTGTTGAAAGGAATTGTGTTGATGTCTATCGGAAGAGGGAAGTCTACGGTAGATGTCTCATGTTTGTCTTCCGGCTGACGTCATCGGAAGAGTAAAGCATTTGTCTTCCGGCTGACGTCATCGGCAGAAGAAGTGTAATGGAAGTCGGGTGAGTATGTCTTCCGGCTGACGTCATCGGAAGAGTAAAGCATTTGCCTTCCGGCTGACGTCATCGGCAGAAGAAGTGTAATGGAAGTCGGGTGAGTATGTCTTCCGGCTGACGTCATCGGAAGAGGAAAGCATTTGTCTTCCGGCTGACGTCATCGGCAGAAGAAGTGTAAGGGAAGTCGGGTGAGTATGTCTTCCGGCTGACGTCATCGGAAGAGGAAAGTAATTGTCTTCCGGCTGACGTCATCGGAAGAGGAAATAGGTATTTGTCGTTTACTGACCGGAAGAGGGAATGGGTGTTTCGTCGTTTTCGGTTGATGCCGCTGACGTCACCGGAAAACGAAATAGGTGATTTTGTCGTTTTGTCACTGATGAAGTCTTCGGTTTTCTATTTCTGCTTCTTTCGTTGACCTTGTCGTCGGCAGATGACTTCAACACTTTCGTAATCCCCCCAACAGTATATTCTACAGTTCGTCTAACTTCATAGTTGTTAAATGATTTTCCGCTGCAAAGTTTTCAATGTTTTGAATGTATAGAAATGTCAAATTTTGACTGTCGCAATGAAGTTTTAAAATTATCCGAAAATTTCTTAGTCATGGTCAAGTAATGAGTAGCGACCCGGGTTCAGATAATTCGGGGCGTTACAGTAACACTTAATGTCAGTGTATTATCCTGTGAAGTTCAATCCAAAGTTGTAAGGCAAGTATACGACACCCGTGAAGTTCGATCAAGAAATCTCGTATGAAAAGAACAAAGATCTTCAAGGGGGAAACCTTGAAGCATGACATAGGTAAGGTTGGCCGACACTACTAAAAATATTGGTGTCAATCTCTTTCTCTTACTCTTTACTTTAAGTGTTTAGTTAGAAAAAAAATAATTTGCACACAAGAGAAGATTAAATAAAACTATTTGCCTCTGTTCAAACGATTAGTTACGAAATTTCTAATTCAACCCCCCTAGACAATCACATCCTACACCTAGAACATCCGCTATCAAAATACCATGCATGCGCTTTAAGCGCTAGTGAAGATGTGTAACAGTAACTTCAAACTTGTTTTTTCAACCCATTTTTTATAAGGAAAGTCTGTAAGACCAGCATTTCTAACAGTACTTCTTAGGTCCAGCAAGATAGGTGAGCTTTAGGACGAAGTATGACCACGAGTTTGCAATAATGACATATAGAACAGATTTGTTACCTTTACTGCGGAATATGATAGGAGTCACAGATTAAATTTTCTATCGGTCTTGAGTTTTTTTTGCGCACTTGCTTCCCTGGTAATCACATCTCGTTGCGACACTGCTATGACACGGAGCTTTCCCTTAGAAATGTCAGTATAGAGTGATTTTCCTTCACGGCTACAATGAAAACTACTAACTTTCTCCTTTGAAACCCCAGTCCATACCGATTGACACTTGATTTGTTGATGTTTAGAATATCATCCAATTGAGAAGACCCCAATTCACATTTTAACATTTTTCTTCATGAGACTTATCTCATTGGTCCGATCATTACTCATCCTTACTCGTTCTCAGTTTTGGGTTTCCAAATACATCAATAACTTTTTTTAAAATTGGTTTCGTCTCATCTCTCAAATTTCTATTCTGGATGTGTAGATGTTGATTTACTTTAACAGGTCATCCACTTCTCATGCCAAACGTGTATGCTCTCAATAGGTCTGTTCTGTGACAGCTTCTTCCGGCTCATCAATACTATTAGATAAGTTGTCTGTGACACCTTGTATAACACCACAATTTCTTTATGTCTGTCTGAACAACAACCGCCACATGGTTGCTTTGATTCTTCTTCCTTCTTTGAACTCACCTCACTCCAGTCGCGCTCGAGAGTTTTCTTCTTTTTCTTTCCAGTAGTAGAACATTCTGCTATATATCTCAAACATTCCACTCTCTTCACTGGATGCCTGTTCCTTTTGATGGTTTATCAGACCCATGAGTTTCTTCTTTTGCTTCCTTGTTTGCTTGAGAACCAGTTTTGAGTAGTGACATGTGGCTTGAACACCATGAGTATTTCTTCCACTCTCTTCATAACGCTGCTAAGTCTTTGAATGATAGGCTAAGATTCCTCCAAGCCTCTTCATTATGCTCGTTGACGTTCAGAATCCTCAGTTATTTAGAGCAACTCCTTTTGCCTTCTTTGTTTCGTTCTCCTCCAGATCATCCGAAGGTTCTAAGCGATCCCATCAATTCTTCTAACTTTAATTTTATAGACATATTTGGCTTCTTCAATAGCATTGACTTTACTAGGCAAATCGTTGTGGCACAACCGTAGAGTCTTTCTTACAAGTTTTTCTTCAGAAAATCTCATCGAGAGCAACGCTTCATTTGCTATTCCGCATATTTTTTGACATTGAACTAACTACCATACCTTATTTTCAATGCATTAAATTAGATCAGTTATGCATGTCACATATTAGTGTTTCGTGTGACAACGATAATTAATGCAATGATGAACAATTATCAAATATGCGACTTAAAGAGACCAAGGTTGGTATGCAGTTCGGCATTCTCCTATGTCTGCGGGGCACACGCCCAATAGACAAATATTTCACGAGAAGCACCAAGTTACAAGACAATGGCTTACAATATCTTTGTCGCTGCCATTTCCTAACTTCCCTAATGAATGTTTATTTGCTAGCTCCCCTAAACTTGAGATCGTCTCATCCCTAGATCCAAAGCAGAAGATCCCCTTGTTATTGTGACTCCTCCTGGAATCTGTTTACGACGACAACTCTCATTGTCGATAAGCAGCAACTCCTCCGAGTTCCAATGCAAAAAAAAAAAAAAAAAAAAAAAAAAAAGATGATATGGATACTAGAGAGTCTCTAATGATCGAGAAAGACTAATTTAAACGTGCCATGAACTGATCTTCTACTGCTGACTTTGGTTTTTTTGATGCTGTTTCTGATAGTCTTAGGATTCAAATTGCTTCCCAAATTCTTGAATTTGTTTACTTCTTTCCCCGGAATAATGTCC
>CM039515.1:44900067-45162901 GCA_022432975.1 Begonia masoniana | reverse complement strand
CTGAAACAAACCAACCATTCAGTAATCCTTACAATCGGATTCAGACTCTAAGACAAGCTCTTCAAATCCACATCTCTTGTTATAGGAATTCTGTTTCTATTTAGTCATCTTTTCATCGTAAACTATCTGACTTACTATTAGCATAACCATGGAACTATTCGCCTATCCAGCCTTCCCTGTCACACGGAGCATCCTCCAGCACCAGCTTAGACATCCTCCTTACCCTTGAGTTTCTCACCTAAACCGTCACCTACATCCTAGGTTTAAACTATACGTCTAATGCGTAGTAGGAATGCATACTAACATGGATGCATGAATGTATAGTTTGGGAAATCACAATCTCATAAGTCTTTTTCTTGTTCATATCTTTGCTTGAAATCATCATTCATAGTCATAGATCATATTCCACATTCATCGTCATTGGTCATATTCATCATTCATAGCATTGATCCATATTCTCATTCATAGTCATTGTCTTATTAATCATTCATAGTCATTGATCATATTCACATTCTATAAGTTTTGTGGATTAGAGCGGATTTGTGCCGGGAAAGGGGTTCGAACAGTGAGTTTGATCTTCGTTCCTTACGGTCGGGTCGTATTCAAGTCCCTCTTTGGACTGTGACTACGCGAACCGCCCCCAACCCTCACTTAGTCCACGTTGCCTAAATCTTATATATCTATATTACATATACATACATATTCTGTTCATGGAAAACATGCATTAAAACATTTTCTTATGCTTGAGAAAACTTCATGATGCAAACATTGAGACTTTTTCACTCCTCAACTATGACCAGGATCATACCAAGCAGCAACGTCCCATTCACTAGCATGTCTCACTAGTAAACTCCCAACCTACATAATCCTTCAGTGCAGACCACCTCATTATCACTAGTAAACTTAGACATCTCAAACCACCTAGTACACAACAACAAAAAAATCATAACCATAAAAAACACCCAAAACCATTGTCATACATCAAAACATGTTTTCCTAAAATAATTAAACCTATACGTTCCTTTACCTGTAATCCACATCAAAACGTGTTTCCTCAAAATGTTAGACCTATGCATTTCTTTATGTACGACTAACTCAAAACATACATACATATGCCACGGTTAAAATCGCCCCAACAAATAACCCGATCGTCGACATGGGCGTACTCCTCCAACTGACTACTAGTCCTGCACTTGCTCATAAATCTCACCGGCTAATTCTTCGTCACCTACATCACAGTATTCAAACTATAAGCCTAATGCTTAATAAATAGTACAATAATGAAATAAAAACAGATTACATAACTCATATCCTAATATATGCAGTTTCTATCATCTCATTTCGTTTTCATTTTCGTTTTCATTTATGTTTCGTTTTATTCATTTTTTCTCTTTCTGTTCTCTGCTTCTTTACGTACTAGATTGAGTAGGCACACCTCACGGTCCACCTCACGGGACGGCCAAACTCGCTCTAGAAAGAGTAAGCACACATCACGGTCAACTTCATGGGACAGCCATACTCACGTAAAGAGGGAGAAAAGGAGACACCTCACGGTCCGCCTCTTGGGACGGCCATACATAAACTCCACTCTTGCATAGTCTTTTCTTACATTTCTTATCATTTTGTTCTCAACGTTTCATTTCAAACTATGTCATTTCATAAAACATGAGAAATTCATTTTTGTTTCGTTTTCGTAACTTTAAAACCATAATGTATGACATAATCAAAGCGTATAATAACATACAATCATAAACCTAGCGTTCTGTGATGTAGGCTCGAAGGCAAAGCACATACATACACTACTTACTTCGTTTTCTTAGTCAATTTATCTCAATCGATCACTTAACCTTGAGAACTTTACAACCTATAATATAACCAATTCTAAACTTGAATCAAACTTTCAATTATCATCCATACGAACAACTCAATTTAATCAAAAGTTATATTCATCAACTTAATCCAAATATCATTCCAAATAATGTCATCATAAGAGCATAATTGAACCTCACTAAATCCAAGTATTCAAATAAAGCATGACCAATATCAAAGAATTCAAATTAAAATTATCTCAACTTCAACTTTAGGATTTTTCCATAATTTTTGTCAAACATCAAAAATTCGTAACAAATTGAATATAGGTCCGAATTTGATAATTCAAATTGTCACGTAAATCTTAAGGAGTCTAGTTTCTAATGGTCAAAACCATTTTTCCAACCAACACAATTAGATCAGCCGAAATTGGCCAAAACAGAGGTTGTTCTGT
This sequence comes from Begonia masoniana, assembly GCA_022432975.1. Taxonomy (NCBI): domain Eukaryota; kingdom Viridiplantae; phylum Streptophyta; class Magnoliopsida; order Cucurbitales; family Begoniaceae; genus Begonia; species Begonia masoniana. The sequence goes on along the minus strand of CM039515.1, from coordinate 45,160,638 downwards.
TTTTTTAACAAATTTCAAATTTCTACAAAACTTAACTAAAATTTGAAATCTTTTCAATACAATCCGTCAACATGTTTATCCAGCATGATTAAGCATCTAATAGAGGGAGAAATCCAGCAAAGAACCCTCATTTTTCATGCAAGCCTTAGGGTTATCAAACTATCTAAAATCCCACCAAAACCCACCAATAAAACCATCAAATTTACTAACTACAAACCTTAGGAAATATATCATTTTTTTTACCTTGATAATCCTGGAAAACTAGAGAGGAAAATGATGGTTGGCGTGAGGATTTCAGAAACTGAAGAGGGAGAAGACAGCTTTCACGCAGAGAGAGTTGTCTTTACAGAAAAACAATTTCTTTTACTTAAAGAATAAACATCATTTGTATAATGAGGTGTCAAAATTTCATTTAACCACCACACTCTCATCATTACTCTCTCTCACTCTCTCTAAATTCAGCATTTTATAAAGCAAACATCCCCCTTCATTTCTATTTCACGTAAATATCTCTCACACAAGCATGAGAGTTGACTTTTCAAAACACATCATTTCTTTCTTCTTTCATCTTCTTGTATTTCTTCGACCGTGGTTTACAATGCATCTCCTCTGTTCTTTCTTCTAATTCTTTTATCAACTAACATGTATGTCCTTTCCTTTTGACTTTTGCTTAAACTCTAATTCACTTACACAAAATAAATGACAATTTAACAATATCAATTACGAGGCACACGTAATACTTTAGCTGATAATAATTTCGGATGTTACAAATATACTAACGTACGATCACTGTGTAGAAACCTTGAGCTTATGCAGGATAGAGATGTCTGGATAACATAGAAAATCATTTTGAGAATGCGAACTTAATAAATAGTTGTGATTTTGATTTTCATAGAAAATAGTGAATTCAATAGTAATGATATATTTCTATTTGATTCTTAGAAAACGTTTTTAGAAAATTAAGGATTGTTAACGGTTAGAGTTTGGTGACCCGAATTTCTCTTGGCCCAGCTCGAAAGTTTCGCGGTGCGACCAAATCGGTCCAATCCATCAACCACAACATTTGTCCTTTCTTGTTCTAGGGGTGCAGGGGCGGAGCCCCTGTTGTACGGATTTTTCGACCTAACTCGCGACCCGTTTTGTCGACCCATTTCATCACTTATATATTTTGTTTTTAGAGTTTTTTCGGTGTTAGATTGTTAGCTGAAATTCCCAAATACTTTTGTACCAATTTCGATCATAGTGATTTCACTCTCTTCAAGTGGTTTTTTCCCGTAAAGGGTTTTCCACGTAAAATCTGTGTGATTTATTTTTCCATTTCTCATTCTTTGTCGCTTATTTTATAACATTAACAAATTCATATGATTGAATTGAAACGGTGGATAAAATGTTAGATGAAGAGTTGAGGAATAATTGTAATCTTAATTTTTATTTCGTTGACAGTTCATTAGGTTTATCTCTTTTACTAACTGCTAAGATTGTTATCAACAAAATTTTAACGTGTAAATAAAATCGAAGTGATACAACACTCAGGAATTTATTTATAATAATTTCTTGTGGGAATGATACTCTACAATACATTGTATTATTTGAACCCATACTTGCAATTGCATTGTAAAATCGATAACGATAATCGTTGTTTTTAAAATAAATGTAATCATAATTATCCACTGCAGTGCTCGTAGTTTCCATAACGGGGATCTCCACGCCTTACTAAACACGGTGGAGGCGGTGCAGCAGGAGTATCATATGGTCGCATTGGGTGCTTTATTGCAGCTGACGAAGTCGGTGCGACTGATGGATTTGTGGCATATGATGGATTTGATCCATCTGAAAAATGAGAAGAACTTATATAATTAATTAAATTAAACTCCACTAAATCACTTGGCCTTTTGAAGCGAGTAATAACTTATTAGCATATCATAAAATATGTAGTAAAATTATAAAAAAATGATTAGGTTTATTTCAATACAAAAGTTCAAGCTTTAGAGTAATAACTTACTCGCATATCTTGAGTTTTGATTTACTGTTTAGATCGGTTTTACATTCACTGTTAAAGAATTAGGGATTCTGAAATCTAATTCTACATTACTGATGTTAAAGCAGAAAACTATGGAATGCAAAATCAATATCAGTAGAACCTCATCCTGCAAATCTTTTGAGTTTCGATCTTCTTTTTGACTATTTGGAGATTTATTTTTAAGAAATGTTTATGGCAGGAGATTTTCCAATAGCTAGTTTTGCTAACCAAGTGAAGTTAAAAAAATAAAAACTTACCAGCCGTGACGGCATTCTCAATCAGGTCTCTGGCTGCCATTGAACTAGCCAATAGAACCAAAAGCATCAAGATAACTTTCCAAGAAAATACATACTTCTTAGAAACCATCTTTTTCCTGAGAAACAAACAGAAATATAGGTCATATTTATAGCATATTGGGCTTGTATAATAAGTTCTGAATTAATTGTCATCCATCAAATAGTTCGACACATTAGACGACTTGAGGTCTTCGGCAGAGGTCTTAAAAAATGTACTCTACGTGGACTTAGTCCTCGAACTAAATGCTCTCTCCATGCAAAAGAGTTCAAACAATTTTGTTTAAAAAAAATATTGGCACTATAATCCAATAATAAAATAAATTTTTACTTTATACTATGTATCACAGTCCAATAAAAATAATAATCTCCGCTATTTTCTGATGAAAAAATTTAATTTAAAAACCTTACTACACATTGATGTGGAATGGTAACAGACGAAATACAAAAATAATAATGACTACAGATGTCACAATCCATCCTCTAGACTTTTAGAGAGTCCGCCTGCTGCAATTGGCAGGGTTAATTCCATGTGTGGGGGTAATTTTGAGGAAACCTTCGCATTGATATTAAATGAGGAAAGAAGCTTTGGGTCGAACCTTCAATGAGGTTGACCCATGTCATTTAATGAAAAGTAGAAAAATGAAGAGGTCTTACCAGGACATTTCAACCTACCTCTGTTTAATATTTTAACTACAATAGTAAATATCAAGCGATAACTTAAATTTTTAATTTTATTAATTGACACTTTCAATTCGATTTTTCATCAATAAACAGCTTATGTAATGATGTTTTTTTTCTCAGTAAGATATTACTCACTTTGTAACGATTCGAGATTTGTCTATACTCGGTTCTGGGATTTACCTATACTCTGACTTGGATCTCCAAGGTTTGCCCTGCAATCGTACTCACAGATTTATTTTCGACGAATACTTCCCAAGTGGTCATCCAACTTGATACTGTTCTCGCCGGAGTACTCTTAACTTCAGAGTTATATGGGATTCGGTGCAATTGTACAACAAAACGCATCTTACTTTCTAGGGGAGACATCATTTACATATATTTCATTTTTATCTTTCACAAACGATGTGAGATTGTACCCAACCTCTTCTCGGGTCGTCACACCTTAGCCGTTAACGTATTTACAATTTTCGTTAACTCTCTCTAGGAAAAAGAACTTACCAATTAAGCATTTAAGAAGTTGATTCCAATTTTAACCAAACCAGACGCTATTTCTTTTCACCACCCACTAATTGGCATGCCATTTCTTTCACCAAACTCTGCTTTTAGTTTTTGAAGCAAAAAATGCTAATTTTTTTTTAAAATTCCAATTTGTTGGAAAACTAGCACAATGCAGCATCAAAGGAATTGAAAAATGTATTCGTCTTCTACTTGACTGTGGTGCAGATCCTAACAGCAGATGTATGCTTGAAGTTATTTTTATTTGTTGTTGTTTTCTTCTCTGCCCTTGAAGTAAAAATTGTGGCTGAGTTCGATCGTCTTATTCTTTTTCTTTCTCTGCAACTTCAGAGGAAGATTTCAGAGTTAGGCTTCTTATTTTTATTTTTCTGCAACTTCAGAGGAAGATTTCAGAGTTGGAGCTACAAGCCCTTCTTCGTTCCCAACTTTCTATGTCCAGGGGTAATACCTTTTAGAGGATTAAGGTATCAAGGGGAGAAATAGGGTGGGAAGAGTGGATTAGGGAATGGGGGAAGTTCACGGAAACAGTGAGAGAGAGTATAATAAAAATTGTAACGGTGTCAAGGGAAGGGAAAGTGATGAAATTAATATAATAAATTATAAATAATTAATTATATAAAGAATGTATGCATGAAATTATTCTATTTTCAAATATTTTAGAACAACTGCAAGAGAACTCATAGACAAGTCAACAAAATTCTCTAAGAAAACAGGTTACACAATGAACCTATTGTTGAAAAGAAAAGTTAACACTCTTCTACGAGAGAATTTATGACTTTTTAACTATCTATTATAACAATTAATAAATTATTTTCCTACTTTGTGATAGTATAGTGGAAACTTATTCACATTCCATACAACTGTGAAAACTTTAGATGTATACTGTGAAGTTCTGTCCGTAGAAAATACAAAATTCTAACTTTTCATAAAATAATTACTATTATTATTTCTAACGTTTTTTTGGATAAAAAATGTATAACATGCCATTTGAGAAAAAAAATAAAATTTTTAATAAATATTTTGTGTGTTTTGCAATGTATAATTGTCTTGTGTTTGATTTTAATTTCCATAAATAATCACAATGTTAAATATCTAATTTTTGGTTTGAGTGGTCAAAATTGATAAAAGTGAAAAATTATCGTGGTACCCACTACTAAAATCATAGTACCACTTAGCTTTAACAATTCCTTCCAAAAATTGATCATAAAGATAGGGTCTTTATCACTCACTTTAGTTTGCAGTAAACAATGCAATGAACAAATGTTTTGGGAAAGTATATCTGCTATCTTCACAACAGAATATGGAAATTTCAGAGCAATAAATTGAGATAACTTAAATAGTCTGTCGATGCTGAACAGAATGGCAGAAAACACACGTGATACCGGAAAACCAGAAATAAAATCCATAGCAAATCAGTGGCAAAATAGCTAAAGGTTGTAGTAACCCTCTTAGTTTCCTTGTATCATACTTAGTCTGCTGACATATAACACAAGTTGCTATAAACTGTTGAACATCTTTACGTAGTCTAGTCCATATAATTTGCAAATCACTCACGTTACTGTCTTCTCACTTCCCCCTTGCAGTGTAGAATGCATCTCCAAGATAATATCATTCTTGTAAACCAACTTCATTCCAATGACAATTCAACCTTAAACCATTTATGAGTTTAAATAGAGAATAATAATCAGGATTTCTTTTGTTAGCCTCTCATAGTTGTTGTAATTCTTCCAACTCCATTGTTTCTTGCTTCATTTTTTCCAACAAATGACAACGAATCTGAGTTAAAGCAAGCATAGAATTATAGTCATGACCTAGAGTTAGGCCTATATAGAAACACTAGGTTGAGCGACTCGATCCTCGGACAGGACTCAACCGTCCAACCTTAGGCTTGGTTAGACAACAGAAGAATTTAAACAAAATAAGCATTGATCCACAAAGAATGAGTCGAATTCAATATAGCAATGACACAAAAATACGATAGTGCAAGGACTTAATTATCTAATAAAATATTATGCTGGAAATAAAGTTTCAATCACCAAATTATTTATACAAACTGAAAAGGGAATTAAATAAACAACAATGAGTTCTTCACCGCAACAAAGAATAACAGTCAAAATATAAAAAAGGAGGACGAAGATGGGAATCCACTTCTCAACAAGCAACCACAACGTCAGACTCCACGATCCTAACTTGGAAATGGAGGGGAGGTATTTGTGCTGAGCGACTAACTCAGTAGGAAACCCTACACTATACTTAGATGCATGAGTATAATTGGTTTTATCATTTTCTTGGAAAACTATAAATAATTATGAAAAACGTAGTGCATAAGTTTACATTCAAAACATTTTCTTTTCATTTCAAACAAGCTCCACTAGACAAGAATTTTCAAATAACAAAATCTGTATTTTTGTTTAAAAAAAACAAGCTCAATAAACCATCATTGGAGCGCAGGTGGTTTGGCCCAACAAGGTTAATAAATTGTTTTTGCGTTCTCTTTAATTTAAAACTAAAAAAAATTAATTTGAGACGTTTCAATAACCTCACTACCCGCGCCGCCCCCTCCCAAATAGGTTATATTGATCATACACTTTGAAAATAAAAAATCTTTTGTAAAAATGACGTCACTCACCGACTCTCTGCATTAGAGGTGGACATGGTTCGTTTCGCTCTAATTCCACCCCACAACCTAAACCGAAACAAAACCTTTAAATATGAATTGGTTCTGGTTCGGTCTTGGTTTGGTCACAGCATATATATATATAATTTAAAATATTATTTCATCGTGTATATATAACTTTAAAAAATTGACTAAAGTCAACAAAATTTCATCTTTATGATTCAAACAATTTCAATTCTTGCAAAAACTACACATTGTTGTATTGGTCACTTACACCAAAGTCCAAAACAATTACTTTATCATTTGCATAAGAATTCAAAAACACAAGAAAAATTTAATGATGAAACTACTCACTGCTGTTTAGTATTTTCTACAAAAGTTTAGCATTTTTAAAGATGAAAGAAATAAAAAATAAGAAACAAGAGACGTGTCCAAATGCATTTCCCAAAAAAACAATTCAAACTAAAAAAAACTATGCAGTATCAAATTCCAAAGACAGTGCACAATTCATAATATTATTTCATATTTGATTACCTCTGTGCTCACTGCTCACGAGGATATCACGACGTCGGCAGAATTTTTTTTTGCAGTTGGATACAACCTTGGATGCCTGCTGTATGATGTTGGATTGAAGAACGAGTCCTTAAGTTAACTGCTCTATGAATGACTAAAATTTTTTCACTGAACTTCTCTTTCCTAAAAGAAGTGTCTTTTTTACCTGAAAAAAAAAACCATTTCCCAAGTAATTAAAATAGTGATTGGATGATCCATGCATAACTAGAGCTACAAACTGCTCAAATATAAAGTCGTAATGAGACATTACTCATTCTATTTTCAATGAACTAAAGACAACAATCAACAAGGACAGAACATCAAACAACACAATTAAACTCTACAATTACAACTCCAATTCGTGAAAACATGGAACATGAAAGCCAAATTTTCCCAAGGGACAAAACATGTTATGCACATACTTTGAGTAATAGAATTCACTCTAGACATTAAGAAAATTTAGCTAGGATTTCCTAAATCTCATCACAAATAGTTCATTTCAAGAAAGTAATCCCTTTGAGCGAAATCTCGACAGCAAGCTGTAAGCTTAAAGAGGCTTGGTCATGCCAGAGTGGAGAGGTGTTGTCGCGTTGGAATGGAGAGTTGTCGTCCCATCGGAGTGGAAAGGCATTGTCAACCCTCGACCGGTGACTATCGAGTTTGAGGATGGACCATTCAAAATTTGTGTAAAATTAAGTTTGGGTAAAATTTATAAATTCTTTAAGTTATGGGGTTAAGGTGTAAGTTTGTAGAAATTTGATAAATAGGGTTAAAGAAACCCTATTCCTACTCTCACTTGGAGCCGCCAAGGAGAGGGAGAGAGGAGAGATTGCATTTTGTGCGATTCGTTTTTTTTGGTGGCTATGGAATCGTTCTTGAGGCTTCGGGCGTCACCTTTTGTGAAGAGACTTCGATTATTTGTAAGTGTTTGTCCTCCATTTTTGTGATTGAAGCTTAAAGTTTTAGGTTGGGGATGGATTTGAGTAATAGAGCTCAATCTTATTTGATTATTTTGGATATATTAGAATATTAAGATTGTGTGAAAGTGTTGTCACTGTTTGGAGGAAAAAATTGGCGAGGGAAAACGATTGCCATGACTCCTCATCGCTAGAAATTGTCCAAGTGCCGACCACTGTGGATGGTCAGTAGACACTTCAAGCCTTGCGCTGGGTACAGAGAACTGTAAGTGTCGACACTTCGAGGAAAATGTCAATTGCTAGGGTAAATGGCTTGTAATTTGAGAGTTTAGGGGGTCGACACTTCAAAGGGAAGTGTCGACCAAGCAAGTGTCGACACTTCTGGATGAAGTTTTGACCACTAGGCCATTTTATGATTAAACCCGAGAGCTTTAAGTGTCAACCGCTTGAAGAAAGTGTCGACTGTAGGTCAACCCGAGAGGTAGGAAGTGTCAACTCATGGTCCATAGTGTTGACCGCATAGTCTTATTTATAGAGAAAAACTTTGTCGCATCAGCCAAGTTCGTGGTCGTTTATTGTGTTAGAGATTGAGTTCCTAGACCTTGATTAGGATCCATCCTAGTGTATTCCCTTAGTGTTGAGTTGGATAATCTTAACCTTGATTTTATTTTAGGTTCATACGACTTCGAAGATTTCGAGCAAGTTGTTGAAATTGCAACTCCATTTGAAAGAAAAAGTGCTCGGCGTAAAAGTAAGGATTTTATATTGATTGCTTTGCATTGCATCATTACACCATGAAAACTTGACAGGGCCTGGTCGCCAGCATGTCAGTATTTATACGTGTATATATGTATTTTTTATTTACACGTTTACCATTGGTGCGTAGTTTCTTTTATTATCGTTGTGATAGAGGATTGATCCTCGTGATGCTTTGGCTTGTCCTTATGTCAAAGAATTAGGAAGAAATTCCTAGTACACCTTCTGCTGCGTGAAAATTGTCTTATATGCATGTCACAAAATGGGTAATAGGGCGAGAATGACGTGCGCCTTGGGTTTCGAATCCTTAAGTCTGATCAGGGTTATATTTGTTATTTACTATCGTTCATACGGGTTGCTTCGAAGATGATCATTATTCACCAAAAACCTGGGTAACTAGGGCTTGATCTTCAAATTACGCGTTGCTTGACTCTTCTTTGTGACTCATGAGGTGTTGCTAGACTTCGATCGCCATCTTTCTGTGTTTATGTGTGGGAGGGAGTGATCCTCATTTTTCACTGAGCTGATTTTAAGTTAAATGTACGATGATGACCTATTTTCGTATAGTAATTTATGTATATGACATTTATTTAATGTCTCATTTGTGGCTCTTGGAACTTTTTTTTATAAAATGTTGAAAATGAGTTTTCATGAGACGAAATTTGAAAACCATTTTGATATTGCATCATATTTTGAAGAAAGGTAAAAAAAAAATTTCCATGTATTTAATATAGTATTCCTACAGTCATTCACCTCAAACGACCCCCTACCCTTTCTATGAGAGAACTATAGGAGTGAGTAGTTAGAGGTCGACAGCTGTTAGCTTTATTTATTTCTTTCTATATTTGAGTGTTTAGTTTAATTCCTGGTGAGAACTTAACTTTAGTTGAACTTGTAGTGTTTAAAAATTTTGATATGGATTTGTAAATCTTATTGAACTGCTATTTCTTTTATCGCACTATTATATTTGTAGTCACTATGTAGATTTTGACTTTTGATTAATGTTTAAGTATTCCGCTGCGAACCAAACCTTGGACTGGGTGATCGAGTCCTCCCCGAGGATCGGATCGTCTGACCCGGCATTCTATTAGGCCTGCCTTTAGGTCGTGACTGCAAGAGTACGAGGTGACTTCAATTTGCTAATTCCGAGAGTGGAAACTAATGATTGGTGAAGTAAATAGCTAAGGTAATTGGTGACAATGTGAGGAAGACAAACTGAGCAAGGTTTAAAGAGGATGGTCATCTGCGCAAGGGTTGGGGTAAGGCGTCAGGTGAAGAAGAAGGTAATCAGTTGGGCTTAGTGATTGGTCGAATTTTGCATGTTTCGAGCCTGGTTAAATCAAAATTTCCAGGTTGTCCCACGGTTTGGCTAGTTTTTCAACTCCTAAACTACGAGACCGAACGATTGACTGCGAGCTTTTAGACTATAGAACCATGGCCTGTTATGAAAATCAAAGAACCAGCTTGGATTAGACTGAACTGGTTAGGTCTTCCGACTCGTGGGTCCAAGCTGGATCTGTAGAGGACAAGAAGTTATACGCGGAGCTGATTATAATCAATATGAAAGGATACGAAGTTATTCTGGGAATGGAGTGGCTATTCAGACATTATGCCACTATCAACTGCAGATCTGGATTAGTAGAGTTCCGACCTTCGAATGGAGACCAGTATTCTTTTCAAGCAATACTAAAAACTAGTAAGGTGTCAGATGTATCCTTCATGGAAGCCCAGTAATTATTAAGGAATGGGTGCATAGGTTTTCTGGCCAATGTCCAAAGCTTCGAGACATTCCAGTAGTCCACGAGTTTTCGGAGGTATTCTTGGATGACCTCTTAGAGTTACCTCCGGATCAAGAAATAGAGTTTGTAATCAATGTATATCATGTGCCTCGCTAGTCTTTAAGAATCCTTATCGTATGACACTAGTGGAATTGAAAGAATTGAAGACTCAGTTGACAAAGTTAGTGAATAATGGCTTTGTACGCCCTAGTTCGTCTCCCTGGGGTGCATCTGTTCTGTTTGTCAAGAAGAAGGATGGATCCCTAAAAATGTTCATTGACTACAGAGAGCTGAATAGATTGACCATCAAAAATAAATATCCCCTGCCTCGGATTGATGATTTGTTAGACCAACTTCAAGGCGCAATGGTGTTTTCAAAAATTGACTTGCGCTCGAGTTATTACAAGCTAAAGATCAAAGCTGATATTCCAAAAATGGCGTTCAGAACCCGATATGGGCACTATGAATTTCTGGTGATGTCGTTTGGATTGACGAATGCTCCCGCAGCATTTATGGACTTGATGAATCAGGCATTTCTGGAGTATCTAGACAAGTTTGTTATTGTCTTCATATATGATATATTGGTGTATTCTCAGACTATAGAGGAGCACGTAGAGCACCTGAGGATTGTTCTGATGACTTTAAGGCTGCATCAATTATATGTCAAGTTCTCAAAGTGCGAATCCTGGCTCGACAGGATAAATTTCTTGGGTCATGTTATTTCCAATGAGGGTATTTCTGTGGATCCAGTAAAGATTCAAGACGTGTAAGATTGTCCACAATCAAGAAATGCCAGTGAGGTGCGTAGTTTCCTAGGGTTAACAGGTTACTATAGGAAGTTTATTGAAGGGTTTTCGTTGATAGCCAAGTCTTTATCTAGTTTGATGAAGAAAGATATAAAGTATTCATGGTCTGAGGATTGCGAAAGGAGCTTTCAGACATTGAAACAGAAGTTGACAACAGCTCCTCTATTGACGCTCCCTGAGGAAAGCGGGAAATTCATTGTTTACTGCGACGCTCCTAAGATTGGTTTGGGGTGTGTACTAATGCAAGATGGAAAGGTAATTGCATATGCTTCTAGGCAACTAAAAGGTTACGAGCAAAACTATCCTACGCGATATCTTGAATTAGCTGTAGTGGTGTTTGCACAGAAAATATGGAGACCTACTTGTATGGACAACAATGTGAGGTGTTTTCGGATCAGAAAAATCTAAAGTACATCTTTACTCAGAAAGAGTTGAATATGAGACAAAGACGGTAGCTAGAATTGGAACATCCAGAATTTTCAACATTTCAATGTCCAATTTATGCCCAGAAATGGAGAATTTTAACATAATTTCAAGAATGGATGATTTTATCAGAACTTTAAGAGCTAAATTGTGAGGCTAAATTGAACGAAGAATTTACAAAAATTTAAACCAATGGATTACGAAACTATTAGTTAAAAATAAGGGTTGAAGAGCAAACTGGTAATTTGAGTTAAATTTTTATTAAAACTCTCTCTCTCTCTCTCCCTCCCTCACGCAGTAGATCCCTCCCTTTCTCCTCTCTGTTTCGCACCTGCACCAATCTCCCCTCCTTCACGCGATTTTCTTCAATTTCCTCCGATTTTAAAGATTTAAGGTAAGCATTAAGATTTATGAAGTGAGTTTTAGGATTATGGTTAGGTTTTGAGTTTATTTTCAAGAATTTCGGTAATTGTTAGGGTTCCACGAAATCCCCTTCTCCTTCCTCAATGGTTCCACGAATTTCTCTCCACTTCTCAACGATTTAAGGTAAGACAACTCCCATTTGATTTTGGTCGAGGAATTTAGGGCTTGGATATGTTAAATTGTGAATTATGGGGATATTATTGGATTATTGTTGATTTGTTTTGGAATTTGGGGAAAATGCATAATACGGGGAGGTTATGCCGGAAATTTTAAGGAGATACTATATGAAGTTTAAATTCGTTCGTGCATTATATTTGTGATTGAATCAATATTGATGGTGGAATTGTGATGTTTTAGGTGTTTATGACTTAAGAAAATTGCACGAGTTGCTAAGGAATTCCAAGTAAGTATATGTTGGGTGTTCGGCACCATGTTTTCTCAAAGAAGCATACGAAAATGTTTCACGCACCATGTTTTCTCAAAGAAGCATACGAAAATGTTTCACGCACCATGTTTTCTCAAAGAAGCATACGAAAATGTTTCACGCACCATGTTTTCTCAAAGAAGCATACGAAAATGTTTCACGCACCATGTTTTCTCAAAGAAGCATACGAAAATGTTTCACGCACCATGTTTTCTCAAAGAAGCATACGAAAATGTTTCACGCACCATGTTTTCTCAAAGAAGCATACGAAAATGTTTCACGCACCATGTTTTCTCAAAGAAGCATACGAAAATGTTTCACGCACCATGTTTTCTCAAAGAAGCATACGAAAATGTTTCACGCACCATGTTTTCTCAAAGAAGCATACGAAAATGTTTCACGCACCATGTTTTCTCAAAGAAGCATACGAAAATGTTTCACGCACCATGTTTTCTCAAAGAAGCATACGAAAATGTTTCACGCACCATGTTTTCTCAAAGAAGCATACGAAAATGTTTCACGCACCATGTTTTCTCAAAGAAGCATACGAAAATGTTTCACGCACCATGTTTTCTCAAAGAAGCATACGAAAATGTTTCACGCACCATGTTTTCTCAAAGAAGCATACGAAAATGTTTCACGCACCATGTTTTCTCAAAGAAGCATACGAAAATGTTTCACGCACCATGTTTTCTCAAAGAAGCATACGAAAATGTTTCACGCACCATGTTTTCTCAAAGAAGCATACGAAAATGTTTCACGCACCATGTTTTCTCAAAGAAGCATACGAAAATGTTTCACGCACCATGTTTTCTCAAAGAAGCATACGAAAATGTTTCACGCACCATGTTTTCTCAAAGAAGCATACGAAAATGTTTCACGCACCATGTTTTCTCAAAGAAGCATACGAAAATGTTTCACGCACCATGTTTTCTCAAAGAAGCATACGAAAATGTTTCACGCACCATGTTTTCTCAAAGAAGCATACGAAAATGTTTCACGCACCATGTTTTCTCAAAGAAGCATACGAAAATGTTTCACGCACCATGTTTTCTCAAAGAAGCATACGAAAATGTTTCACGCACCATGTTTTCTCAAAGAAGCATACGAAAATGTTTCACGCACCATGTTTTCTCAAAGAAGCATACGAAAATGTTTCACGCACCATGTTTTCTCAAAGAAGCATACGAAAATGTTTCACGCACCATGTTTTCTCAAAGAAGCATACGAAAATGTTTCACGCACCATGTTTTCTCAAAGAAGCATACGAAAATGTTTCACGCACCATGTTTTCTCAAAGAAGCATACGAAAATGTTTCACGCACCATGTTTTCTCAAAGAAGCATACGAAAATGTTTCACGCACCATGTTTTCTCAAAGAAGCATACGAAAATGTTTCACGCACCATGTTTTCTCAAAGAAGCATACGAAAATGTTTCACGCACCATGTTTTCTCAAAGAAGCATACGAAAATGTTTCACGCACCATGTTTTCTCAAAGAAGCATACGAAAATGTTTCACGCACCATGTTTTCTCAAAGAAGCATACGAAAATGTTTCACGCACCATGTTTTCTCAAAGAAGCATACGAAAATGTTTCACGCACCATGTTTTCTCAAAGAAGCATACGAAAATGTTTCACGCACCATGTTTTCTCAAAGAAGCATACGAAAATGTTTCACGCACCATGTTTTCTCAAAGAAGCATACGAAAATGTTTCACGCACCATGTTTTCTCAAAGAAGCATACGAAAATGTTTCACGCACCATGTTTTCTCAAAGAAGCATACGAAAATGTTTCACGCACCATGTTTTCTCAAAGAAGCATACGAAAATGTTTCACGCACCATGTTTTCTCAAAGAAGCATACGAAAATGTTTCACGCACCATGTTTTCTCAAAGAAGCATACGAAAATGTTTCACGCACCATGTTTTCTCAAAGAAGCATACGAAAATGTTTCACGCACCATGTTTTCTCAAAGAAGCATACGAAAATGTTTCACACCATGTTTTCTCAAAGAAGCATACGAAAATGTTTCACGCACCATGTTTTCTCAAAGAAGCATACGAAAATGTTTTACATGCATGATTTACGTAAAGAAAAGCAAGAATATGTAATGTACGTAATGATTAAGCGTAGGTCGGGGCAGTATGACCATGATTTGTCCCTCTCGGGGGACCATGTGATGGACCATGAAACCCGTCAGTAAGGACCATGTACAAGAACCTCTACCTACTCCCCCACAGAAGCCCCCTTAATCTATGTCAAGTAAAAAGAACAAGAAATGAGTAAATAGATATGATTTTTCGCGCATGCATTACATGAGCATTTTATTCATATATGTACATCTCTTACTAAGTATTAGGCTTATAGTTTGAACCTTGTAATGTAGGTGAAGAAATTGAATGTGAGGAAGTTCTCCCTGAAGTCGATGGATAGACTGGTTGATGGATGGTACTTGTGACAGATGTTTTGAGCTAGGCAAGGCGATTACGACCCGTGGGTTGTGCTCCAAGCAAGATCTTGGTACAAGTTTATGAATTAAAAAAATAGATAGTAGATTTTTTATGATTTTAGAGATTTGCTTGGAAAATTTTATGTTTTGAACAAAATGTTTTGATTAAATGGTTTTTCACGTCTTTTATGTTTTCGCTACGTGTCTTCTAGTCGATTTTATGATTTTGAGTTGGAGATATGTTTTGGAAGGATTTTAAGTGGATGTATTAGGTTATGAAAGTTTGGTGGATGTTTGATGGATTTTGCGGAGTGTTACTAGGTGAAAATGGAGAAAAGAAGGAAAAAATAAATCAAGTGGCGCAGATGGGCGCACGAGAACGTACGGTGCGCGCGCGGTGCGCAGACTGCTTGCAGAGTGTGTCTGGAGTGCGCCTGATCAATCGATCGCCCAACGTGAGCGATTGATTGACGTCTTGGTGAAAATGCGGGTCGACGGCATAGAAGTTGCCGATCAATGGCGCGTTGCCCGCGATCGATCATCTAAAGTGACGCTCATGTTGGTCGACACCCGAGAGGGTGCCGATCAATTAATCCCTACGCGCACTCTAGGTGGGCAGTGCGCACGCCCCGAGTGAGTGATGCGCGTGAGACGGGGCGACGCGCGTGTGAGACGGGGCAACGCGCGTGCGCCAACCATGCGCGTGCCTCCCGGTCCACTTTTGGTTTTTTTTAAACCGAACTTGTTTCAAATGATTTCTTCCAAATGATTTTTTAAATGTTTTCCACTCATTTTTAAAGAGATTTGAAAGCTTAAAAACCGTTTTAAAGTTTTAATGAAAATCGACAAATTTCACATGAAAAATGTAAAGTATATGTCAAATGACATGGCAGCCCCTTTAGGGTCGTTACAATGTCATTGGCATACGATGGGAAAAATGATCATCAAGATGATCATGATGCATAAATAAAAAGTGTGATGTGGTTTATGTAAATGTAAATATATTGCAAATATGTTGGCATTGATTTTTTGACAAATAATATTTAATGGAGATAATATTTTATTCCACTCTTTTCCAAAGTGATAGTTTATTTCTTGGTAATCAAGAAATATTATATTCAGATTATTGGATTGATGCATATTGAACATCATGAAGATTTTGTGGAAGAGAAAAATAAGGAATCTTGAGTATAAGGAAAGTTGTTGAAAAATCTAAAGGCACTTGTTTTTTGGTAAGCCGATTTGATAAAGATTTGTTGAAATATATTAGGCTTCGAGATCACATGAATCATAGGATGCTTTCCTAAGTTTTTGGATGCATATCCAAGTAGTTGGCAGAACTTTCCTAAAATGTCATACAATGTGTCACATAACCGAATTTGTTGAGATTTGATTCCTCATTCCTTACGGCGATAAATCTAATTTGGTAATTGAATTAAATCAAAGATATAGGAGTTACAAATGATATTTAAACGTTTGTTTATGTGGAAACAACTGACGGATTTTTGGTTATTCATGAGAGAAGTTTTTCTTCGTTTTGCAAGCCATCTTTCTTTCTTTCCCAACGCTTTTGCGTATGGGTCTGTGATTATTATACACACTATGTTTATGTTGTGGATTTCATCGATTATACGAGTGTGTTGATTTATTGCGTCCGAAAACAACACCCTGGTGTTACAGACGGTGTCGTAGGAAGCAATCTTCTGATTCTTCATTAAAACTCAGTCTCGGGAGGAGGCTGCATTCGAACTCGGGAGGAGTTCTGTTTATTGACAAGGGGAGCTTGTCATTTTGATCGTGGGTAAGGGAATCTTGCCATAACACGGATTTCGGGAGGAGTCGTCAACAACAAGAGGATCTTGTTACTTTCTAGTTCTCGGGAGAGATCGATTCAAAGTCGAGGGGAGCTCGCAAAAACAGTTTCATTGGAGAAGTTAGAAAGAAGCGGCGACAAAGATAAGATGAAGTTTTTATTTGTATAAGTCCGATTGTCTTGTAATTTTGTAAACTCGTGAAATATTTTTATATCTGGGCGTGGGACGTAGGCTGATTGCCGAACTGTGTTACCAACCTCTTGTCTCATTTATTTTTGTATATTTATATTGTCCATAATTGCATTAATTATCGGTGTCACACGTAACGCTCTGTGTGACATCGCATAACTGATTTTAATATTTCAATTTAGAAATTTTCAACTTGGAACACAATATCATATGCTACCACATGACATGTTTCCATAAGGTGAGAACACATTTTCAAGTGTTAGTATGTGCACAATAAGTATGGTTCCGTTCACGGGTGATTCAAACAAGGATCCACAACTGATAAGTACAATAATAATAAAATACTTGCTTAAAAAATGTAGAGAAATATACATATATTATAAAAACTTAATATTGTGAGACAGGACATTTTATCAATGTCTAATACATATGTAAACAAAAGGTTTTGAAAACCATGAAATCTGTGATGGAATATAATATTTCTATTGACACTAGAAACTCATATGCTCTCAATACATGTCAACTCTTGAATCATTGATACATATAGTTGTATTTGCACTAGCACACTTTATAAACTCTTAAAATAGTTGTTACATCTCATAATTGAGATGGAACATTATAGAAGAATCCATAAATATTTTAGTCCTAAAAGTGCTTGGCATCAGGCAATCGACCATAACATGATAGGCTGTCAGAACAAGTGGTATGATTGACCGATAGAGAAGTTCAGTCGTCCTAAAAAACAGTTAACAAACAGTATGCAAGCAGTCGACTTTGATAAGGTATTTGATCGACTGCTCTAGGAACTTTGGTTAACAAGATCAACAGACATGGTCGGCCTCACAATTGATTAAACGTGAATACACAATTAAGCAGAAACAGTGGATCGGACGAGAAGCAGTCAACCAACACACTTCTAGAATTGTTCAGTTCAGCCATAGGTTGGCTAGTTGGGTTTGTTGATGGATCAAAGTTTCTTAAAAACCTAATATTTTTGCAGATTTCTCAACTTCGATCATTGTTGAACCTAAATTAGACAAATCCATTTGCTTGCAATATATAAGATTATTATTGACGATTTAGAGTTTGTGAACTTGGAATCATTTTTGCGTTCAAATTTTTGAATTGATGAAAAGTACCCTCGAATTTATGGAAATCCTGATAGTGATAGTGGTGGAAGTTGCAAAACTTTGACTCTAATTCACTTCTCTCTGGATGTCTGCCGCCAACTTTTACCAAATGAGGGAATTAATTAGGTCGATGGCTGAAAAGTATGGTATGTATACTAAATCGTAGCCACCAGGGTGAGCACCCATCATGTTATGCCGTTATATAACGTAACCTGTGATCCAAATAAAACGCGTGTCAGAATAATTTAAAAATAATCATGGTTCCATTACATACCTTCATGAAATCAATTGTTTTTTTTATCTAAAACCTACAAATTGTTGAATATCTAAAGGAAAAAATTTGACAAGATACCCAACAACCAAAACAGAAGAAAATTTTAATATTCTTACCGTGAATTGAAGAGCGGAAGACGCGGCCAAAACTGTCCATCGGTGAGAATACAGGAGAAGGAAAATGAACAAATATGTCAAAAAACACGTTTTTGAAAATGTGTGCAACGACTTTGACTCTTAACGTTTACCCATTCAAAACGTGTTTTTGACATTTTTGTTCATTTTCCTTCTCCTACTTCCCCTGCACACATTTCCAACGACTTGGATTCTATCTTTTACCCATTATATATATATATCAATGTTTTGTCGTTTTATCATTGTTATAAGGTGGAAAAGGTAGGGAAAGATTAAGGAAAGTTCTCCATGTAATTTACCAGTTTTTATATTTTCAATAATAATTGTATATTGAATATTATTAAAGTAAAGTCAATTAAGAGATCAAATGCAATAAACTATAGCATTGAGTTAAACGGTGAGATTGTATGCGTAAATATTTGAACAACTTGCAAGGGATTAGTGAAAGAACCAGAAACCATCCTAGAAAAAGTAAAACCGTACAACCCTCAATTATACTTGAATGAATTAGAAGCCAGGACTAAATAAATAAAATAATAGCCAGGGCAAAAATATTAGGATAAAACCGAAATCTAACAGTGACATATAGATAATTAACAATATAAGTCCAATCATAAATTGTGCAAATTAAAGATAGCATAGCAGTCTTCTAAAAGTAAGACATAAAAAAGTCATATATCACAAGTCATGTAGTGAAACAAAATAAGTACAAATAAAATAAATATAACTGCCGAGCTCCATTCTCTATTGGCGTTGATAACCTTTCTCACTAAAACTTGAAATGGAGTATCATTGGAGTTAGTGAACTAAATTCATTAGGAATAAATTTTTACGGTCACTATTTATGTGAAGAAATAAGGATGAGCATATCAAGTATAAAATATTTTATAAAAATTGAGTATGCAGAGTCTCCCGGTGCTCTCAGTACAATATTGTCTGCTTTGATAGGGGCTTAGATGGATTTCTTCATGGGATTAGCCCAAAACACTTTGTACTGGGTAAGAAGAGAAATTCTACTTATAAAGTACTCAATTTTCCATCTACCAAGCAATATGATATTGTTCACCCCCTCTAGTACGAGCTGAACTCTCATAATCAACAGAATCTTTGGCTATCTTTGTCTTCATAGGGCAAGCTGCCACAATCTTTTTTTTTTTGCAGACTCAACGTCTCCGTCGACCACAATTCTGGTTGAGAATTGCCTCCGATACCATTTTTAGAATCCTTAGAGCTCTAAGTACAATATTGTCCGTTTTTGGCTGGAGCCTGCACAGATTTGTTCTTGGAATTAGTCCAAAACACGTTGTACTATGTAAGAATGAGAACTTTACTTAAAAAGTACTCAATTTTTACTCTCTCAAGCGATTTGAGATTGTGCACCCCTATTAGTACGGACTGAGTACTCAAAATCAACAAAATCTTGTGTTGTTCTTGCCTTCACAAGACAGACTAACACAAATATCTACTAAGATGATTACATAGATTCAAAATATGTTTTGCAATTTATTAATCTTGACGAATATAAGGTGAGAATCACAAAAGAATGCATTTACTAGTAATATTAAATTTATCCTATAATTTTATACTCCAACCTTACTTTTTGACGTATGGCATATGTGTCAGTCATTAGTTAACAAAGGCAATTAAGATTAGAATATGAAATTAAAAGTCAAACCTACATTACTCAATGTTTATATGAAAATCTAAAATATCATGCGAGCGTGCTTTCTCAAATACTAATACAATATTCTCCTTATCTAAATTTAGTTTTGTTTTTTATGGTGTTGCAAAATGTAGTTTTTACATGCTAGGCCAGAGCTGTTTTATCTGTAAAATTTGAACAAGTCAGATGTATATTAAGACAAGTATCGAGTAGTCTAACAAGTCGTCTCTAAGAATTTATTTCTATCGACTGAAAATAGAGAATTTTAAGACATCATTAATGGTGTGGAAGATATTAGTTGGTGTTAATGGGCTATATATATATATGTATCTGCATCCATAGCAAATATATTGTTTGTTTCCGGGAAAAAAATGATTTCCAATAAATTGGCATTTTCGATTTGGAAAGTTCTAATAATTATTTTGCTTACGATCTGTGCCTGTTCAGTGGCAGCGAGAGACATTCCAAATATGACAACATCTTTAAGTAAGTTTGCTATCCAATTTTTTGTGGTATCATGCTCTATTTCTCCAAAAAGAGAACCGTGATTTCTAGGTGTTTAAGATTTAGTTTCTTTTTTCTGACCAAAAATATACTCGGGTCTTTTGCGGTTAAGACGAATCCATTGCAGCCTGAGAGCTGCAATCTTACTTTTAATTGAAATCGTAATTTTTCTTTTCATATTCAATGACTCATCTCATGACACCACATTAAAACTATTATAATGTTATGTCAAAATATTAAATTGTTGGATTTTAGCGCATGACTGAGGTTCAAAGGGAAGGATAAGAAGATGAGACAAAAAAGAGAGTATCTTTGCCCTTGAATTATAGGTCTCTATTGTAGCCTTCTTACAAAATTTTTCAATAGTTAAACTAATCATGGAAAAATAGAAATAGTATTATTAGTTAGAATTTGTTCTACCTTTTTTAGTATTTATAAAGTTAGTAGTTTCATGAATCATTTAATGTAAGACTAGATCAATGAAAAAAGTTAGGTATAGAATTTATCGTAGATAATTTACAATCTCTAGTAGATAATTTATAGTAGATATTCTAGGAATATCGATTGACAAAATTACAAATATTCTCAAGTACTCACTCAATGAATTTAATAAATTTTAGAGAAAATTTATTAATTCAAATGGAAGTTCATTGACGTTATTAATTCTTTTTATTGTTTATCGCAGGCTTAATGTTTTACTTTTTTCTGATAATTGATTCTTCAGATGCAGGATATAATAGTAAGCCTAATGCACCGCCTAGAAATGGCAACTATTTTGTTCCCAATTCATAATTTATCAATTTTGTTGTTGTTGTGGAATATAAGTTATATTTTCTGCCATATTTGTGGAATATAAGATTTGTGTAACTTCATTTTATCACGTATGGGTTGCGGTTAATTATTGTATTTACCTAATATTTATGATGGGTAATTCCAAGTGTACTTTCAAATTTACGCTCTAATTTTACCTAATCACGTGATATTTACGTATAAATCATTAACTAATATAATAATAAAAATAAATAATAAAAAATTAAAATAAAATATTAGTCGTACCAATCACTGAGCGACATATTTAGAGTTTAAAAGTAGAGTGTATATTTACATAATAGACCTTAAATCCTCAAGTAAAATTAGCTACTTTATTTGATTGGATTCTAAATTCTTTCGACAAACTTTTGCACTTGCATTGCCATAAATTTCGCTGAAACATGTGTGCTACGCTTTAATAAATTTTCTTTATTGAATGTAACTTCATTGCTAACTGAGTAAAAAGAGTTAATTCAAGTTTAATATAAAAATGTTATGCTATAAATCAAACTGTAACACCCGGGATTTTTGCCATGTAATAGTTTTTCCGGATCATTTAAACGGGATTAATATTATATTAATACAAAGGAATGTTTTGGTTGAATTGTTGGAATAATTAGTGGAGAACTAAACTAATGTGTAACTAAACCAAAACACTAAGTTTAAAATGCATGGAAGGGTAAATTGGAGAGAAATTAAGGTTGGTGGGAGTAAGCCAATGGATGATTGCCAAGTGGCAACTTGTTGAGGAAGCTAAGTTCATCCTCCTACGTGAATTTTCATTCACTTCTCTGCTTCCTCCCATCTCTCTCGGCTTTCTCTCTTCCAGGCGATTGAAACAAAACTTCCACGCTTTGTTTCTCCTGTATTTTTCCGTCTTCTTCAGAAAAGGTGAGCATCTTTTAATGCTAACAAATTTGGATGAGTTTAATGTGAGTTTTTACCGAAGTTTAGGGTTTCGGTATTTGGTGAAAATTCACTATTTTTGGATGAAAACACGTTGGTGTGTTTTCTATAGAGTTGAAATGTGTTTGCTGCATATTCTACATGATTTTAGTTAGCATTTGTAGCGTGTTTAAATTCTGTACATACATGCTACAAGTCCGGGTTTTCCAGAGACATCCAAGTTTTCAACTCTCCAGAAAACAGGTAAGTTCATATCCGTAGGCTGGCCCTTAAGGCCCTACATCTCGGAGGTACTAGGTTTTCTGTTCTGTCGGGTTGTTTTGGATAGAAAGGTTATAGTTTATGTTTCTGAGTTATCTGTGTTCGTCTTCATGGTATGTTCTGTATTTTCTGTTGTCTGTTACGTTGATTATATTATCTATCAGTTTAAGTTCAGGCACCGTTTATGCATACACGTTTTCTCTGAAAGACATGCAAATGTTTTCTGTACACCGTTTGAAATTAAAACAAGATAAAATCTGACTGTCTGTAATGTATTGGTTAAGTGCGGGACGGGGACTGGCCCTCTGGTTTTATCCCTCCCTGGGAATCTGAAAATAAATTGTCCCTAGCAAGGACCCTCTGGTTTTATCCCTCCCTGGGAGTCTGAAAATCTGCTGTGCCTGATAGTGCACCCTCTGTTTGTCAGTTCCCCTATAAGCCCCACTTATACCCCTCTGCCACTGAAACGTAAAGTTCTGTTCTGTCACTGTATTCTGAAAACTGCATGTATAGCATTTTGCATCATTGCATCTGTATTATGTCCTTACTGAGTTTTAGACTCATAGGTGAACTCTCTGATGTAGGTACTGAACCCGAAACCGAGGATCTTGTTCCTCAAAATGATGATCTAATGTAGAGGGTGGATCGAGCTCACAGGGTGGTTGCTGCAGTCGGACATGTCTCTGCTCTGAGGTTTCAGTTTTTAAGTAAAGTTTATGTCAGTAGGTCTTGTTGAACTCTGGTGTTTTGTTTTTTTAAAACTCTGTCTGGATTTTTGTTAGAGATCTGACTTTTGTATAGGTTTTGATGGTGGTGTATTTAAAACCTCTGTATTTTGACAGTTGTATGTATGCAATGAAATATTCTGGAACTGCCTGTGTTTCCCCCTTTTAGGTTATGCATGGATAGTCTCAAATTTTAGAGTTATCCATGCAGTTTGTCTCCTTGGAATTTGTAAATTCTGAATCGGGTTTGAAGGTCCAAAACCTTTATGCCTTCTGTTTTGAGGCTCTCTGTTTGTAGGTCTCCCTGTTAAAGTTGTCAAGTTTTGCCTTAAAAGTTGCATCTTCCGATCACGTTCACTGCTGTTTTAAGTGCACATCCACCGATAGTCACTGTTCAAATTTTGTCGTATTCGACATCCACCGGTGAATTGTACAATTCTGTTTGTTTTAAAATTTCATTTACCGGTTGACGTCATCCATCTTCCGGCTGACGTCATCTGTTTTGTCGTATTCGACATCCACCGGTGAATTGTGCAATTCTGTTTGTTTTAAAATTACATCTTCCGGCTGACGTCAGCATAAGTCTTCCACCCTAGTTTTTTTTGCCTTAGTTATCCGTCCCAGTCAAAGTCAATTCTGTCATCCGCCCCAGCATATGCTTATATCTTCCGGTTGACGTCATCCATCTTCCGGCTGACGTCATCTCCTCATCCGAACTCAGTTACTGTCTGTGTTTTCCGCCTGACGTCACCCATCTTCCGGCTGACGTCACCACCTCTTCTGCCCAGTTTCACTCAGCCTCTTCCGCTGAATACTGTTCGCCTTTTGTCGTATCTGAATCCACCGATAGCTCTAATCTTCCATCTGACGTCATCTCCGCTTCTGTCTTTGCATTTACATCTTCCGGCTGACGTCATTCAAGTCTTCTGCTGCTCCTTTAAACTAAGTCTTCCGCCAATGTTTCCTGCTTTCTCCTCCGCCAGCCTTATGCTAATTTCTGTTCTGTTATCCATTACTGAAACCTGTTTTAAATTTCTACACCCGAGAACTCTCTCTCTCTCCCTGTAAATGTTTTCTGTTACTCACTGTAGTTTCTCCCTCCCTGTAAAGTCACGTTTTTTTTTAGGGTTTACGATGACAGTGCATGTTTCCTGTCATTCGATTCGGTTTCTCTGTAAATATTTTAAGGTATAATGTCCACTGTTTTGACTGATCAGTTTCAAAAAAAAATAGTCCCCGTTTACCTGTCAATTGTCCCGGAGTGATGGCTCCGATCCCGGACCCCGATCGGGTTCGGTCTCGGGCTGTCACACAAACAATAACGACAAACTAATACAAAATTTGAGACGTAGAAAAACATTTTCAATAAAAGTAATCCGAACCTATTGGCTCAAACAAAATCAGCTTAAAACTAACACAAGTCTCAAAATTTTAAACAAATAAAGTTTGGGTTTAGCCAAAAATACTCACCAAAAAGTCAATTATTCAAATAAAACAACCTAAGCCCCAAATTATCAAATAAAAAATGCATAAAAAATTCAGAGATCTCCCAAAAAAATTTAGATCCTGCTGGATGAAATAGATTGGCCCAAATTCAAACACTCAAAATTCAATATCACAAAATTGAGCAAAATATCTTAATCGAAAAAATTGACCACCCCCCAAATTGCAACAGAACTTGATAATTTGCCTATTTCTTCAAAAGAAAAGATCAAGACTAACACTTGTTAATGACAAAAATGAAGAAACAAACCATAAGATTCCGATTGTCATGAGTTGTTTACTAATCAATCTGAACGTAATAGCAAAAAGCCTGTCTCTACTTAAATCAACATTGGAGAGTAGCGAGAGTGCAAAATTGCCCATTGAAATATCAATGGACAGAACTATAAAATTAAATTGCGAATCTTTAATGTTTTGACAATTTTTGTTGAGAACATGACCAATACCAACTACCGACACCGAAAACACAAAACAAAATAAAATATATTTTTCTCTCTTTGCATAATCAAATAGGCAAAACAAACCAACCAAAAGTAATGAGCTATAAAAGATAATAAAAAAATAACGAGATTTGCAACACAAAATTTTAGCGTGAAAAACTCTCATAATATAGAGTAAAAAAGTAACAGGACCCATATGTCACTTAATCAAAGCTTCCACTATATCATAAATAGTGTGTACAATGGTTGAAATCAGATAGTGTTAGAAAACACAAACAACGATCTTTACAATTCAAAATGTACCACTAGAGATCATTAACCTACTGTCAAAATTAGCAACACATGGCGTGGATCTAATGATACTTAACATCCTCCAGCAAGCTTTAGGGAGATGCATCGAAAGCTTGGTTCGTGAAGCTTGGAAAAATGATGTAGGCAAAGGCTTGGTTAGGCCGTCAACAAGTTGAGAGGCCGACGAAGTGAACAACATCTTAAGTTGATTAGAGATAACTTTCTCTCTAACAAAATGAATATCGAACTCAATGTCTTTCACCTTGGAGTGCAAAACCGGGTTTGAGGCCAAATATATAGCGCTAAGATTATCACCAAATAATGTAGGCACACCTGGTAAGGGAATATTCAAATCAGACAATAAGATTTTCAACCAGCACAGTTCAGCAACAATATCAGCTACATTACGATACTCGGATTTCGTGTTAGAATGAGAGATGAATTTTTGTTACGAAGAAGACCACGAGATCAAATTGGTGCCAAAGAATATACAATACCCGCCGGTGCTATGACGGTCTAGGGGTTGAATCAATTTAGTTCGGTTCGAGAAATCGAGCCGAGTCAATTTGGTTTTGGCTAACATAAATCAAAATGGAACCGAGGAAAACCGAAATCGAGTTTTAGTTCAGAACATGAATTCAACTGTCAAATACAGAGGTTTTTAAACATAAATTCAGAATCTATACATTGTTTTTAAATCTCAGAAGTAGTACAGAATTTTGACATACACTTCCAGGATTTCTAACAGAGTTTTTAAAACCAAAACACCAGAATCTAAGTAGAATTTACAGACATAAACTTCACTTTAGAAACTTAAACCTCTGAACAGAAACATGTCTAGCTGCAACAAACAACCCCACGTAAGCTCGAACCACCAATCACTTATTCATCAGACTGAGGCATGAACTCCTCATCCACGGGTTCATTACCTACATCAAGGAGTTCACCTATGAGCCTAGAGCTCAGTAAGAACATAAAAATATAATGCAGTGATGCATATGCTATGCATGAATTTTCAGAAATACGGTGACAGTACAGTACATTACATTTCAGTGGCAGAGGGGTATAAGTGGGGCTTATAGGGGAACTGGCAAACAGTGGGTGCACTATCAGGCACAAACAATAATACAGAATAGAACAGAAACAGATATGGGGGCCAGTCCCCGTCCCACACTTAACCGATACATTTCAGTCAGATTTTATCTTGTTTAGTTTCAAACAATGTACAGAAATCGGTTTTGCAAGAACTTTCGGTGAAAACGTGTATGCATGAACATTTTCAGTACTTGAACTTACAATAGCAGACGACAGAAATAACAGAACATACTGTGAAGCAGAACACAGACAACTCAAAACATAAACTATAACGTTTCTACCCAAAACAACCCGACAGAACTGAAACACCTAGTACCTCCGTGATGTAGGGCCTTAAGGGCCAACCTACGATTATGAACTTACCTGTTTGCTGTAGAGTTGATGTTCTTGATCGTCTCGGATATGCACGAACCTGAACATGCACGGAAGGAAAATAAACACGCTGCAATGTTAACTAATAACTTATAGGATATGTTTCTAACTCCATTCAGGCTTCTAGAAATCGATCTAAAGTGTTTTCATCCAAAAACAGTGAGTTTTTACCAAAGTATCATAACCTTAAACTTCAACAAAACTCACATTTTAACTTATCCAAACTTACTAGCATAAGCAGATGTTTACCTTCGCTGGGGAAACAGGAGAATGGGAGTCTTTTGGAAAGGTTGAAATTGCCTGGAGGAGAGAAAACAGAGGGGAAATAGAAGGAAGCAGAGAAGAGAAAGTGAGGGTTTCACGTAGGAGGGGAGAGAAAATAGCATGGCTTCTTCAACAAGTTGCCAAGTGTCGATGGCCAATTGGTTCCCTCCCACCAACCTTAATTCTTACCTAAACAGCCCCTCCATTTGATTTTTAACTAAATTTCTATTTAGTTCTTCGAATCGGTTTTAGAATCACACTCATTTAATTGAACACGTCGACAAATTCATATAAATAGTCATTAGTAATTCAGACACGTCGACAAATTCATTATAAATAGTCATTGTATTAATATCGGAGTAATTCCGCTTACATATCCGGGGAATAAATACATAGGCAAAATGTCGGGTGTTACATTTTATCATAAAGATTTTTTTTTCAATAAGATAAGGTTAATAAATGCATTACAGTTCGTTCCAGATCAAGTTATGAGTGCCAAAATATACAATTATACAACTTTAGCACTACAACTCCCTGTTAGAGCATTGTAGAAGCCTATTAGACCATTGTAGGTCTTGAAAAAAACAAGGAAGTCTCAAATTCATGAGTGTGTTGTATTGCCAACCAAAGAATTTGCTCTAGAATTATTTTGAGTCCTTCCAAAGCACTTGAGCGTTCGTGGAAAAAAAACAAAAAAAAAAAAGATAAGATAACCCTAGTGAGTCACTTATAATGCCTCATGGCGTAAACATCCACCGATAGACAAAATACTCAACATCCACCGATAGACAAAATACACAACATCTACCGGTGGACAACATCCACCGATAGACAAAATACACAACATCTACCGGTGGACAACATCCACCGATAGACAAAATACACAACATCTACCGGTGGACAACATCCACCGATAGACAAAATACACAACATCTACCGGTGGACAACATCCACCGATAGACAAAATACTCAACATCCACCGATAGACAAAATACTCAACATCCACCGATAGACAAAATACACAACATCTACCGGTGGACAACATCCACCGATAGACAAAATACTCAACATCCACCGATAGACAAAATACACAACATCTACCGGTGGACAACATCCACCGATAGACAAAATACACAACATCTACCGGTGGACAACATCCACCGATAGACAAAATACTCAACATCCACCGATAGACAAAATACTCAACATCCACCGATAGACAAAATACACAACATCTACCGGTGGACAACGCCCAGAGTTTTCTGAACCCGGTTCGCTACCCATGACATAGAACAAGATTAAGAAATTTCAAGGAAAATTTTAAAGTTTCACTCAACGATAAAATTAAATCTTTAAATCTTCAAAACTTGCAGCGGAAAACTTTTTGTATAAACGACATTTATAAAAGAGACAAAATATTAAAACGTTTGATTGAGGGAAACGAAATCCAAAGCACATCTACCGCTGAACAGTACCAGTGGTAGAAGTGAATACAACGACATCCACCGCTAAACGATACCAGTGGAAGAAGTGGATACAAGCGACATCCAGCGCTGAACAGTGCCAGCGGAAGAAGTAGAAACAAAAGGTATCTTCTGCTTCCATCGTCCACCGCTCGCGTTAGCCGAACGACTCGTCGACTCTCACGCATCTTCCGCTTACATCTGTCGACGACGCGTCGGCTACCCTCTTCTACCGATCACAAAACGATAGACAAAATACACAACATCTACCGGTGGACAACATCCACCGATAGACAAAATACACAACATCTACCGGTGGACAACATCCACCGATAGACAAAATACACAACATCTACCGGTGGACAACATCCACCGATAGACAAAATACTCAACATCCACCGATAGACAAAATACACAACATCTACCGGTGGACAACATCCACCGATAGACAAAATACTCAACATCCACCGATAGACAAAATACTCAACATCCACCGATAGACAAAATACTCAACATCCACCGATAGACAAAATACACAACATCTACCGGTGGACAACATCCACCGATAGACAAAATACACAACATCTACCGGTGGACAACATCCACCGATAGACAAAATACACAACATCTACCGGTGGACAACATCCACCGATAGACAAAATACACAACATCTACCGGTGGACAACATCCACCGATAGACAAAATACACAACATCTACCGGTGGACAACATCCACCGATAGACAAAATACACAACATCTACCGGTGGACAACATCCACCGATAGACAAAATACACAACATCTACCGGTGGACAACATCCACCGATAGACAAAATACTCAACATCCACCGATAGACAAAATACTCAACATCCACCGATAGACAAAATACACAACATCTACCGGTGGACAACATCCACCGATAGACAAAATACACAACATCCACCGATAGACAAAATACTCAACATCCACCGATAGACAAAATACACAACATCTACCGGTGGACAACATCCACCGATAGACAAAATACACAACATCTACCGGTGGACAACATCCACCGATAGACAAAATACACAACATCTACCGGTGGACAACATCCACCGATAGACAAAATACTCAACATCCACCGATAGACAAAATACACAACATCTACCGGTGGACAACATCCACCGATAGACAAAATACTCAACATCCACCGGTAGACAAAATACACAACATCTACCGGTGGACAACATCCACCGATAGACAAAATACTCAACATCCACCGGTGGACAACATCCATCGGGGAACAGTAACTTTCTACTTCAACCAATAAACGACATCTTCCGACGGACAACAGAACAATTTCTCAACCATTTATATCCTAAACAAGAATAACTCCGACTACTAAAGGAACTTGAAAACTTTACTGTGATCATTTAAAACAACACAAGTTTACTCAAAAATCCAGAATAGTGACCACAGCCAAAACCAAAAATCATATTTCCATAGTCAGAACAGAAAATTCAAAAAGTGTTAAAACACGTCAATACTACTACCACCATCAAAATTCTCAGCATAATTCAACAGAAACACTTAACCACTGAGACTTCACATACAGACAATAGCTAAACCGCCTCATCAGAGCACCCAACCGTGGCATAGACGTGCTCCTTCAACTTCATCTATTCTTCAGTGCACTCAAGGAACTCACCTGTTGCAGTCTCAACACCTACATCACAAAACTCATCTATTAGCCTAATGCTAAGTAAGTAAAGCATTAATGAAATAAAATGCTGAAACATAAATCCTAGACATGCAGTTTCTACTTTCACATCTCAGTTGCATATACGTTCATTTCTGATCTGATCCCCCTGTAAAATTGGGAGTTGGATCAATTTTCTCAAAGTCATACATCCCTTCATAAGTTAAGGGGCGGATTAGTTCCCTTAATAATTTATCTGATTCTCCTGTAAAATTGGGAGTTGAATCAATTTTCCCAAAGTTATACATCCTCTCTCTTGATTAAGGGGCGGATTAGTTCCCTTAA
This sequence comes from Begonia masoniana, assembly GCA_022432975.1. Lineage (NCBI taxonomy): Eukaryota > Viridiplantae > Streptophyta > Magnoliopsida > Cucurbitales > Begoniaceae > Begonia > Begonia masoniana. Next base: position 45,130,112 of record CM039515.1, on the reverse strand, counting down.
CAACTGTTCTGTTTCAATCGGTTCATTCCTCACCATACCACTATGCATTTAAATTCATTTTCGTATACTTTCAAAACATGATACATGGCAAACTGAAAACACACAGACCATACATAATCCTACTGTTTTGTGATGTAGGCCCGAAGGCACACACGTACTCTACTTACCTGGTCTCCTGAAAAGTTTGGTTGAAATCTACCTCGGGAGTTTGCTCAAACCTAAAACTATAAACCGAGCATTAATTAAATTTTCATTAAACTTCATTCTATCCATCTAGAAATCTAAGGAAACTAATTTGGAAGCTCGGTTCATTGAGCATTCCCGATTCACCTCAAACCCGAACTAACCCTCACTTACAGCATTCACAAAACCTCATTTATAATCCCCCTCTACCATCGATAGTTACAATGTAGCAAGAAATTGAAGTAGAACTCACCTAGTTTGGAGAAGAATTGAGTAGGTGAATCGCCTAGAGAGCTCTACTGCTAAGCTGAAAGCCGAAAGGGAAGAATAGAAAATAGTGGCGACTACAGTGCATTAATCACAAAACCTCTTTCCTTAAATAGGTTACCCACTAAAGGCCTCTATTTACCATAATACCCTTACATATTTACTCATTAACCTAATCAGTAATTCTCTCAATTTCATCCATAAAATGTACACTGTTAGATGACAAGGTAAATTGGTTCGATAGAACCGGGTGCTACAGCTTTATAGTCTAGTCGTGTGTGATAATTCAGTCTAAGGAGAGGAGCGAGCACCATTTGTCCACCTCATACTAGATAGCCAAAACGTATCATGCCCCACAACAACTATTTTTATACATTCACTCAGTTATTCAATTTTTCAGTCTTTCCTAATTAAAATAGTTTCATGATGCATGAGACATATATATATATATATATATATATATATATATATATATATATCAGAGCCAAATGATTGGCTAAATTTGTATTTGCTTTCAAATAACTAAGGACTTCTCTACAAGTTTTCTAATGTAAATCGATATTTGTTTTAACTTCAATAAGATCTTTTGTTCTTCTCAATACGATGAGGTGATTTCTTCAACACGATTCTATTAATTATTTCCGTGCTTTCATGTGCAAAGAATACTTGCTTTGATTTTATTTTGTTTGTAAGTGGTCTTTTGGATGCCGTGTTGGGGTGTAGCCGTTTAGCCGTGAGAAAGGCGTCAGGCATGTTGCCCATTTGCATGGTAGAAAAAAATTTGCAAACTTTGTGAAATTAGTCTTTGACAGTACAAAGTAATCTTGTGAGTCGCATGTTTAGTATAGAAGGAATTAATAGATCAATACGAAGTTGTCCGCAAGTCAATACGAGATGAATCGAAGATCAATACGAAGTTAAACCTTATGTCTATTTACAGTCGAATACTTGAAGTCAAGTAGTTATGTTATTTGAAAGTAAATTCTACAAATTGAATATGAATTTGATCTCAAATATATTCTCTGAAAATTCTATTAAAAATGAAGAAATTATAGAATTATCACAAGAAGAAGTATTAAATAATTGGACAATTCCCGAAATTGAGCCAAAAACTATTTATAAAATAGGAACTTTTGAAAATCTTATTAATCGTATTGTTAAAACTTCTGAGCAAACTATTTGCTTAGATACTAATGAAAAAACTATTAAATTATTAGGATTAAAAGATATTCAAAAATATTTTACTAGATATAAGTATATTCATATTGGACTTATTCAAATAGCTTTTAAACCATTAACTATTCCAGGTTTAAATGCTAGTATATTAGCTACTCTTAGAGACGCTAGGAGTCAAAATTATAAAGAATCTTTAATGGGTGTTATACAAACCAGTTTATGTCATGGTCCCATTTATTTTAATGTTTATCCTAATTTAACTTTATCTTTGACTGATAAAAATTTATTTGAATCAGTAGTTTTAAATATTCAAACTCATGGCTATGAGTTTCTTCAAGGTTCAGAAACTATTGCTATAATCTATCGATTAAGTTATAAAGTAATGAATACTTTATGTCCTCAAGTCAAATTAAAAGATAATCCAGGAAAAACCTTATTAATTGTAAGTGATATTATGAAAACTAATATAGCTATTCCTAGATTAATAAACTGGGATGAAGTAATATTTCCAGAACAATGGACTATTCCTCAAGCCGTATTACCTCAACCAATTATTAATAAAAAAATCGATCAAATTATTCAAACCCCTGAAGGACATATAGAAATTAAATTTGATAATAATCAATCAAGAAAAATATCTTTTTCAAGAAGTCTATCTTCTAGGTCATCTATTCTTCCTTATCAAGTAGATTTACCTAGTTCTAGATTTTCTGTTTCCGAAATTCCTATATCTAATATTGAAGCATTAAAAATATCTGAACAGCAAATAACTCATGGAGTATATTCTAATCAATTTTCGAACTCTAAATATGAAAAAAGAGAAACCTCTCATCCTAAAAGAGAGTCACCTACTGTTTCAGAAATGGAATTTAAATTATGATGAATTACACAAATTTAAAAAAAGATGAAATTAGAAAATTATGTAACGAAGAATATCAATTACCTGAAAATGCTATTTTTAGAAATTGGATTGATAAAAAATATTTTAAAAAATCTGAAGCTTTTATCAAATTAAAAGAATTATATTATTCTTATCTCGAATTAAAAAAGACTATAATTACTTTTAAAGAATGGTATTTAACGATCTTTTATAAGCCTGTATCAAAATATCATATTAATATTCTAGAAGAATATAATAATCATTGTAAAAATTGGAATACAAAAAATAATGAAAGTATTAAATCTATACATCCACCTTTAGAACCTATTAGTCTAAAAAATAATACTATTGAATCTATTCCTTTAGTAAGTTTATCTCAACCTATTGAAGATAAAAATGATATTAATAATATTCATATGAGCACTATAGGACAACAATTAAATATTAATGTTATTAATACTCAAAATGAGAAGGCTATTGAAAATTATCACACTGAAATTCATCCAACTATTGATGTTAGTACCTTTCCAAAAGAAAGTGATTCTAGTGAAGAAGAAGATATGCCTTCTCATTTAAAAGATATTAAAAAAATAGAAAAATCTTTTACTGAATGTAATTATATCTATCCCTTACCAGAATCTAGAGACCCTTTGAGTATTAATAGAGTTAGATATTCGGATAAAGGGCCTGGTGGAGATAGAATTAGAAGAACTTATTATAAAAGACCTACTCCAGTCGATTTATTATGGGAAGAAAATTGGTTACATGAACAATCTTCTTATACTGCAAAAACTATATATGATTGGAATCTTGATGGTTTAACTGAATATCAAATTTATGAATTATTCCAAAAAATGTTAATGTACTCTAGTGTTTGTAAAGCCTCTCAGAATAAAGATTCTGATATAGCTGCTTTTATTATAAATGGATTTAATGGTGCTTTAAAAGGTTGGTGGGATAATTATTTATCTCTAGAACAACGTCATGAAATATTAACAGCTGTAAGACATGAAAATAATATGGTTATGAAGATAGTGTTTATACTTTAATTCAAGCTATTATATTACATTTTATTGGAGCTACCGAACAAAGACAAGAAAGAGGTAGAGAATTATTACAAAACTTAAGATGTAAAACTTTAACAGAATTTAGATGGTATAAAGATGTTTTTATAACTAAAGTTATGCAAAGGCCAGATGCTAATTCTGAGCACTGGAAATCTAAATTTATAGATGGATTACCTCCTTTATTTTCTAAAAGAATTAAAAAGAAATTATTAGAATTAAATGATGGACAATTTATTCCTTGGGCAACATGTACTTATGGTCATTTAATTAGTGTATGTGTTCAAGAAGGTTTGTCTTTATGCAATGATATGAAATTACAATATCAATTTAAAAAATAAAATTTAAATGATAGAAAAGAAATAGGTGAATTTTGTGATCAATTTGCTTATCATATTCCTAAACCTAATTTAAAAGGTTTATCTAAAGCTGATCAAAGAGAAGAATATTTTAAATATAAAAAGAAAAGAAAATTACTGAAAAAAGCTTTTAAAAAATATAAGCAAAAACAAGATATTCCTGAATCTTCTACTAGAAATAAAAAGAAAAAATCTAAAAAAGATATTTCTGAAATTAAATGTTATAAATGTGGAAAATTTGGACACTATGCATCTAAATGTACCACTATGAAAAAGTTAAATAATCTTGATATAGATGAAAGGTTAAAATTAACTTTAGAAAAATTATTATTAACTTCTTCGGAAGAATCTTCTGAATCTGAAGATATTATTGATGAGTCCTCTTCTTCAGATAATGAAACCTGTCAAAAATGTCAAGTTAATGTATTAACAACTGAGCAACAAAATATATTAGATAATTTAGATCAGATACATGATCCTATATTTAGAAAAAAGATTATTGAAATTATTATTCAACAAAATAAAGATAAAGAAAAAAATTGAACACCCTATATTAAGAGGTCACCATTATTCTTTAACAGAAGTATTTAATAGAATTGATCAAGCTAAAATTAAACCTGTAACTATTCAAGATCTTAATAGTGAAGTTAAAGATCTTAAAAGGGAATTACAAGAGTTATTATATAATTATAATCAATATCAGATAAATAACAATGAAAGAATAGATAAATTAGAAACCTATATGGATATTGGTTCCTCTACTAATAATAAAGTTACCACTTATAATGAAGAAAACTTCTCCGAAGTATAAACGAGGTTCTTATCCTAAGTCAAGAGCCAAAAGGATTATGAACAAATTTTATTCAATAAAGCACAAGGATATTCCTGGAAAAGATCTCTCCTATAATGCTAAAGAATTAGCACAAACCTTTAGGTTGGTCAAAAGCCTAATTCAAACTCACTTTGAGTCAAGTGCTAACAGGATTAAATCTATTAAAACTTTAGAACGACTTATAGAAGGCTTTGATAAGCAATTAAAGGGTCAAGGATTAGAAACAACATCTAACAAAGAACATCGCACAAAATTAAGCGATAATATTTTGGAAAATGAATCAGTTCATTGGGTCTTCTCTGAATTAGAAGAAAATCTTCTTCTAAAAGATCTTGAAGAAAATATACCCTCCTCAAACCCTCAAGGGTTACAATTAGACAACCCTTCACCAGGTATGCGATCAGATTTTGATTTCTTAACAGAAGAAGAGTTCAATGCTATTATCAGATAATAAGCAAATTTGCTCTCAGAAATATCATTATCTTATTTTCTGAATTATCAGTTCAACACCTGTTAGAATATGGCAACCAGCTCAATTAAATTACTCTACTATTAAAAAAGAAATTTTATCTATTGTTAAATATATTTCTAAATTTCAAAATGATTTATTAAATCAATCTTTTCTCAGTACCTGTTCATATGCTATATTAGAAAAAAATGTTAAAAATCTTGTTTCAAAACAAATATTTGCTAAAAGGCCAGCCGAATTATCTGTTTATAATTTCTCTATCGAGTCTATTAAGGGAGAAAGTAACTCTCTTCCTGAATTTTTAACTCGTGAATTTTTACAGAATGGATAACCTCTTTCGGGGTCGGGGTAGAAGCAGGGGCCGAGGCCGAGGCCGTGGCAGTAGCAGATATTTATATGATTATCATTTTCCTATTATTGGTAATGCTGGAGGAGTTGCTAGCACTAGTATTTCTCATATTACTCCTAAAACTGCAAAAGAAGTTTTGGAGTCCGTATCTTATTTCAAGAAAAGCTGTGTGGAAGTTATATTTCCTTTTTATGAAAAAGAATTATCATTGCATAATAAGGATGCCTGGTATATTAAAGAGAGATATTTGGGCTCTCATAATTTTCTGACCAAAGAGGGAAAAAGTCGTCTTTATTATGAGCATATTCTTATCGAAACACAATCTATTCAGATTGTGCATCATTATCTTGGTGAATATGGAAAATCTGCTATTACTCATTCTAAATGTTATATCATCAGGGTTATCCATCCTCAGGAATGGGGCTTAAATGTATTTGCTATTAGAAGCCTGAAGAATGAACAAAAGTATAATTATTAGGATTATGTTAATGCTTGGGATAATACTTTTTATTATCAGAATCTCACAAGAACCCATTCATGGTTCTTTACTATTAATCCTGAGATTATGAAGCTAGAGGATAAATTTCCTCCTTGGTTTTATGTTTGGTGGATAGAGCACTCTCCAGAGCTATCTCTATTTCCTAACAATATTCAAGAACTATTTCCTCTATGGTTGAAGTGTCATCCTGAGTTGTCTATCAGGAAAACTATTATTAAAGAACAGGATTTATTATGGTTCTGTACTGAATTCCAAATTAATTGGATATGGCAGTGGAATTTAGAGATTGATCAAGACCCTATTGGTCTTTATGAAGTCCAAAGAAACTTTTATGTTAAATGGTGGGCTCGTTATGAAACTGACTTATGTATTGAAAGAATCAAAGCTGCTATTAGCACCTATAAAGAAAAAGTGAGAAGTCCTATTAAGGATAAAGATGAAAATATAGATGACAATTATATGAAAAAAATGTATGAAAATATTCAAAAGAAATATCCTCATATGAGTAAAAAAGAAAAAGAGTTGAAATTATTTGCTATGATGAAAGATCAATTAGGATCTGTTGAAGATTTGAATATGACTGATGAAGATGAAGATCATATATCTGATCATATTTCTACTCCAGGTTCAGGATCTTTTCAGGTATTAGCTGATGACTCCCAAGATCCTAATGCAGATATTACTGATTTGAATATTGAGTATACTACTAAAGATTTATGGGAAGCTTTTGTTGATAGTACTCAAAAGCAAAAGATTAAAGGAAAGAAGAAAACTTTATGAACTTTGAACTTATTGAACGTCATATTGAAGAACTATTTGAAGAACAAGTTTTTGAAGACAGAATTCGTCATCATATTCCTTTAATGAATCCTTATAATGTGGCTCCTTGGAATATTGGTTGGTATCCAAGAAATATTCATAGAAATTTCGGAAGATATTATCGTAGAAATAGAACTTTTCCTATTTCTAAAAGAAATCGGAGACCAGTCCATAATCCAGCTCTTTGGTTACCTCTACTTATTAGAGCTCAAAATTTTGGAAACTATATTAATCATATGCAACAAAGGGTTGAACAAATGAAAGAAAAAACTCAGTTTTTATGTCAATTATTTAATGAAGCTGAAGCCAAGTGGAATCAACCTTTTAATGGTGATCGTTCAGCTTATGTGGATATGATTCGTGAAGACAGCAAGATCTTATGGCAGAAGTATAAAGATTTTGATAAAGAAATGTAGTGGTCTCCACCACTCACTCATGGAATCTTCGTACTCCACTATAGGAGTACTATTTGCTTTTTGATTTTGTTTGTAACTAGCTTAGGTCCCACCATACACTATGTGGGAATCTACTTTTTCTAGTTTGTCATTTGTAACTCCCGTTTCTATATAAGGGAGCTAGTTTGCCTTTCATTTCACAAGTTTTTAGAGTTTGCCTTCTCTCCTTGTAAACACTCTAGCTCTGATTGCTCCCTCTCTCTCTTTGTATGCTAAAACTATTGTGAATAATAAGTAAGTTTCTTCTACTTTTTACTTCTTCTACTATATATATATATATATATATATATATATATATATACATACTAAGTGAAACATAAAACACAATATCAGTTCAACCTAATATCACATTCAAGTCACAACAACAGTCCATTATCATGATACATCACGTCATTCTATCATCAATAAAACTACTACTACAAAGCTAACAGATAATAGCACGTCTTTAAATCATCATTACATCCATTAATATGTCACAATTAAAAGCCTATAATATAACATATCCTATAGCATTATCGTCATCAATAAATTGATAAACATACGAGTAAACAAATCACGTAGCACATTCTCGAATAACCCATCACCAATCATTAAATCTTCGAATAACAATGAAACTGAAAAGTTACCCTATCACTTTGTGATTTAGGTTGAAGGCCAAACACATGCAACATCAATTACTTTAAAGTCATAGCACGATAATGGTCACTTATGACAATTAACCTTCGCTTTAAATCAACCTAACCATAAATATTCTCATGTATTAACATATTCTAGAAGAAGAAATCGAACGTTTAACTAATAGAAGATCAAAGATCAAAGTTCTCATGTGTCAATGCTAAAAGCGAATTTGAAACTCTAAACGATCCTCACATACTCCTTTATGCAAACACGTATTCGATCGAGTATCCTTGCCTACGAAAATTTGGTATGGATTAGGCTAACCTTTGGAGAGCTTGAGAGAGTTTGGAGGTGGCTCACGAGGTCATGATGAAATAATATATTTTAGGGTTACGATTTTTCTTTTATTTTTTCAGTTTTACACGTTCTCAGTCAACCGCTCCTCAAGTTCAACTAAAATCAACATGAGACATTCAAACTTCAATTTTTCATTTGATCAGGCGACCAGTACTGCTCACTAGTTGACACTTTATCCCTTGCTGTTTTTTTTTCTTGATTTTTCTCACATTGTCTAATTTGACTAGCAGAAGGTCGACCACTCACTGTTCAAAGGGTCGACCACTCTATTGTTCACATGAAAAACATAGCCTTTTTACTCAATCAGTTTGAAATATTATTGTACCCTCGTGACAATCAAACATCTTCCAAAACACTTTATTAATAGAAATGTTACAATATAAAACATAAATATGTCTCTATATTATAAGGTTACATTTAATGAAATTCCTGGATATTATATCATTGTAGTTCTTCTTTAGGGTGCTATACCTCCATGCAAAAATTCGCTGCCTTAAAGTGCTTATAGAGATTTTTAGGTCAAAGTTGTTAGGTTAATAGATTCTTATAAGGGTAAAATGCAAAAAGTGGACTCAACTATCGGTTGAGTGCAAAAAATGGATCAAAGTATGTATTTGTGCAAAAACTGGCTCGAAGTATTGGAAACAGGCACAAAAAGGCTTTGCGGGTACCCGTGTACCCTCCGCGGGGAGTGATCCGGGGAAACGGGTACCCGTGTACCCTCCGCGGAGATTGAAACGGGGAAAACGGGTACCCGCGTTATGAGAAAGGGTGCCCGTTCTCCCTCGGGGGTGTTTTAGAGGGTGAAGACCCCTCGCGTGCACGTGCGCCTCACGTTCGCGGGGGGTCTTCACCCTCTAAAACGCCCCCGAGGGAGAACGGGTACCCTTTCTCGTAACGCAGGTACCCGTTCTCCCCGATAATATACTTCAGAGGGTGAAGACCCCCCGCGATCACCTGTCAAGTGCCCGTGACGGAGAACGGGTACCCGTTCTGCAGCACCGGGTACCCGTCCTCAGTCAGACCCATGATCAATTATTCGCTGGATCACGGGCTGACTGTTGAAAACGGGTACCCGTTCTTCAGCACCGGGTACCCGTCCTTCGTCAGACCCGTGATCAATTATTCGCTGGATCACGGTCTGACTGTTGAAAACGGGTACCCGTTCTTCAGCACCGGGTACCCGTTCTACAGGCCTATTTAAAGACCCGACCCTCCCCTTCATTTTCTCGTACCACACAACACTCTTTTCTTTTCTTCTCGATCTCTCTAAAACTTCTCAAATATTATCTTGCTTTCTAAAATTTTTTGATCGTAGTAACCACGATGGATGATATTTCAATTCGAGCGACTGATTCAGACGAGACAGCAAACTTTGATGTTGATATCAATTGGTATGCTTACGCGACTCCTGCTTATGGGGAGCTTTGAGCATTCGAGTACGTAGGTGGAGACGAAGAAATAGAGGTGCGGTCGACCTCCAGAACTCTTGACGATGAGCTTCGAACACCTGCCGGGTCGGACGTTGACGAGGTGGAAAGCGGACCGGTACGTGAAGAAATTTCATTGAGTTTTTATTTGGGGAAAAAATATAGTTCTGTAAAGGAAATTAAAGCCGAAATACTAGACTATTCGTTGCAAATTGGTTATGGCATCAAATTCCCTCAAAGCGACAAACGACGACTGACGGCGAAATGCGTAGATGGTTGTGAATGGCGACTTCATGCGTCGTGGATGCAAGACGAGGAAACTTATCAAATAAAAAGTTTTCTTGATTCTCACAGTTGTGCGAGGGTAGTCGAGAATCCAAACGCTCGAGCAAAGTATATTGCAAATCATTATCTTGACAGGTTTAAAAGTCAACCTATGTGGGAAATATCTTCCATCATCGAGACAGTCAGCAAAGATTTCGCTGTCAACATAACGTCCAATATTGCAAAAAGAGCCAGAAGTATAGCTCGGACACGTAACGAAGGCAGCGGCGACGAACAATACAAGCAAGTCTGGTCGTACGCTACGGAAATTTATAGATCAAATCCGGGTAGTTCGATATACATACATGCTTACGAGGTGGACTCTAACACGTGGGCATATCAAAGAATGTATATGTGCATGGCTGCGTGCAAAGCAGGTTTGTTGCAATTTGGTAGACATATTATCTGTTTGGACGGTTGTCATCTAAAAGGGTCGTGTCCCGGACAATTACTCACAGCCGTGAGTATCGATGGCAACGATGGAATATATCCCGTTGCGGTTGCCAATGTCGAAAGAGAGTCCGAGGACACATGGACATGGTTTTTGCAACACCTGAAGCGAGACCTGAACCTTGGCGAGGGAGGCGGATGGACATTTATTTCTGATCGACAAAAGGTATAATACATTTGTAATTGTGATTCTTAATTTAATTAATTTATTTATTCACGGGTCGTATTAATTTAATTTTCGTTGAAATTTCAGGGGTTGTTGAATGCAGTGGAAAAGGAATTTAAAGATTCCGAGCAGCGCTTCTGCCTCCGGCATATGTACGCAAACTTCAAATCCCTGTTCCGGGGCAGAGCATACCGAGATGCCATGTGGAGTTTGGCCAGGGCACCGACAGAGTATCATTTCAACCACGAAATGAGCAAATTATTTAATCTTAGCCCAGATGCCCATGAATGGCTGCGAGCAGAAGAGCCTAAATATTGGGCTTCTCATGCATTCTCTTGGGTCCCCAAGTGCGATATGGGTCTGAATAATTTGAGCGAGTCATTCAATGCAGTTCTACTGCCTGCGAGGGACAAGCCGATCTTGACCATGTTCGAGCTGATTCGAAAGTGTATAATGACTCGCATCGTCAAGAAATTTGAGAAGTTGGCCCAATCAACTGACATCCTGTGTCCCAAGATCAAGGATAAGCTTCACAAGATAGGAATGACAGCTTAACATTGGAGTGCTCAGCCTTCGGGAGATGCACGATTTGAGGTGAGTAACGGCCACGAACAATATACAGTTGACATGAATACGTGTATGTGCAATTGCACCAGGTGGATGCGTACTGGAATTCCTTGTGTCCATGTCATTCCATGCATCCGGTTCATGAGAATGCCACCAGAAAATTACGTGCATCCATGCTACCACCGGGTGACCTACTTGCAGATGTACTCACAGTTTATACGACCCGTGAGCGGCAATCAAATGTGGCCGGTAGTGGCAGATGTGAAGAAACTCATCCCGCCGAGAAGATATCGCCAACCTGGTAGGCCGAAGAAGACAAGAGTGGGGGATGTCGACGAGCCATCGAGTTCGACAATGAGTAGGCAAAACTCGCAGATGACTTGCAGTATATGTCGGCAAAAGGGGCACAATAGTCGCACTTGTCTTCATCGGGGATCCACTTCAGGAGCTGCTACTGAAGACACGTTTATGGGATTCAACACAGCTGAAGGGATGCAAGAATCTGCGACACGCGGCCGACGTAGGAATAATTGATCGTTATTAATTATGTTGCAAGTGACCGTTACAATTATATATATATCAGTCTTATTATTCTGTTATCAGTTTTGACTTTCTATCAACAATTTCATTAAACCCTCATTGAAAAAACTAACAAACGATCTTTGATTCAGTTGAAATTTTTACTACATGCTCACTACTTAATGAGAAGATAATCTGGAAATTTTCGTGATTTTGTAACACATGTACGATTTATTGGAATTTTGTTTTAATATTTTATAAAAATATTATAATAAATCATAAAAATTTTAGAAAATCACCAAACGTTTTTAGATTATCTTCACGAAAATTACAATAAATCGTACATGTGTTAAAAAATTACGAAAATTTTTAGATTATCTTCTCATTAAGTAGTGAGCATGTAGTAAAAATTTCAACTGAATCAAAGATCGTTTGTTAGTTAATTTAATAAATTAATTATTCATTAATTTATTACTAGATAATTAAATTAATTAATTAAATTTAAAAAAAAATTTGACAGAGTTTCGTTTGTTTTATGACTCCCCCATAGCAATCTTCAGACAATTCCTGCATATTCAGATTGCACATATATACCCAACAGCCAGATCCAGTACACAAATAATCTAAACTAAACGAAACTAAAATCAGTAACAATCATCAACTAAAAAGTACATTACAAGAAACTAAAATGAAGAATACATTACAAAAAAATCAACTAAAGTCAACTAAACTACGGTAAGGGCGGGGGATCATCTCCCTCATCGACGCCGCTTGTAGGCTGATGCTCGAAGTAGTCTTCGACCCGCAATTGGGACCTCTGGTCCCACCTCCGATCCAAAGTCTCTTGTATCGTATCCAGCCTCAGATCCAAACTCTGCTGCATCGTATCCAGCCTCTTATCAAAACTCTGCTGCACCGTATCGATCCTCCGATGCAGACTCTCACTCATCTAAACAAGATAATTATATATCATGTCAGATCCCTGCACCGGCGGAGCGGTGGCGGACTCGGTGTATGGGGCATCATCGGGGCCGGGGCCGGGGCCGGGGCTGGGGGCGTCCTCCATCGGAACATCCCGAGATGTGGAGGCTCCGGGATGGCCCTTGGGCATCCACGAACCGTCGACCTCGACTAGGCTCATTCGAGCCAAATGAGCCCTGTCAAATACATCGACAGCTCTGTGGGCTCGCAGTTGCTCTCCGGCTGGAGGCTGAATATGAGCTCGCTGTAGGATCTTCCAAATTAAGGTCCCATACGGCAGATTCTTGTTCTTCGTTCGCACTATCTCTTCCATGTGACCCACAATCATGTACCCGGGGTCGAACGACTGGCTAGTGTATAGCTTATGCATCACATAGAGATCCATCCAGCTAACAAGATCTCTGTGTCCATCCCTCGGAAGGATGGTGTGGCTAATGAGGTTGTGAATAACCCGAGCTTTGACATTCAAGTCCTTCGATCTCGGTTTCACGAACCCGACAAGCTCTGAATTACGGTGGATTTGCCGCATGAACATTAGGCCCTCTTCTGTGCTGGCAAATTCACACGGTCTGGAAGCGTGATAATATTGCTCGGCGTCCTCAATGAAAAATCCGAGCAGTTCATTGATGATTTCTGCATTTACGACGACGTCTGAACCGAAAAGGTACGTCCTCAAATGACCTGCGCTCCCAGCAGTACACATGTTCGCATAAAACAGGCGAACAACTCTGTCGCAGCTCTCGCCCCTCATGCTATACACACCGTGCAAAGAGATGTCGTCAAACATCTCCTTGATCCTGAAACCCTCCCAACCACTGAAGTTGGCAGTCTTCCCGTAAAAAATGGAGCGAATTCCCATATCTTGATCGAATTGCTCCTTTGCTTCCCGACTTCGAAACTCCATCGAATAACAGCCCGGGGGCGGTTGCCGCTCTTCCTCTGCCTGCTGATCTAATGTTTCCCGTGGCTCATTCCGTCATGGAGCTTTTCTACCCAAAAATATTCTCGGGGGCATTTTTGGAATTTTTCAAATTTTTCGAGGGGTCGAAGATTCGGGTTTTTTCTGGGAACTAACCTCACGAAATGAGGATTTTCAGCGCGAAAATCCTGAAATCTGGAAAAAAAAGGGTTCGGATTTGGCTCGGTTTAGGGCTTGGTGGCTCGGTTTAGGGCTCAGTGGCTCGGTTTAGGGTTTGGTTGCTCCGATTTGGGTGGTTTTCAAACAGGTTTGGAAGATTTCGACGATTTTGTCAGCACAACGGTGGATTCTGAAGATTTCGAAGAGAGAAAATGTCGGGTTTCGGGGTGAATATCGTCAAAATGAGCCTCGGCCGACGTTATACTATCGCAGACTGGGTACCCGTTAGAGAGTAAACACCCCCCGCATAAGTGACAACGGGTACCCGTCTTCAATAAACGAGTACCAGTTGGATGAATATTCAAACAACGGGTACCCGCATGAAGAACACGGCAACCCGCATGAAGAACACGGCAATGACAGCCCTCGCACGTGAGGAGCATGTGGCCTTTAACGTGAACGGGTACCCGTTCTAGTAATACGGGTACCCGTTCTTAATTAAGGCAACAGTTTTTTTTTTTTTTTTTTTTTTACTTTTTTTGGTTTTTTTTTTTACTTTATTTACCGGTCGACCGAAACTTTAAAGTGGCGACCGAAAGTTAGAGGGACGTCACATTTATGGTATTCTAAACAATTTATTTTGAAGTTTTTGACATTACATAAATTAAAAGAAATAAGAAGACATATTAAAATTATTTCAAAATAATTACAACAGTCACGTGCATCATAATCAATAACGATTAATTATTGGATGCTCAACTACCCTCGTACAGCTGTGAGAATCGATAAAACTCTTTATTTCAACGAGTTGCTCGTCTTGCATCCACGACGCATGCAGTCGCCATGCACAACCTTCTGCGCATTTAGCCGTCAGATGTCGTTTGTCGCATTTATGGAATTTGATGTCATAACCATTTTGTACCGAATATTCCATTATTTCGTGTTTAATTTCCTGCATACAACTATATTTTTTTCCCAAATAAAAACTCATTTGAAAAAAGTTAGAGAGATGGTGAAGAAAAAAGAAGAGGAGGTGGTACGATGATGTGCCTACGATCTTGAATTGTCAAGCACAGACCAAGGTATGTATTTTGATTATTTTATTTACTAATTGGTTTGTGAATTTTGTAGGGAAAATATTTTCTTAAAGCTTGGAATTTTGAAAGAGGGAATTTGTCTTCCCATTTACAAATTATGTAACCAAGCTAGTATTTAATATTTTTAATTTATTTTGGCAAAACAATGGCCTTTATGTAATTTGAGTAAGCATTTAATTTAATCATGCATAATTAGGCATTAGGACTAGATTGTGTGGTTAAGATTAGTTGGTGGCATAGGTGTTTGGTAAACCCATGAGCCATAAGAGCAACAAGCCCATGAGCAATTAAAGAAGAAATTGGGCCATACATCATGAACTTAGCCCATTAGCAATTAAAGGCCCAGCCCATCACATGAAGCAGCCCTATTGATTTCAGCCCAGCCAATGCAGCTTGTGACGTTGAAAACCTCAGCCCAGCCCAATTTACAAACAATTGACTTCAGCCTGCTCAACTTCACGAAGAATCCAGCGAGCAGTTCAGTGAGAGAGGCGATCTTCAGCAAGCGACCACGGGATTCAGAGATCAACGGCGAGCACTCTGCGAGCGCACGGATTGCTCACCTGGATTAGCGACCAATCGAAGCCTTCCTCTGCTCCAAGCAAGCGGCCTCGTCAGCAGAAGCCCTACATTTCGCGAACGCCAGCAGAAGCCTTCCAACGGCTAGTTCCTCCTCTGGGTATTTCCAAACCTAGCCACCTTAGGTATTTAAGCATCGCTTTTAGTGTTTGGATGGAACTTTTTGATCAATATAAACCTATTTTCCCTCTCTGAAAATCCAGGAGGATTTCTGGTTGCCGTCAAGGTAAGCCACGGCGGTTATGCCGTGAGGAGTGTGCCTCCATTGATCATCAGTCTTACGGTGGCTGTGATCTCTTATCTTCCCTCCCTCTCTGTTATCGGAGTTTCAAAGGCTGAGGATGCTAACCGGGCCCAGCAGTTGTTGCCTTTCCTCGGGAAGGCATGCACCGAGAAGCATAACATAAGATAGCTTCTCGGTCAGCCAAGGGTTTTCCACATTTCATTTCTCCTCCGCTGCTTTTGTCATTACCTTTTTAACTCGTTCTGTTTTTCCTCCCCCATTTTTCTGTCAAGTGGTATCAGAGCTCAACCTGGTGATTGAGTTTTGTTTCCTCTGTTTTACGTTCTGTTCTTGTTTATTTGTTTTTGTCGTCTGTCAGCATGCTTAGTTTAGGAATTGTTTCTGTTTAGTGTCTGCTCAAGTAGCATTCCACGCTTGCTGTTTTAGTCTTTGGTTTTGTGATTTAGTTCTGTTCTTTGTGTGTTTCCTCTGTGCCTTGTTTCTATTTTATTTTGCTGTTCTGTTTTGGTGACCAAAACATCATCAAATGTTCCAGCACGTTTCTGTATCTTTGTTTCATTTTAGTCTCTTAGTGTCAGCATGTTTTGTTCAAGTCTGTTTCTAGTTTAGAAATTTTAGTTTGGTTCTGTTTTATAGCTTAAAAGGTAATTATCTATTTTGTTATTTAGTAGCTTAAATCATTTAAACACAAAAGAAGGAAAAGCTGTCCTGTGTTGTCAAAGCCGATAGCATTTCCTGTTCTGTGTCCTGTTTGGTTTTATTGTTCTGTTTTCTATTGTTTCTGCTTTGTTACTTAGGCAATTGCTGTTTCTGTTGTTTGATAAA
The DNA here is from genome assembly GCA_022432975.1 of Begonia masoniana. Classification (NCBI taxonomy): domain Eukaryota; kingdom Viridiplantae; phylum Streptophyta; class Magnoliopsida; order Cucurbitales; family Begoniaceae; genus Begonia; species Begonia masoniana. The sequence continues at coordinate 45,113,525 of CM039515.1, read as the reverse complement.
GTTCATATCGATTTACAGCATCTGTTCTGTGTCTTATGTGGTTCTTCAAGCTTTGAACACTCTCATCTAACAATCTATTTGAGCTTTATTGAATCTGTTTGAGCATCTACAGAGAATTTGTTCTTTTCTGATAAAATATTTTAGTCTGTTGTTTCTCTGGTTTTTGGGTTTTTCATAATCTGTTTTTATTAGTTATTTGGTTCTGTTATTTCTATTCTATAGCAAGACGTGATTACTTAATTGTTTGAGGAGCAAACAGAATCGACCAAGGGTTTTGTGTTTTCGAAGAGATTGAAAAGTGTTTGATAAGTTGTCGGAAATGAACTGGGTAAAATCTAAATCTGTGAAAGTTTGCTTTATAATATTTTGCTGATATGATAACTGTGAACTTGCTAGTTGAAAATCAATTTTTACAGCATCTAATAACGTACCGAAGTGAAAATATTAAACAGACCCTCGCTTGAATACTTCTGTTTACTGCAAAATTGATATCCTGTTGTTTGTGCTGCTTAGTATTATTACTGATAAGCTGTTTCGTTACTAAGCTGGTTGTTTTCGTTTTGCTGCTAACTCATTTTTGTTCAATACTCAGTTGATTATTATGCTTTTTTGTTTAACATTATAGTTGTTAAAGCGTTTTCCATCGGGTATTGACTACTTACTGTCTTGTGCGAATTCAGCAAGCTACCTTCGTATTGATTTTAGACTACTAATTAGCTGGTATATTTGTGACTAATATTCGTTTCATTAGGCTGTTTGGTAGCGGGTTTGCAGAAGTAGTGCGCTGCTGGTGTTCTACGTGGATTCTGTTCTGCAGATTCTACTCTTTAAAAATTTCGGAACTGGTACTGGTTATGTTGGCGTCGTTGTTAGCCGTTCTGCAGAATACTTGGGTGACTATACTATCCTGATTATTGTCGACTTAAGGGTATATAGAATCAGTTCATGGGTAACAAATTTTACAGCACATAATATTTGAATCTGCCATTTTTTTCAACTACAGCACGTTTTCATTGTTGTTGATTGGCTGTTAATTTGAATACTCATAACAAACCTTTAGTAGTGAATTGTTTTAAAAGTCTAACGTAGAACCTCAGCATGCTTGCAAAGTGTATTGAAATTTAATGAATGCTGTTTGAAATTAAGAGACAACGACTACTCTTCAACAAGTACTGATTTAAACTACTGTTATCATTATATTATTTGCTGGAAATTTTGTGACTACGTGGTTACCAATCTGCAGAAATGCCTTGCTGGATTTGTTTGGCGATAGTGCTCCGTGAGTTAAAAGTTTGTAGCCCAATCTTTATGCACCTGAAACTACCTTTGTGTTGACTGTGTTGTCTTTTTGTCAACTGTCTGCTTGTTTTGCATCTGATGTTTGAAATTTGCTCGCTGTTTCACGCCAATTTGCTCCAGCATAATGGTTTTAGTTGTTGAAAGTTCTGTACAACTCTGGTTTTTGAATAGCCCTAAATCCGTTGCTGGTGTGTGCTCTGTTTTGACTGCTAAATGTGGTTTGCAGACTCATTCTGTTCGTAACAATTAAATTACAGCACCTTAATAACTGCTTCTTATTCTGCATTCTGTTTTGTTAAATCCAGCCTAGCTATATTGTTGCTGAACTTACTGCTATATGTTTTAGTGCTGCATAAAAACCAGAGTTATTTGAACTGCTGTTTAATATTTTTCCAGCATCTCTCTACTGTTATTTCTTGGAGTTTAAAGATCAATTCTCATTGCTTATTTCATATATCATTGTCTGCAAAACTCTGCTTGTTAACCGGCATTAGTTCTATTCGAAATAGAAGCTGATTAAAACTGTTCTGTCATTTCTGGTTTTTCCGAGTAGTTGCTGTTACTTTGCTGCTGTGCATTTATCTGGTAGTTCTTTACCTTACAACAACATACTTTGGCCTTGTCTGAAATTTAAGAGCAAGAAAACCAGCATCTTATAAGTGTTATTAGTTGCTGTTTTTCTAATTTACTGAAGCAAATTTCTTGCTGTTTTTAATATGGTTTCTGGTATAAACCAAGAAGAAAACTGTTTCTAATCGGGTTTTGTTTCTTTTGCGAATCTGTTGGTTTTACCTTCAGCAAATAATAGGACATTTTAGAGATTAAACAAATGAGAAAATGAAGACTGAACTGAATGATAAATCTGATTTTTAATTGGTTTTATTGATGTTGTTCTGATCACAGTATTTTTATTTTTGTTTTCTGTCTGATTTGTTTTTCTGCTAATTTTGTTCTGCTGTTCTAAAACCAAGCATGTCCATCATATGGCCTTTAAATCACTGCTATTAAATTGCTAAAGCATATTCCCTTGATGTTACAATTTTCTGTTTTTAGTTGTTTAAAATTCTGCTTTGCTGTGATATTCTGTTGTTTGCTGTCTTTATTGTTAAATTGCACATCTGAATTTGGAGTCTCCAAGGCCAAGAAATTGGTTTCAATCCAAGGAGCATTATTGTTTGCAATTGGTGTTTTATTCTGTTGGTTTTAGGATAAGTCTTTGATGTTTTCTATGACAATATATAGGGAAAGTTCTTCTAAGTATTATCCTAACCGTCCCAACTTTGGACCTCAACCTAGACATGAATATACATCCAAGTGTGAGGAACATTCAAGGGGTGAAATGAGGATGAGGCATAGAGTTGATTACCGACCAAACCGAGAACCAAATTTTGAAGCTAAATCGAATCGAAGGACTTCCCATAGCCATTTGGATATTGTGGAACCATATGATGATTTCTTACCAAATTTTAATGGCCGTTCAAAAGACTACAATTATTGGATAGCAAGAGTAGAGGAATTGTTTGAGCTTAATGATATTTCGGAGAGAAGCAAAATCAAGCTAGCTGCTTCTAGTCTCACCGAGGATGCTAGATTGTGGTGGGAAGAAATTAAGATAAAAGAAAGGACGAAGGGCAAAATTTGCACTTGGAGGTTAATGAAGAGACTATTAGAAAAAGAATTTGCCCCAATCCTACAAGAGCAAGACCATTGTTACTATCCAAAACTACCTCAAGAATACATGCCAAATAGAAGGGCCAAAAACCAAAGAGTAAGGGAAAGAAATAGGACCAACTATGAGTATCCACCAAGCCTTAAATTGAGCAAAAATGAAATGGATGAGTTGTACGAAGGATTGTTGAATATAAGGAATAAACTTGAAGTGTTGTCCAAAACCATTAAGGCCTCTTGTGATCAAAAAGTGTATAATCAGGTGGCAGTTATGGAGAAGAAATTTGTAGAGCCATCACCTTCCCTAGCCCCAACTCAAGCTGAAATTATTGAAGGATCCCATGGCCTAGAAGAAGATAATAATGAGATGCTAGAAGAAGAAATTATCTACTCCATGGAAGGTCCATTACTTGAATTGGATGAAGTCTTGGAAAAGGAGAAAAATTTGGACTATGACTCGGATGAGCAAGAGGGTGATGAACGTTTGGAAATTCTAGAAGGAAATTGTGTAGAATCCCCTACCCCAATCCGATGCATTGAAAATTTTGGAGTTATGGATCATGTTGAAGAATGCTTGGATTGTGATGTCAATTCCTTAACAACAAGTTTGCAAACAAGAAGGTTAATGGAAGGGACCCTTACTAAGAAAGAAACCCTATGTGCAATATATGCACCTAATCATTTTTCCCAAACTTATCAAGAGATCTACCAAATTGAAAGGAGCTACCTAGGCCCAATTTTAATCCAAACCAAGAGTGTCTCGTATACCTTGAAAATTATTGGAAATTCCATATTTGCCTCAATGACCAAGGATGGAAAAATTTGTTTGAACACCATGGAACATCCTATTTCCTTCAATATGATTCTACAGGATGAATTTTCTAGTAAGGCCGTGAACAATAAAACGCCCAGGTACGTACCACCAAACTCTTTAATTTCTTGGATTTTTAGAATTGGTTGGAATGACAAGTCTGTTTTGTGGTGTGATAAACTTTCTTGTATGCATCACATTATTGAAAATGTTGATATTTACCCTCTTTTAAAGAAACTGTTTTGGGGTATGAAAAGACCATGTGGTAAAGCTTTGGAAAATTATGTTATGCATGATCAATTGAACATGGATCTTTATTACCTATTCTTTTCATGGCATTATTTTCTTTGGTTCCTAAAGATTATTCTACTCATGAATGATATGAAACTAGTTTCTAATGTTAGACTTGTATGTTTCAAAATCATTATCCTTGAAAGAAAGAACATTGATAATCAAGTCTTGAATGAAAATTGTTGGATTGACACGTGTATTGAGCATTTGAAATTTAGGCTTAAAGGTAGAAGCATGTTCATTGACTTACACTTCCTTGGACTTGAAGAATATTTTGATAAACTCATTGTTAAGTTGAAAACCTTGCATGAACCTACACTTTATAACATAGAAATTGGAAATGGTTGTAAAACTTGCTATGAATATATTTTGGACAATGATTGTTTTATCAATTATTCTTTTTGTTTATCTTCTTGTCTTTCTAACCCTTTTGTGAAGAGCACCCATGGAATAGCAACGAAATTAGTAAGTATTTCAACTACCAAGTTTGTACCCTTTAATAAAGTGAGTGTTCAGTTATTTAGAGTTGTTGAGATAGACGATCATCATAATAATAGTCTTGCTTGGAATAATTGGATATTTATTTTTGACAAATCTATATTTGATTTACCCATGTTCCGTAAGTTCTACTTACCAAGTTATGATTTTTATTTTATGTCTCGGAATGTTTTATGTAATCATTTAATCACTTGGTTACTTAGGATTGGATGGATAGATGATTATTTTATTCGTGTTATTACTTTGGATGTTTGTGATCAAACTCTTCTTATTCTTACTAATATTAGATGCAATTTTAAATGTCATTTACCTAAGCATGATTATGAAATTATGAAAAGAACTAGGAAGAGAAATGTTGTTGATACCATTTTGTTATTAATATGGATTGAATATTATTGGTGGTTAAAGGGCTTACAATTATTTACATTGATGAATGTTTACTCTTTAACTCTTTTTAAATTCAAAATAGTTAGTCCTAATTTTGAAGAAAGCCTACTTCGGTGCGGACCAACCATTAGATTTGAGGTCAAATCTTCAATCACCCGGAGAGGATGATGTGCCTACGATCTTGAATTGTCAAGCACAGACCAAGGTATGTATTTTGATTATTTTATTTACTAATTGGTTTGTGAATTTTGTAGGGAAAATATTTTCTTAAAGCTTGGAATTTTGAAAGAGGGAATTTGTCTTCCCATTTACAAATTATGTAACCAAGCTAGTATTTAATATTTTTAATTTATTTTGGCAAAACAATGGCCTTTATGTAATTTGAGTAAGCATTTAATTTAATCATGCATAATTAGGCATTAGGACTAGATTGTGTGGTTAAGATTAGTTGGTGGCATAGGTGTTTGGTAAACCCATGAGCCATAAGAGCAACAAGCCCATGAGCAATTAAAGAAGAAATTGGGCCATACATCATGAACTTAGCCCATTAGCAATTAAAGGCCCAGCCCATCACATGAAGCAGCCCTATTGATTTCAGCCCAGCCAATGCAGCTTGTGACGTTGAAAGCCTCAGCCCAGCCCAATTTACAAACAATTGACTTCAGCCTGCTCAACTTCACGAAGAATCCAGCGAGCAGTTCAGTGAGAGAGGCGATCTTCAGCAAGCGACCACGGGATTCAGAGATCAACGGCGAGCACTCTGCGAGCGCACGGATTGCTCACCTGGATTAGCGACCAATCGAAGCCTTCCTCTGCTCCAAGCAAGCGGCCTCGTCAGCAGAAGCCCTACATTTCGCGAACGCCAGCAGAAGCCTTCCAACGGCTAGTTCCTCCTCTGGGTATTTCCAAACCTAGCCACCTTAGGTATTTAAGCATCGCTTTTAGTGTTTGGATGGAACTTTTTGATCAATATAAACCTATTTTCCCTCTCTGAAAATCCAGGAGGATTTCTGGTTGCCGTCAAGGTAAGCCACGGCGGTTATGCCGTGAGGAGTGTGCCTCCATTGATCATCAGTCTTACGGTGGCTGTGATCTCTTATCTTCCCTCCCTCTCTGTTATCGGAGTTTCAAAGGCTGAGGATGCTAACCGGGCCCAGCAGTTGTTGCCTTTCCTCGGGAAGGCATGCACCGAGAAGCATAACATAAGATAGCTTCTCGGTCAGCCAAGGGTTTTCCACATTTCATTTCTCCTCCGCTGCTTTTGTCATTACCTTTTTAACTCGTTCTGTTTTTCCTCCCCCATTTTTCTGTCATACGAGAAAATGAAGGGGAGGGTCGGGTCTTTAAATAGGCCTGGAGGACGGGTACCCGGTGCTGAAGATCGGGTACCCATTTTCAACAGTCAGCCCGTGATCCAGCGAATAATTGATCACGGGTCTGACGGAAGACGGGTACCCGGTGCTGCAGAACGGGTACCCGTTCTCCGTCACGGGCACTTGGCAGGTGATCGCGGGGGGTCTTCACCCTCTGAAGTTCATTATCGGGGAGAACGGGTACCCGCGTTACAAGAAAGGGTACCCGTTCTCCCTCGGGGGCGTTTTAGAGGGTGAAGACCCCCCGCGAACGTGAGGCGCACGTGCACGCGGGGGTCTTCACCCTCTAAAACGCCCCCGAGGGAGAACGGGTACCATTTCTCATAACGCGGGTACCCGTTCTCCCCGTTTCAATCCCCGCGGAGGGTACACGGGTACCCGTTTCCCCGGATCACTCCCCGCGGAGGGTACACGGGTACCCGCAAAGCCTTTTTTTGCCCGTTTCCAATACTTCGAGCCAGTTTTTGCACAAATACATACTTTGATCCATTTTTTGCACTCAACCGATAGTTGAGTCTATTTTTTGCATTTTACCCTTCTTATAAAGGAGGTACGACTCCAATGGAGTGAAATTTGCGTTCTGCCTTAAATGAAACTAGAGAAAACTACAGTGGATGTATGATGGAACAGAGACATGAAGAAGCATTTTCCTAGTTTTATCTCTCAATCTCTCCTCTTTACTTTTGTGTTGTAATTTCTATGAGGATCTTTCTACATCTATTTTTAATGTTATTTTTAACTCTATTATAAGCTAACTTCACTTCTAGTATTATAATATGATCTCGATATGTAATTTAACAATAGTTCTTTTTTGTTTTTCACTCATTTGTATTGTGCTTCTTTGTTTCGTATAGTATTTATGGTTATATATTTGACTAACCTACCTTATTATGTTACATTCAAAGCATATGAAAAAATAATTTGTATTTTTAAGTTAAGGAACAATAGTAGTCCTGGGTTTTATTGCTTGGAAATTGTTCGAATTTTATTTATTTGTTTTTTGTTTATTAGTCGTTTTAATTATCATGAATAAAAATATCGATATTTAAGTAAAATTTAGCTGATACATATTTTAGAACATTATATTATTTGAGACAATGCATGCGCATACATTGTAATTTCACCAACAATAGTAGAAGGTGATGAATGAGCTTTACTTTGCTGTAGAACAAAATTACAAGCTACATTACTTATTTACTGCTAGCTTGGCCTAAGAACTACAAAGAGAAATATTCTTATAAGAAATGATATGTTGCGAGAAATTTATGTGACACATATTAGCTCAATCTTCGCAGTTGTCTTCAAACTTAGACTTCGCTTTCATCAAAACTGATTACTTGAATTCGCCTAGTTTCTTATTCCTTGTTTGATCATGTGTTGTATCTCGCATTGAAGGTCGAGACTGTGGATTTGGGTGTAGGCATGAGATTGCTAAATTCAAAATCGAGAATAACTCTGACATTGTGTTTTGATTTGAAGGAGGAGCAAGTCGAGAATCTAAAATGTCATTAGGTTGATTGTTTGTGCGTCTAAACAGTGGAAAGTCCGAATGACCTCATCGGGATGTCTACCCATTAGAACTTCAAATGTCAAAACACCGAAACTATAAACATCACATTTTTCGGTCACGACCATCGTGTATGCAAGCTCTGCAAAATGTATCAAAAATGAAATATTTAATTTCATACATAAATCTAGATGTCTACTAATAACATCACGCTACTATAAAGATCAAAATGAAACTGAGCCTAAAAGTTAAACTAATACTAAAATTTATTAATTTGTTTGCCACTCCACGTCTTCCAACAAGTTTTCAATTACCACCGTGTGGATACAACAAAATTTGTAATACAAAGTCTTCGAAAGCTCACCTGGTGCGATGTAGCCGAGAGTGCCTGCAACTCCGGACCAATTCGACGAGTCAGGCTTCAAAAACTTAGCGGTGCCAAAATCCGCAACATGGGGTTCCAGCTCAGAGTTCAACAACACATTCTTGCTCGATATATCACGGTGTATGATTGGAGGACTACGATCGTGATGTAAATACGATAGAGCATGAGCTACGCCTTTGATAACGTTTATTCTCTTACTCCAATCTAACTCCTTTGCGTCTGTGTCACTACCTAAAATGTCACATAGACTTCCTCTCTCTATAAAATCATAAACCAGGAAAGTGTGCTCCCCTTTAGAACAAAATCCATAGAGCTTAACTATGTTTCTATGTTTTATCTTTGTCATGGCTGCAACTTCATTTCTAAACAATTTCAAATTCTCGTCCGTCATTTCTCTGGCCTGTGAATTTAGCTTTTTTACTACAAACACTCGATTTTCACCCATTTCAACCCTGTAAACTTTACTGGACGCTCCAACTCCAATGCAATACGTTTTGTCAAAATTATTGGTCGCTTTGATGATGTCTTCATACACGACTTTTCCATTGAAATACCAAATTGAGAACGGGTTTCCCTCTGGCAATCTTGATTGGTATTCTTCGTGACTGATTGAGTTCTTTTCTATAAAGTAAAAAATAATCCCCACGAGCAAAGCCGAAAGTAAGAGAGCACCTATCAAGGAAGCAACAATGATAATAGCAACTTTCCGTCTAGAAATACTGCTGTTTTTCGTCTCCGATATACTGCAGGGGCTTAAACCTTGAACATCTCCGCATAGACCTTTATTATTGGCAAATGAATCGCTTGCAGCTGATTTAAAAATGCCCTCATCAGGCAGAGGACCTTCGAGATTGTTATATGAAAGATTAATGCTGACTAAACTAGACATGCCGCTCATGGAATCTGGGATTGAACCGGAGAGATTATTGTGAGAAAAGTTTAAACTTTCCAACATTACGAGTTTCTCAAACCCAAAAGGAATGTTCCCAGAAAGTGAATTATAACTCAAATCCAGTAAACTTTGCAAGGCATTTAGGTTACTAATTTGTGAAGGGATTGGTCCATCCAAATTATTTCGGCTCAAAGCTAGGGATTGCAGCTTCAAGCAGTTGCCTATTTGGTTCGGTATCACCCCGGTTAAAGAATTTGCGGAGAGATCTAGAGACATCAAATTGGAAAGCCTTCCAATTCCTTGAGGAATAGAGCCTGAAAGTTCATTGTTTTTGAAGCTTAAGGATAATAGAGATGAAATATCTCCTATATTTTCTGGTATTTCTCCAGAAATATTGTTGAAGGAGAGATCAAAGCCTGCCAACTGTCTCAATTGGGTAAACTCCGATGGAATTTCTCCACTCACCATATTCCCAGAAATGCTAAAAAATGATAAATTTCTACTTTTTGCCCAATTAGGAGAGAGCCGGCCTTTCAATTGATTATAACTCAAATCCATGTAAGTAAGATTTGGATACGCACCAAAATCTTCATCTAAAACACCCGTAAGCTGGTTATGCTGTAGCCGGACCCGGTTCAAGCTTGGGCAATTTCTCAGACTTTCCGGCACCGGTCCCGTGAAGCTGTTGACCGAGGCACTGAAATTGACAAGATTACCACCTTTGCACACGTTGGGAGGTATATCACCAATGAAGTTATTTTCTGCAAGATGAAGAACAACAAAAGAAGAGAAATTACCCAATTCTTGAGGCACAGGACCGGACAAATTGTTGACACACAACCTCAAATCATTCAGCTTAGGCAATCTAGCAATGCTCGGAGGAATGGGTCCTGAAAAATTATTTTCATTCAAACGCAGAATAGTCAGATTACTCAAGTTTCCCAAAGATGGAGGAATAGGACCAGAAAAATGGCTTCCACCTAGATCTAAGAGAGTAAGAGACTTCGAATTTCCTATCTCATCTGGCAAATTTCCAGTGAGACAGGTATTCTGAAAAAGCAGATTTTTCAAACCCATTAGGCCAGTTTTGGGTTGGTCGGAATCATCAGGAAACAGCCGCCGGTCGAGGTTTCCAGTTATGTTATTCCCAGAAACATCGAGCTCGTAAACCTGGGTGAGATTAGCTAAAGAAAGAGGCAACCTACAGTTGAAGGAATTGGTGGAAAGATCAAGAAACTGGAGTTTGGAAAGAACTCCGATGGAAGCCGGAATGGTTCCGGTGAGAGCATTTATTTTCAAATCGAGACGAAGAAGGTTAGGAAATGCAGAAAAATTCAAGGTTTCAATGGTACCATTCAACCCAGTATTATCAAGTTTGATAATAGTGACACTGCTTCCATTGTTGCAGGCTATTCCTCGCCATTGACAAGGAGCAGATTCGTTAAAAGGGGAAACCCAAGAATCTAGAACCGATTGCTCAGGTAAGCTTTTCTTCCATTGAAGAAGAGCTTCTGCCTCTTCTATGGTAGCTTGAGAGAAAGAAAAAAGAGAGACCCAGCATAGAAAGAATATAAAGAAGGCAATTTTTGCATTGTCCGCCATATTTAGACTGGTTTTTAGCTACCTTCTCCCTCCTCTTTTCAAGATTAAATAGAAAATATTTGCGCTTGAGTTGCTAAAAATATCTCTTTATTTCATTTCTAAATAATGTATTTTAATTATTAAATTAAAGAAAAAATAAATCATTTGATTATTTAGTTTGAATAATTAATTGAATTGAAACTAAATTAAATAATTGTTTATTTAATTTATTTAAAAAATAAGAGGAAACAAGAGTGATTCTGTTCCAACTAAGGTCATAACTAACGTATAGATGACGTGGATAGAATGATTATTTTTGTTGAATTAACGACGAAAATAGAAAAATATCATTGATATTGTGCACCTTAATAAAAAGCATACGAATTGAAGGACTAAGTGAAAATGAACAATAAATTACAAGAAATAAATAAATAATTTATCTATTTTGATGACTACCTAACTTAATAATAAGCATTGACAAATCTATAAATGAATATTCAAATTTAGTCATCTAAAAAAATATTTTTTTAAATTTAAATTTTTATTTTTAATTTATTCAGTTAAAATATACATTTACGCGGTATTTTTTATTTGTTAATATTTTTATATAATTTAAAAAAATGGCATGTTATCATATAATTTAAGATAATAATTATATGTGACTATAATTTATTATAATTATTTTCTTATATATGGTGGACTTTCTCAATTTACTTTTACATCCTAATCATATATTCTAGAGTGATACTTAGCTGAATTCGTAGTGTATCTGAATCCTTTTATCCACCAAATTTTTGAAAACTAGGATACACACTTAGCTTTATTCTTACAATTATAGGTAGTAGTAAATTATTACATTTTTTGACACAAGCTATAAATTAATTCATATATAGGATAAGATATATTGTGTATAACAATTTAACTTTTCTTCTTTTATACATAAATATTGGTACTGTGATATTGTAACACCCGGCATTTTGTCATGTAATTATTTCCCCGAATAATTAAGCAGGATTACTGTGATATTAATGCGATGATTGTTTTTAATAAAATTGTCAACGTGATTAATCGAACGAGGGAGATTCGTGAGACCGAATCGATTAACTAAATAGTGTCTTAGTTAGAAATCAATGGAATAGCAAATTAGGAAGGAATTAAGGTTGGTGGGAGGAAATCAATGGATGATTGACACTTGGCAAACTTGTTGAAGAAGCCAATGCTTTTTCTCTTCCTTTCTTCCTCCCTTCTCTTCACTCTACGTGAAGCACTCTTCTGTTTCCTCTCTTCCAGACGTCGGGGACAAATTTCCAAACTTTGTTTCTCCTGTTTTCTTCAGTAAAGGTAACCTTTTTCATTTGCTAATAAGTTTAGGTTAGTTACTCGTTAGTTAACTGAAGTTTAGGGTTAATATCTGTTTATGCATGCTATAGGTTCGAGAACCACCGAGGACGAGAGTACAAAGTTTGCTGCATTTCGGACAACAGGTAAGTTCATGCGTATAAGTTGGCCCTTAAGGCCCTACAGCATGGAGATACTAGGTTTTGGTTCGGGTAGTTAGGTCGTAGGTTATGCTTTAAGTTAAACGTGTTCTTTGTGTTCTGTTTCCCGTTGTTTTTATTCTGTCACCTGTATATGTTGAATTTAAGTATCATATCTGTTCATGCGTACACGTTTTCTGGAAAACCATGTAAATGTTTTTCAGCACCGGATTTGAAGTTATGAAAGTTAAAAATGTGAATGTAATGTATGGTTAAGTGTGGACGAAGATTGGCATCCTGTCATATACTCCTGTTATGTCCTGTTATGGCATGTACTCCTGTTGCGTCAGCTCTTCCTCCCACTTATACCTTCATGTTCAGTGAAACGTAATGTAATGTAACGTAATGTTCATGTATTTCAAAATTTCATGCATAGCTATGCATCACTGCATTTCATGTTCTTACTGAGCTCTAGGCTCATAGTTGAACTCTCTATTGTAAGTATGGATCCTCCAAATGAGGACTTTGTGCCTCAAGCCGATGTGTAAATGAAGTTGGCGGATCGAGCTCATGGGGATTGGTTGCTGCAGTCAGACAAATGTATTTCCTGTGAGGATGTATTTTTCTAAAGTTATGTCAAGTTCTGTACAGCTTTTGAGATTTTTAAAACGATGTACAAACTTTCTGTTGATGTATTTAAAACCTCTGTTTGACAGTTGATAGTTGTCTTTTGAAATATTCTAGAATCGTTTGAAATCTCTATTTTGTTATGCATGGATCAGTTCGGGTTCAGAGCTTTCCAGGCAGTCAATTTTCTTGAATTTCCGCCATGATCTCTATCATGTTAAAAAAAATCATGTTTTGAATCGGGTCTGTTTGAGGTTTTGGAAGTTTTTTTTTTTTTTTTTTTTTGTCTAAAGAGGTTTGTAGTAAGTTGTGAGGTTATCAGGTTGTGTAGATGTGAAACAGAGAGGTAGCCGATTGATCGGCGGAGTGTTGAGATAAAAGTGCTTATGTCTTCCACTCTGTAACACCCGGCATTTTTGGCTGTATAATTTACGGGATTAAATTGCCATTAATATTATAATTATTTTATTGGAATTGTGGGACGTTTTGTGGAGAAAGAGGATGTCGAGGAAACCGAACTGACTAACCAAATAACAAATCGATTAGAAACCAAATCGACGGAGTTCACGTTGAATTGAATAATGGTATAAAAGTCAAACTAATGAATAACCAAAACAAAATTACTAGTTAGGAATCAATGGAAGGGCAATTTTGGAAGGAATTAAGGTTGGTGGGAGGAAGCCAATGGATGGATGTCAAGTGTTCAACTTGTTGAAGAAGCTAAGTTTTTCCTCTCTTCTCTTCCTCCTACGTGAAACTCTCCTCACTTCTCTTCCCTGCTCTCTCCATTTTCCTTCTATGCTTCCTCTTTTCCAGGCGATTTTCTTTCTTCCACGCCACCAGTTTCCAACCTCTGTTCCTCTTCTACTACCATCTTCTCTGAAAAAAGTTTGTGCATCACCGCGGTTTCACGAGCTAAGTTTGCTTCTTTTCGGACAACAGGTAAGTTCATACGTATAAGTTTGGCCCTTAAGGCCCTACAATACGGAGGTACTAGGTTTATGTTGTCGGGATTGCTATTGGGTAGTTAAACCGCAGGTTGTGTTTTAGGTTAAGTGTGTTTTGCTTTATGTTCTACTTCGATATCCTGTTACCTGTCTATATTATGTTCAAGCACCGTAAATGTTCATGCATACACGTTTTCTCAGAAAGTCATGCAAATGTTTTCTGTACACGGTTTGAAGTTAAGAAAGATAAAACCTGTAACGTAATGTTTGATTAAGTGTGGGACGGGGGCTGACATCCTGTTCTTGTCCTTCTCTGGGACTTCTGTAAAATTATCTCTGTCAAGGATACCATGTACCTTGTCCTTCCCTGGGACCCGACAAAAATTACTAACCAATGTCATGTCCTGTTATGTCAAGTATATATGTGCGCCAGTTCCTCTATAAGCCCCACTTACACCTTCCTGTCCAGTGAAATGTAATGCAATGTAATGTTCATGTATTTGAAAATGTTCATGCACAGCATATGCATCACTGCATTGTATGTTCTTACTGAGCTTTAGGCTCATAGATGAACTCCATGTTGTAGGTACGGATCCTCCAGAAGAGGACCTTGTGCCTCAAGATGACGAGTTGATGTAGTTGGCGAATCGAGCTCACGGGGGATGGTTGTGGCAGCCAGACATATTCCTGACTGAGAGAGTGAAGTTTTAAGTTTTGTGTTTCGTTTATGTTTTAAAAACCTCTGTTTTGGTGAATTCTTGAAATGTTTGTCAAGTTCTGTATCGTTTCTGAGATTTTAAAATGGTGTATAGACTTAGTTTTGATGTATTTAAAACATCTGTATTTGACAGTTAAATTTATGCTCTGAAGTATTCTTGAATTATTTGGAATATTTTCTCTTTTATGGTGTACACGGATTATCTCCGATTTTAGAGCCATCCATGCAGTCTGGTTTCTTAAACCTCGGTTGTATTTTCTGATATGTCTAAAATTATGTTTTGAATCGGTTTCTGAAGTTTGAAGCTTTTATGCATTATGTTTTATACTCCCTGTTTATATGTCTCCCTGTTAAATGTTGTCAATTCTTCCTTTAAAATCATGTCTTCCGCTCATGTCTTCCGTCTTATGTCTTCCGTAAATTTTGCCTTTAAACTCTACTTCCACCGATTCACATCCACCGCTAATAGCGCCATCTGTTCTACATCTACCGCTGCCTTTGAAATCACATCCACCGCTGCCCTTTGAAATCACATCCACCGCTGCCACTGTTCACTTTTGTTTTATTCACTTCTACCGGTACTGTTCACTTCTTCCGCCCAGTTTACTTACTTTTCCGCCCAGTTTATTCACATCCACCGCTGCCACTGTTCACTTTTATTTTATTCACTTCTACCAGGTACTGTTCACTTCTTCCGCCCAGTTTACTTGTTTTCTTTTGCCCAATTTATTCACATCCACTGTTGCCACTGTTCACTTTTGTTTTATTTACTTCTACCGGTACTGTTTACTTCTTCCACCCAGTTTACTTGCTTTTCCGCCCAGTTTATTCATATCCACCGCTGTCATTGTTCACTTTTGTTTTATTCACTTCTACCAGTATTGTTCACTTCTTCCGCTCAGTTTACTTGTTTTCTTTTGCTCATTTTATTCACATTCACTGCTGCCACTGTTCACTTTTGTTTTTTTTACTTCTACCGGTACTGTTTACTTCTTCCGCCCAGTTTAAT
The DNA here is from genome assembly GCA_022432975.1 of Begonia masoniana. Classification (NCBI taxonomy): domain Eukaryota; kingdom Viridiplantae; phylum Streptophyta; class Magnoliopsida; order Cucurbitales; family Begoniaceae; genus Begonia; species Begonia masoniana. The sequence goes on along the minus strand of CM039515.1, from coordinate 45,098,054 downwards.
CACTCCTACTGCCTTATGCTTGCATCATCCGCCCTATCATCCACTGTAGCCTTCCCGCTCATGTCTTCCGTCTTATGTCTTCCGTAAATTTTGCCTTTAAACTCTACTTCCACCGATTCACATCCACCGCTAATAGCGCCATCTGTTCTACATCTACCGCTGCCTTTGAAATCACATCCACCGCTGCCCTTTGAAATCACATCCACCGCTGCCACTGTTCACTTTTGTTTTATCACTTCTACCGGTACTGTTCACTTCTTCCGCCCAGTTTACTTACTTTTCCGCCCAGTTTATTCACATCCACCGCTGCCACTGTTCACTTTTATTTTATTCACTTCTACCGGTACTGTTCACTTCTTCCGCCCAGTTTACTTGTTTTCTTTTGCCCAATTTATTCACATCCGACATAACATCCAGTTTTTGTTTCCCATTTTATTAGGTCTTCACTGCATGTCAGTCGTCCATTTCTGCCTGTTTATTTTCATAGTCCATTTCTGTCTTCCCGTTTACGATTCTCCCTGTTTCCCCGCATTCGTTTAGGGAAAGTTTACGTCCAAATTTTTAAGTGTTCCAGTCTTACTGCTTTCCTTCTATCATTCATTCTGTAGTCCAATTCTAACTGTTTCCTGTTTTGACTTTAAATCCAGAGAATGTCTTCTCTCTCTGTAAAGCTATAAGGGTTGGTTTGTAGTTTACAAAAAAAAAAATAATAGTTCACGTTTTTAAAATGTCCGGAGTGAGGCCCTTCGACCCCGATCGGGGTTGGGGGCGTCACACACTCTATATCATCCACTCCTGTCATCCGCCCCTGTCATCCGATCCTGTCATCCGCTCCTGTCATCCACTATATCATCCACTCTATGTCATCCGCTCATGTCATCCGCTATATCATCCACTCTATATCATACGCTTCTGCCATCCACTCTATATCATCCGCTACTGTCATCCGTTATATTATCCACTCTATATCATCTGCTCCTGTCATCTGCTATATCATCTGCTATATCATCCACTCTATATCATCTGCTCCTGTCATCTGCTATATCATCCACTCTATATCATCTGCTCCTGTCATCCACTCTATATCATCCGCTGCTGTCATCCACTCTATATCATCCGCTCATGTTCTCCACTCCTGTCATCCACTCTATATCATCCGCTCCTGTCATCCACTCTATATCATCCGCTCCTGTCATCCACTTTACGTCTTCCAGTTTATGTCTTCCATATTATGCCTTCGATTTTTCATCTTGCCATGTTAAATGTTCAAGAGTTTTAAAAAGTCAAAAATTTTTACGTTCAAAATGTCAAAGTCCTAGTGAACGTTATGTCGAGTCCCGTGACGGCCCGGCGTTGGTCCGGGGTCGTCACAGATATTCTAGAGATTTTCTTGGACTAGGCCATACTATTCAATAATCATGTTTTGTTAGTGTCTATGTTTAGAGTAGTTGTCTTAGAACACTGCATCAAACTGTGTCAATTCATATCATCTATTTTGTAATATGTTCTTAGTAATTTCAACCATACCTCTTCTTTTCTTTAAAATTAATATTTGGTGAAGCTAACTGTGAACTCTTTCGGATTTCCAAGAGCATTTAGTGCTTTGATCATCCTTAAACTAGTTAACATCAATTATTGGAGGTGATCCACACTCAAACATTAGTGAATTAATAAGACAAATCACTTTGTATTGCACAATGTTGTCTCCATGTATATTTCACAACACATCCAAGCATGTTATGACTCAATCGATTTTGTACTTGCACAAGGTTCCGTACAAAGTCCCTATGCATAGAAGAATAAAAGTCTTTGGATGTTGGATTTTTCATCAGGTCAGTTTGTGGGTTGATAAATCGGTGGTTATACATATAATATGATGTTATATATATTAAAAAAATTAAATGAATTAATTAAAATAATATTTTAATATTAATACTAAAAAAATTAAATGAATTAATTAAATAATATTGAAATATTAATATTATTATTATTATTAATTTGCTCTAATAGCACTAATGATAACTTAAATCACTTGAGTTTTAGAATCTTAAAAACAAAGCCTAATTCCCAAGTTTGTTATCCATTTGAGAAATCATGACATAGATAGATGTAACTAAACCATTCGCAAAATCGAAAAACAGCACAATAAGTACATAAATCTTTAGTTTCGATAAGCACCACACTTTTGATGTTTTTAAAAGTGATGGATGCTCTCAAGAATGTAAAATACTTAATAATCGGGGACCACAAGTGGAGGCGAGCGAGAAAGTGTCATGTACGGTGTTCCACCTGGAGAAGGACGCCAGTTTTTTAACGGATACAATTAAGGCTACGACAGATACAGGAGGGATGACATGGGAGAGATTCAAAATGGCTTTTTATGACAAGTACTTTAGTCAAGCAGTCTGAAATAGTAAGATGGTGGAGTTTACCCAGCTACGCTAAACTGGATCAGTGACTGAGTACGTCTGACGCTTTGAGTCATTGTCTCGCTTTGCAAGCCATCTGGTGAGAGAAGAAGAGAATAAGGTGTATCAGTTTCCCTAGGAGTTAAAGCTGGAGATTTTAAAAGGAGCGAAAACTGCAGGTATCGACGATATGTCATATCACAAAGTTGTAGCAAAAGCCCCAGAATTAGATGATATCGAGATGAAAATACAACGACAAAGAGAACTGCCGAGGAAATTCTTCAGAGACGTACAACAGTAGCCACAACAGAATAGGGGATGACAGCCGCAACAACAGAGTGGCGTCAAAAGGCCCAACAGTGCACATGTGGACCACGGCAAGGGCAAGCGACACCAAGGGGCTCCTCAGTGCCCAACATGTCAGAAGAATTATTTTGGGGAATGCAAGCTTTATTCGGGCCGGTGTTTCCGATGCAACAAAGTTGGCCACATAGTTAAGGACTCCAATGCCGGCTAGAAATCAGACGAGGGTGACACTGAGAGTCTTCGCCCTGATTCAAGACGATGAAGCGGTTCAACATTCTGTCATAACAGGTACAATTTTGATTTGCGGTGAACTTGCATACACACTTATAGACACAGGTGCGACTCATTCTTTTATAGCAACTGAGTTAGTATGTAAGTGGAATTTGTGGGCTATGCCGGCTGATAAATTCTATAGTGTCATGTTACCATCGGTTGAGTTTTACACTCAGATCAGGTGGTGAAATGTGATATCGTATCTCTAGAGGACAAGAAGTTATACGCGGAGCTGATTATAATCAATATGAAGGGATATGAAGTTATTCCGGGGATAAAGTGGTTATTCAAACACTATGTCACTATCAACTATAGATCTGGGTTAGTAAAGTTCCTACTTCCGAATGGAGACCAGTATTCTTTTCAAACAATACCAAAAACGAGTAAGGTGCCAGTTGTATCCTCTATGGAAGCCCAACAATTGATGAAAAGTGGATGTATGGGCCAATGTGGTCGATATACAGGGGAGGGGAGACGCAAAGCTTCAAGACATTTCAGTAGTCTATGAGTTTTCAGAAGTATTCTTAGACGACCTGTCGGGGTTACTTTCAGACCGAGAAATAGAATTCGTGATTGACGTAGTTCTTAACTATTTTAAGAAGGTATGATTTTCATTTGGGTGATGACTAATTTTTGTATAACGATAAAATTTCAACAGCACTATTAAACCGGTCTTGTAGACTTGTCTGAGTGCATGTTGAAGATTAGAGCACTTATAGGACTTTCTCTTTTACTTGTAATGAAGACAATATGATAGCCAGACACAATTCAATTTGTTTGTTGAAATAGGTACTAATGTATTTAATTGGGATCCGCCGGAGTTATGACTTGACTATGTGAATTATCTTATTAATTATTTATTGAGGTTTTCGGGACTACTTTGATTTCTATTACTCGGTACTTGATGATTGGTAATACTTGTGGTATTCACCTCAAACTTAAAATGTGATGGCGTTATATTTAAAACATCATTGCCTTGAAAATCGTGGGGATTCAATCCTTGAAAATCGTGACATCCATCGTTGCATTCAAAATCTAGGGCCTTGAAAATCGTGGGCATTCAATCCTTGAAAATCGTGACATCATCATTGCATTCAAAATCTAGGGCATTCAATCTTTGAAAATCGTGGCATCAATGAGTCAACTCCCAGGGACGTTAGAGATGTCAACCCTCACCCTTGACCCGTTATTGTAGCGGGTCAAGCTCAGCTCGACGTTATTGTAGCGGGTCAAGCTCAGCTCGACTTAAATTGCAAGTTATCTCCAAACCCCAATATAATAAATTTAAATCCAAATCTAATGACAAATGAGTTGCTTACTTACAGGGAACCCCAAGAAAACAAAACCCTTCCACAAAGCTTCCCTAGCAAAATTCCTTTCTTGATGAAGAACGAACCAAGAGTTCAACATATTTCTACTTCACAATTTTATTAATTAAATAATTAATTATTATATTTTGATATTATAATGATAAATATTTAATATAATTTTAATAATTAAATTATTAAAAAATATACATTATATTGATATAAATTGAAAATATTTATATATATTCGGCTCATTAGGCTCATGGCTCGTGAGCTAGTTTGGATTGAATGATGTTTGAGTGAGCTCGTTAAGCTTGTCAGACTCGTCGCAGCCGAACCTTTTCAACCTTGCCTCAACTCAATCAGCTCATCTGTGTAATATCCGGCCTGTACGGAATTATATATTATAATATATATTGGCATTTTTTTAAATATGTCAAATCAAACTCGTTTTACGAAAAGGAAGCGCCATTATGATCCTAATTATTAATTGAAATTTTAAGGAATTTACGAGATTTTTCGGAGTAATAACGCTATATTTCGAGAAATTACGTTTCTCGTAATATAAATAACGTTTTAGTAAAAATAGTAAACGAGGTCCGAATTGTGATCGAACAGTTTTAATAAATCTCAAATAATAAGTTGGACTTATTGGTGAAATAAGGGGATTTGGAGAAAACGACTCGTTAGACAATTAACAAAACAAATGACGAAACAAATAGAAAATCAAAGGAATGGCAAAACTGTCATTTGCCAAGTCAAATTTTAATTAAACATCAAAATTTCTCATCTCCTCCCAGCACTTCACAAAAATCTCATTCCTTCCCTATTTTCTCCCTTTTCTCTCTCGGCGACCCACTGTCCTCCATCGGCGATTCCTCCATTTCCGTTGATCAAGCTCTCCAATCGTTTCGTTTTCTTCGTGTTTTCTCTTCCAATTAACGCTCTAGGTACGATTCTAAAGCTTTGGAAGCTTATTGTTCGGTTTTTGCGGAGTTAAAAATGATTAGGGTGTGATGTGCCTACGATTCCTAACCGTCAAGCACAAGCCAAGGTATGTATTTTGATTATTTTATTTACTAATTGGTTTGTGAATTTTGTAGGAAAAATGTTTACTTAAAGCTTGGAATTTTAAAGAGAGAATTTGTCTTCCGTTCATCAATTGTGTAACCAAGCTAATCGCATAATTTTAGTTTAATTTTAATTTGGCAAACAATGACCTTTTATGTAATTTGGACAAACATTTAGTTCTTATATTTAGTCACGCATAATTAGGCATTTAGGAGTAGACTGTGTGGTTAGGATTAGTTGGTGGCATAGGTATTTGGTAAGCCCATGAGCAATTAAGGAGGAAATTGGGCCATCAATTCAGCCCATGAGAAGATTAAAGATTCTATAAGGAGAAGGCCCATAAAATTATCACGATGATAGTTTTAGCCCAATTAATTTCTCAATCTCACATGAAGCAGCTCAGCCCAGCCCAATAACATGAAGCAACCCAGCCAGCCCAATAACATGAAGCAGCCCAGCCAGCTCAATTAACAAAGCTGATTGCAGCTTGCTCCTCAATCCACGACGAAGCCCAGCGAGTAGTTCAGCGAGAGAGAGGCGATTTTCAGACGATCTTCAGCAAGCGACCACGGGATGCAGAGATCGACGGTGATCACTCCACGAGCGCACAGATTGCCCACCTGGACGAGCTGACCAGTCGAAGCCCTTCCTTGCTCCAAGCAAGCAGCCTCGTCAGCTTTGAGTTCCCATTTCGCGAATGCTTGGCAGAAGCCTTCCAACGGCTATTTTCTTCTCTCGGCATTTCCAATCTTAGCCACCATAGGTATTTAAGCATTGCTTTTAGTGTTTGTACGCACTTTTTGATCAATACAAAACCTATTTTGTCTCTCTGAAAATCCAGAAGGATTTCTGGTTGCCGTCAAGGTAAGCCACGGCCCTGCCGTGAGGAGTGTGCCTCCATTGATCACTGGTCTAAGGTGGCTGTGATCTCTTATTTTCCCTCCCTCTCTGTTATCAGAGTTTAAAAGGCTGAGGATGATCGCCAGGCCCAGCAGCTGTTGTCTTTTCACTGGAAGGCATGCACCGAGAAGCATAACATAAGCTAGCTTCTCGGTCAGCCAAGGGTTTTTCCCACATTCCATTTCACCTCCATTGCAATCTGTCATTTTCTTCCGCATTCTGTTTTTGAGTCATTTCTACTGCATTCTTCGCTGCATTTTCCACTCCCTTTATTTTGTTTATTTTGCTTCCCCCATTACTCTGTCAAGTGGTATCAAAGCTCAACCTGGTGATTGAGTTTTGTTTTCATCTGTTTTACGTTATGTTCTTGTTTATTTGTTTGTGTTCTGTGCATGCTTAGTTTAGGAATTGTTTCTGTTTAGTGTCTGCCCAAGTAGCATTCCACGCTTGCTGTTTTAGTCTTTGGTTTTGTGATTTAGTTCTGTTCTTTGTGTGTTTCCTCTGTGCCTTGTTTCTATTTTATTTTGCTGTTCTGTTTTGGTGACCAAAACATCATCAAATGTTCCAGCACGTTTCTGTATCTTTGTTTCATTTTAGTCTCTTAGTGTCAGCATGTTTTGTTCAAGTCTGTTTCTAGTTTAGAAATTTTAGTTTGGTTCTGGTTTATAGCTTAAAAGGTAATTATCTATTTTGTTATTTAATAGCTTAAATCATTTAAACACAAAAGAAGGAAAAACTGTCCTGTGTTGTCAAAGCCGATAGCATTTCCTGTTCTGTGTCCTGTTTGGTTTTATTGTTCTGTTTTCTATTGTTTCTGCTTTGTTACTTAGGCAATTGTTGTTTCTGTTGTTTGATAAAGTTCATATCGATTTACAGCATCTGTTCTGTGTCTTATGTGGTTCTTCAAGCTTTGAACACTCTCACCTAACAATCTATTTGAGCTTTATTGAATCTGTTTGAGCATCTACAGAGAATTCGTTCTTTTCTGATAAAATATTTTAGTCTGTTGTTTCTCTGGTTTTTGGGTTTTTCATAATCTGTTTTTACTAGTTATTTGGTTCTGTTATTTCTATTCTATATCAAGACGTGATTACTTAATTGTTTGAGGAGCAAACAGAATCGACCGAGGGTTTTGTGTTTTCGAAGAGATTGAAAAGTGTTTGATAAGTTGTCGGAAATGAACTGGGTAAAATCTAAATCTGTGAAAGTTTGCTTTATAATATTTTGCTGATATGATAACAGTGAACTTGCTAGTTGAAAATCAATTTTTACAGCATCTTATAACGTACCGAAGTGAAAATATTAAACAGACCCTAGCTTGAATACTTACTGTCTTGTGCGAATTCAGCAAGCTACCTTCGTATTGATTTTAGACTACTAATTAGCTGGTATATTTGTGACTAATATTCGTTTCATTAGGCTGTTTGGTAGCGGGTTTGCAGGAGTAGTGCGCTGCTGGTGTTCTACGTGGATTCTGTTCTGCAGATTCTACTCTTTAAAAATTTTGGAGCTGGTACTGGTTATGTTGGCGTCGTTGTTAGCCGTTCTGCAGAATACTTGGGTGACTATACTATCCTGATTATTGTCGACTTAAGGGTATATAGAATCAGTTCATGGGTAACAAATTTTACAGCACATAATATTTGAATCTGCCATTCTTTTCAACTACAGCACGTTTTCATTGTTGTTGATTGGCTGTTAATTTGAATACTCATAACAAACCTTTAGTAGTGAATTGTTTTAAAAGTCTAACGTAGAACCTCAGCATGCTTGCAAAGTGTATTGAAATTTAATGAATGCTGTTTGAAATTAAGAGACAACGACTACTCTTCAACAAGCACTGATTTAAACTACTGTTATCATTATATTATTTGCTGGAAATTTTGTGACTACGTGGTTACCAATCTGCAGAAATGCCTTGCTGGATTTGTTTGGCGATAGTGCTCCGTGAGTTAAAAGTTTGTAGCCCAATCTTTATGCACCTGAACCTACCTTTGTGTTAACTGTGTTGTATTTTCCTTACTGATAAACTAGTCACTGTTACCTTAAAATACTCTTTCTCACTAGAAACGTTTGCTGCTAAAGAAATGATGCAATCTGTAGGTTGAATTAATTTTACATGCAAAAGAGTAAAGGTGAATGAATCTGTTTTAGCTATTAATCATCTTTGTTTCCTTTTATCTTTGCTATTTTGAATTTTTCCCTAAAATTAATTGATATTTAAATTTGGATTAATTCAAATTAAGTCTTAAAATTTAAAGTTCTTCTAAGTATTATCCTAACCGTCCCAACTTTGGACCTCAGCCTAGACATGAATGTATCATCCAAGTGTGAGGAACATTCAAGGGGTGAAATGAGGATGGGGCATAGAGTTGATTACCGACCAAACCGAGAACCAAATTTTGAACCTAAACCGAATCGAGGGACTTCCTATAGCCATTTGGATATTGTGGAACCATATGATGATTTCTTACCAAATTTTAATGGCCGTTCAAAAGATTACAATTATTGGATAGCAAGAGTAGAGGAATTGTTTGGGCTTAATGATATTTCGGAGAGAAGCAAAATCAAGCTAGCTGCTTCTAGTCTCACCGAGGATGCTAGATTGTGGTGGGAAGAAATTAAGATAAAAGAAAGGACGAAGGGCAAAATTTGCACTTGGAGGTTAATGAAGAGACTATTAGAAAAAGAATTTGCCCCAATCCTACAAGAGCAAGACCATTGTTACTATCCAAAACCACCTCAAGAATACATGCCAAATAGAAGGGCCAAAAACCAAAGAGTAAGGGAAAGAAATAGGACCAATTATGAGTATCCACCAAGTCTTAAATTGAGCAAAAATAAAATGGATGAGTTGTACGAAGGATTGTTGAATATAAGGAATAAACTTGAAGTGTTGTCCAAAACCATTGAGGCCTCTTGTGATCAACAAGTGTATAATCAGGTGGCAGTTATGGAGAAGAAATTTGTAGAGCCATCACCTTCCCTAGCCCCAACTCAAGCTGAAATTATTGAAGGATCCCATGGCCTAGAAGAAGATAATAATGAGATGCTAGAAGAAGAAATTATCTACCCCATGGAAGGTCCATTACTTGAATTGAATGAAGTCTTGGAAAAGGAGAAAAATTTGGACTATGACTCGGATGAGCAAGAGGGTGATGAACGGTTGGAAATTCTAGAAGGAAATTGTGTAGAATTCCCTACCCCAATCCGTTGCATTGAAAATTTTGGAGTTATGGATCATGTTGAAGAATGTTTGGATTGTGATGTCAATTTCTTAACAATAAGTTTGCAAACAAGAAGGTTAATGGAAGAGACCCTTGCTAAGAAAGAAACCCTATGTGCAATGTATGCACCTAATCTTTTTCCCAAACTGATCAAGAGATCTACCAAATTGAAAGGAGCTACCTAGGCCCAATTTTAATCCAAACCAAGAGTGTCTCGTATACCTTGAAAATTATTGGAATTTCCATATTTGCCTCAATGACCAAGGATGGAAAAATTTGTTTGAACACCATGGAACATCCTATTTCCTTCAATATGATTCTAAAGGATGAATTTTCTAGTAAGGCCGTGAACAATAAAACGCCCAGGTATGTACCACCAAACTCTTTAATTTCTTGGATTTTTAGAATTGGTTGGAATGACAAATCTGTTTTGTGGTGTGATAAACTTTCTTGTATGCATCACATTATTGAAAATGTTGATATTTATCCTCTTTTAAAGAAACTGTTTTTGGGTATGAAAAGACCATGTGGTAAAGCTTTGGAAAATTATGTTATGCTTGATCAATTGAACATGGATCTTTATTACCTATTCTTTTCATGGCATTATTTTCTTTGGTTCCTAAAGATTATTCTACTCATGAATGACATGAAACTAGTTTCTAATGTTAGACTTGTATGTTTCAAAATTATTATTTTTGAAAGAAAGAACATTGATAATCAAGTCTTGAATGAAAATTGTTGGATTGACACGTGTATTGAGCATTTGAAATTTAGGCTTAAAGGTAGAAGCATGTTAATTGATTTACACTTCATTGGACTTGAAGAATATTTTGATAAATTCATTGTTAAGTTGAAAACCCTGCATGAACCTACACTTTATAACATAGAAATTGGAAATGGTTGTAAAACTTGCTATGAGTATGTTTTGGAAAATGATTGTTTTATCAATTATTCTTTTTGTTTATCTTCTTGTCTTTCTAACCCTTTTGTGAAGAGCACCCACAATGGAATAGCAACGAAATTACTAAGTATTTCAACTATTAATTTTGTACCCTTTGATAAAATGAGTGCTTGGTTATTTAGAGTTGTTGAAAGAGAGGATCATCATAATAATAGTCTTGCTTGGAATAATTGGGTAATTATTTTTAACAATTTCATCTTTGATTCACCCAAGTTCCGTAAGTTTTACTTACCAAACTATGATTTTCATTTTATGTCTCAAAATGTTTTATCTAATCATTTAATCACTTGGTTACTTAGGATTGGATGGTTAGATGATTATTTTATTCGTGTTATTAGTTTGAAAGTTTATGATCAAACTCTTCTTATTCTTGTTAATATTAGATGCAATTTTAAATGTCATTTATCGAAGCATGATTATGAAATTATGAAAAGAACTAGGAAGAGAAATGTTGTTGTTACCATTTTGTTATTAATGTGGATTGAATATTATTGGTGGTTAAAGGGCTTACAATTATTTGCATTGATGAATGTTTACTTTTTAACTCTTTTTAAATTCAAAATAGTTAGTTCTAATTTTGAAGAAAACCTACTTCGGGCGGACCAACCATTAGATTTGAGGTCAAATCTTTATTCACCAGGAGAGGATGATGTGCCTACGATTCCTAACCGTCAAGCACAAGCCAAGGTATGCATTTTGATTATTTTATTTACTAATTGGTTTGTGAATTTTGTAGGAAAAATGTTTACTTAAAGCTTGGAATTTTAAAGAGAGAATTTGTCTTCCGTTCATCAATTGTGTAACCAAGCTAATCGCATAATTTTAGTTTAATTTTAATTTGGCAAACAATGACCTTTTATGTAATTTGGACAAACATTTAGTTCTTATATTTAGTCATGCATAATTAGGCATTTAGGAGTAGATTGTGTGGTTAGGATTAGTTGGTGGCATAGGTATTTGGTAAGCCCATGAGCAATTAAGGAGGAAATTGGGCCATCAATTCAGCCCATGAGAAGATTAAAGATTCTATAAGGAGAAGGCCCATAAAATTATCACGATGATAGTTTTAGCCCAATTAATTTCTCAATCTCACATGAAGCAGCTCAGCCCAGCCCAATAACATGAAGCAACCCAGCCAGCCCAATAACATGAAGCAGCCCAGCCAGCTCAATTAACAAAGCTGATTGCAGCTTGCTCCTCAATCCACGACGAAGCCCAGCGAGTAGTTCAGCGAGAGAGAGGCGATTTTCAGACGATCTTCAGCAAGCGACCACGGGATGCAGAGATCGACGGTGATCACTCCACGAGCGCACAGATTGCCCACCTGGACGAGCTGACCAGTCGAAGCCCTTCCTTGCTCCAAGCAAGCAGCCTCGTCAGCTTTGAGTTCCCATTTCGCGAATGCTTGGCAGAAGCCTTCCAACGGCTATTTTCTTCTCTCGGCATTTCCAATCCTAGCCACCATAGGTATTTAAGCATTGCTTTTAGTGTTTGTACGCACTTTTTGATCAATACAAAACCTATTTTGTCTCTCTGAAAATCCAGAAGGATTTCTGGTTGCCGTCAAGGTAAGCCACGGCCCTGCCGTGAGGAGTGTGCCTCCATTGATCACTGGTCTAAGGTGGCTGTGATCTCTTATTTTCCCTCCCTCTCTGTTATCAGAGTTTAAAAGGCTGAGGATGATCGCCAGGCCCAGCAGCTGTTGTCTTTTCACTGGAAGGCATGCACCGAGAAGCATAACATAAGCTAGCTTCTCGGTCAGCCAAGGGTTTTTCCCACATTCCATTTCACCTCCATTGCAATCTGTCATTTTCTTCCGCATTCTGTTTTTGAGTCATTTCTACTGCATTCTTCGCTGCATTTTCCACTCCCTTTATTTTGTTTATTTTGCTTCCCCCATTACTCTATCAGGGTGTCGTTTAGGGATTGTGAAAAACGTAAATTTAGGGTCCGAAATTGATAGGTTTATTGTGATTAAGGATATAAAGGACGTATTGAACGTTATTGGACGAAGTTAGAGTGATTTGTGAGAAATGTTGAAATTGGAGAATTTTCGGGTTTTTAGGAAAACTCGTTAATTGTGGTTTCAAACTATCGTGCGTTAATCGTTTGTTTAAATGCTTCGATTAGTTAAGTTAAAGCTTTAGAAAATTTCTCTAGTTATGGTTTTGTCAATTTGGACGTTTAGAAGCTTAAACTCGTTTTAACATCGATCGTTCTGAAATTTCTTAGGCGAACAACGCTCGTGGACGGAACTTGCGCTGCTTTGGACACGAGGTAAGTTCTCGTGATCTTCTCTGGCCGATTGGCCTACACCGTACGTTGAGGTCGTATCGAGGAATTTTGGTGACGCGTTTATTTACTCGCTTTGGTTGGGTAGATAGGGTTCGATTGTTTTATAGGTTGATTGTTTTGTTTTGATGGTATATATGCGATTGTTTACATTATGTCATATTGAACTGTTCACGCATCACGTGTTCTAAAGAAAAGCATGAAAATGAATTTCCGCACGATGTTTTAAAGATAATGCATAGAAAAATTGCCGTAAGGCATACAGTTTACAGGCCGCAAGGCATACAGTTTACAGTTTACAGGTCACACAAGGTGGGGCTCAGGCACGGCTGTACGTGTTGTAAGCGTGCACCCCCCTCCTCTAGTTGGAAAGAGTAGTCCGCCCGCTGGATGAGCTCTCTCCGGTTAGGGGGATAGGATCTCGGTGACACCTACAGTGTATATAAAGTAAAGAAAATAACGCATGGTTTAAAAGCTCACACGCACAGCATGCATTTGCATTTACGAGAGCTTGCTGAGATTTTTATCTCATAGGTGTCTGTATGGTGTAGGTGATTACGAGGAGACAGGTGAGGACGAGATCTCTCCACCTGAGGAGTGACGCAGTTGACGGAGGATGGTTGCGGTGGTGTGCTGGCGCAGTCGACGCTTACCTGACCCGTGGGAACGTATGTATAGGTTTTGGGGTTTTTAGAATGTTTTAGATTGATGATTCTATAGACATATTAGATGTTTGGATCTGTTAGTAGATAGGTTTAATGTTTTAAGCGTTTTGGAAACCGATTTATAATTGTTTCGAAAATCTTTTATTGAAAGTATTTTGTAACTGTTTAGTGATTTTAAAACAGGAGGATATGTTAGACTTTCAAACGGAACCACGCGATTCGTTTTTATGGAATTCGTAATATTTGAGTCGGCTCGAGTGTGACCGTGTGGAATGTATAAGTATTGGGTAAGTTTTTACGTTAAATATGTGATAGTGATATTGGTGAGGAAGTGTTTAGATAATATTGTGAAATGTGTAGGCGTATGAAGGAGAAAAAGGAGAGAATAAGAAAAATGGAGGGGGCAATCGAACGCCTGAAGGCAGGCGCTCGAACATAGAACTCTCTGGTTTTCCAGAGAGTTCGGCGATCGGGCGCGGGAAGTGCTGCAATTGGGCGCGGGACCAGGAAAGAGGGGCGCACGATCGGCCAAGCTATGACCGATCGTGCGGCCATGCATGGGGCGCTCGAGCGCCTCTCATTTGGCGTTCGAGCGGCCCTATTTTTTTCGGCAGAGTGCCGACTTTGCCCCTCTTGTTTGCTGCTTTGTCTTAATTGTTTTAAATAAAATTTTATTTGTTTATTTTAATTGTTAAATGTTTTGTTTTAAATGGTTATAAACTAGATTTCAATTTCGATTTCAATTTCTATTTCGATTTCGTTTCCGCCCAGAGTTCAGTTAAAGTTCATTAGAGATTAAAAAAAAAAGAGAAAAATTGGTACGGAAAATTAGGTACAGTATTAGGGTCGTGACAATTTGTCACATCTATGACTTGTTTTCCTGTCATAATGTCATGACATTATTCCAAGAACTCCCATTTGTCGCTAGTCCACTATTTGTTAGTCAAATCCACTGCTAAAGCATGTTTTCGAGCAAAACAAATTATACCAACATGTTCAGAATCAAAATCACTATCAATTGACGACAGTTTTATGAATTCAAAAGTCTTTCTTATGCAAATTTAATATACACTTTTAAATCTATTTTTTTTATTATCATATCATTTTCCTATTTCACTGTAATAAACTTATATGAACAAGTTATCTTCGCTCAACTAACAATTTTTGTAGTTGAGTCGAAGCAAAATTGTCGTCGGGTTTCTATCTTTGAGTCGGATCCCCAATGAGAACTTTTTCTTGTTTCTCCTTTATTTTCATTTTATTTTTTTAAAAATTAATTTTAATTAAATTGATCATTTCTAACAATATCCAATTTGTCCTTTAGAAAATTATCAATTTGACCTACAACTTTGTAAAGACTACGGAGTTACACAATTTTATTATATTTTGATCTTGATTAATGTTTTAACTAATCAGGTGCATGCATCGAATTCTTATTGGAAAAATATTTTGCTCGGCCAATAGTTGAATTACTTTTAAACGAATCATTCTAATACATCTTACATTTTTCAATTATCGTTCTAAAATTATTTAATAACTTATCAAAATTGTAACTTTTACCTTAATTATTCATTAGTTAGGTATTAATTTCTTATTAGTTTAACATTTCCATTGAGCCCAATTTACATAACTTTATATTGATTGAATTCTTAATTTCCTTGCCTTCCATTCCTTATTAACTCAACGAAAATTTGAGCTACTTTCTTCTAATTATTTGATATCTCCCAAAATAAAAAAACAAAAGATATTATCAATAGTTAGAATATTCAACCAAATAGTATTCAATAATACTATAACCAATTTTTGTCTCTATCACTTACTCTTTGAATAATCAATTGAAGCGAGGGATGCCTAAATTTTTAGCTAACCTTATATGACCATTGATTAATATGTTCTAAAAATCTACAAAACACCATATTTTAGTCAACTACAAAACTAATTACAAAATCATCAGTTAATTTTATTTATTAAACAATCCACTACAAATTTTAAATACGTTAATGTCTTCAACTTAAACAAAAATCAAGTTCTAAGCCAAGTCCAGTTTCTATCTTGCTTTCCAAAGCTGCGACCTGTGGAGAGCTGAAGAATAGAATTCTTATGAAAATTTTGGAAAATAAAATATACTCATTCGAGAATAATAATAACAAAGAAATTATACACTTTTTACAATAGATTTGATGGAATCAATGTAATTTCTAGGCAACCAAACAACATAATGATATCATTTGTCCTTAGTTTCTTGGAACAAAGTTGGTGGCATAAACCCAGGCCTTGTTGTTAACAAGGTCTGCAAGGCGATCGGCCAAATACTCAAAAGGTCCCTAGCAAATGCTTCTGCGTCATTTGCCAGACCCAACGGATCAAAGGACCTGCCAGAGTAGATTGGGTAAGTGACTTCTCCAAGTGGTCCTCCTGTGACAGCCCGAAACCGAACCCGATCGGGGTCTGGGATCGGAGCCATCACTCCGAGGCAGTTAACAGAAAATGGTGACTATTTTTTTTTGTACATTATACTTTTAAAACATTGACAGAGAGAGAGTTCTCTGGAGTTGAAAGCAGGACAGGTTTCAATAATGGATAGCAGAAGAAAACTGAAATGCAGGAAGGGTGACAGAAGGAAAGCAAGAAGACAGGGACATTAAAGAGAACTTAAACTGGGGAAGAAATATACTGTGGAAGGCTACGGTATATAACAGAAACCATGGAAAATTTGGAAATGGATAACAGAAGAGAAGAAGCGGCGAAGAAAATAAATAAACAGAATAAACAGGAAATAAAAACAGAAAGACATAAGCATAAGGCTGGCGGAGGACTTAGTTTAAAAAGAGCATCGGTGGATTCAAACAAGACAAAATAGATGACGTCAGTTGGTAGATGCGATTTTTAAAACAGACGGAATTGCACTACTCACCGGTGGATTGTATAAGACAAAATAGATGATGTCAGTTGGTAGATGCTGAGTAAAACTGGGTGGAAGATAAAAGCCATCGGTGGATGCAGCTACGACAAAAGTTGTACAGTGACAATCGGTGGATATGAAGTATAAGGCAACGGTAGATGCAAGCAGCAGGTGAAATCGGCAGAAGGTGATGACGTCAGCCGAAAGATGGATGACGTCAGCCGGAAGATGGATGACGTCAACCGGAAGATGGATGACGTCAACCGGTAGATACAGACAGTAAACGAAATCGGCAGGAGGTGATGACGTCAGCCGGATGATGGATGACGTCAACAGGTAGATACAGACAGTAAACGAAATCGGCAGGAGGTGATGACGTCACCCGGATGATGGATGACGTCAACCGGTAGATACAGACAGTAAATGAAATCGGCAGGAGAAAAAAAAAACTATAACAGAACTACTGTTTGACAGTAGATGCGTATAAGACAAAAAGGGAACAGTGAAAATCGGTGGATGTACTTTTAAAAGGGGCATCGGTAGATGTAGTTTTTAAGGCAAAATTTGACAGCTTTTAGCAGGAAAACATACAAACAGAAAACCTCAAAACAGAAGGCATAAAGGTTTCAAACCTTCAAAAACCGATTTCAAAACAAAGTTTTGAATCATGCTCTACAAGTGACAGGGGTTCAAGAAAACAAACTGCATGGATGACTCAAAAACTCGAGACCATCCATGCACAACCCTAAAAGACAGATTTCCAAAACAGTTCCAGAATATTTCAGAATGTACATACAACTGTCAAATACAGAGGCTTAAAAACTTAAACAGCAGAAACTATACATTATCCTAATTCTTAACAGAATCCCAACGGAGTTTTAAAACAAAACACCAGAATTTCAGTAGAGTTCACAGACAGAAAATTTTATTCTAAAAACTTAAACCTCATGACAGAAATATGCCTGGCTGTAGCAACCAAACCCCCATGAGCTCGAGCCACCAGCCACCTATTCATCAAACTGAGGCACAAAGTCCTCATTTTCGGATTCAGTACCTACATCAGGGAGTTCACTTATGAGTCTAAAACTCAATAAGAACATATCAGAAATAAATGCAGTGATGCATATGCTATGCATGAACTTTTCAGAAATACAGTGACAGTACAGAACATTTATCTTCTAGTGACAGTGAGGTATAAGTGGAGCTGATAGGGGAACTGGCGATACAGTGAGTGCACTATCAGGCACGGTGCACTATCAGGCACGTAACAGTAAACAGTACAGAATCAGAACAGAACAGAGTGCCAGTCCCCGTCCCACACTTAACCGATATATTTCAGACAGTCAGATTTTTATCTTTCTTAACTTCAAAACCGTGTACAGAAAACATTTGCATGTCTTTCAGAGAAAACGTGTATGCATGAACAATGCTTAAACTTAAATTGGCAGATAACAGAATAAAACAATAGACAATAGAAAATAAATCAAAGCCAGACATTTCAGAACATAATTCTAACTTCTTTACCCAAAACAACCCGAAAGAACAGAAAACCTAGTACCTCCATGATGTAGGGCCTTAAGGGCCAAATCTATGCATATGAACTTACCTGTTGCTGCAGAGTTGATAGTCCTGAACGTCTCAGAAATGCTCGAACCTGTATATGCACGTTCAGAAAATAAACAAGCTGCAAATGCTAACAAATAAGTTAGAAGAATTTGCTCCAAATTCATTCAAACCCTTAGAAAACAAACCGGTGTGTTTTCATCCAAGAACAGTGAGTTTTCTCCAAATACCATAACCCTAAACTTCAGTAAAAACTCACATTAAACTTGTTCAAACTTGTTAGCATTTAAAAGATGCTTACCCTAGTAGAAAATAGAAAGGAACCGAGGAGATCGAAGTAACTTCGATGGCTGTTTGTCGACTGGAAGAGAGAATGCCGAGAAGAGAAATGGAGAGAGAGCAGAGAAGTAAAATGAAGAGGGTTTCACATAGGAGGAGGAACTTAACTTCCTCAACAAGTTGTCATGTGTCAGCTATCCATTGGCTATCTCCCACCAACCATAATTTCTCCTCGATTTGCCCTTCCATGCATTTCAAACTTAGTGTTTTGTTTAGTTACACATTAGTTTGCTTCTTGTCTCACTAAACGCTCCAAAAATTTACAATAAAATAGTTTCTGTAATCATAGCAATTTAAATCCATACAATAATTCAACAGATTATTACATGGCCAAAATACCGGGTGTTACACACCTCCAGCAATCCAATAGCATTCAAAGGCCCCTATCGAAATCACCTCACTCTATTCCGGAAGCTCCTGTAATACACAGCCTAAGGCTCCAAGCATGGCCAACCTTGAGTGGATGACTTAGAGCTCTTAGTTCTTTGTGAATGTCTCATGGTCTGCAGATAGTCCGGCGATGTCCCAATTGTACCATGGGCTACCTCACGTGGAATCTTCAATTTCCGACATATCATATCAGACTGCTAGACAATGTTAAAAATAATTAAGACCTAATTTTGCTCGCTTGCATCATTAAATTTGGAGGCAATCAGATGATGCATCTTAACATTAGTGGAATTTATGTACAACAACCACTGCTAAACCAGCATTATGTATCCACATATGATGTATTTTATGGCAGACTATGTAAATTTTCACTATTTTGGGCAAAGCAAAATGACCAGTTTATATCTTGTACTTGATATGACTAAGAAACTACAAAAAAAAATCCAAACCAAAAGGAAAATACATAAAACAATGCAAAGTCGATAAAAGAGCTAGGTCGACTTCACAAGACTAGGCCCAACCCAGTCCATAAGCGTAATCAACATTTGAAACCTAAGTACAAACTGAGACAAAGGTGGGGCAATCGGTCCGCCAACAAATTTTTTTTTCCAAGCCCCTTCTAACTAAATGTCTACGCATTCCAATCCTCATACTTACTAATGTTGCATATAATATGATCCATGTGATCTTTATTATTTAAAAATAAAAATATTATATAAATTACGTCAATACTTTAATGATGTTAGTTAATCAAATAATTACTTTGTATGTCCATGTTTCAAGCTTCGTACATTCATTCTCCAAATCTCTCCCATGAAGAGTATTTCCTTTCATCCTTTTGGTTAAACATTATTAAACTTTTTATGTGTCAAAAAAATCTTTACAACTTTCTAAAACTTAACTATTTCTTCTTACAACAATAAAAATAGTATTGAAGTTTTTGGTATAATTACCTAACTTTCACAAGAACAAAATCTTAAATGAGTATAAATGAGAAGGTGAAGGCTCGAGTTTTGTCCCAAAATAAATGTGTAGCACTTCAGTTTATTTCTCTTAGTTCAACTGAGTTTGCATAGAGGATATTGCTTCGTTTATAGGTAACTTTCTTTTGATTGACAACAATGTGTTCGTTGGAGATAAACAATAAGCTAGATGGACTACCCTTGATACACTCTTGAACTTACCACTCTGGTTATTCATAAATCGGGTTCACTCGAGGACCGTCCACTTTTATGCTTCTCAATTTTAATTCTAGGTAATGGATGACCATTGATGACAATTGCTCGAGACTAGGCGACCGAGGCTAAACATCTCTCTGGACTTGCCGACCATAATTCTTCTCTAGTTGACTAAACACATCACATTTTTGTTTGATTGATCTTTTCATTTCAGTATTAAGAGTAAACATCAATATATGTTGCATAAACTCAATTAACATATTAGTACTTTCAAATATCAAATTTCAAGAGTTTTCTAATGATGGTAAAATATATTTATTTGGACTAAATTAATCAATTTAAACAAATCTATCATTAAACCAAATGAGCTTAATTCTTATTAAGCTAACAATCTCCTTTTTTATAAGTTATTCAATGAATCTCCCTTTAACATGTGCAAGAATTATGACACTCACCCTTAGTACATGCACATATATGTCAATGAAAAAATTTGAGAGATTTGCTTCTTTTTATTTTGTCCCCCTTAGTAATTCTCTCCTTCTGTTATTAAGAAAATTTAGGTATAATTTCTCTTGTATTTTCTTGCCCTCTTTATCATTATAAAAAATAATCTTACATTTAAAATCACCAAGTCCAAACCATGCAAAAAATTTAAATGACAAACTTTAAGTTAAAATCCACAAGAGTTATATCCAAAATCATGAAAACACAAATACTTAAGTTTACAATAACTACATCACTTAAGTTTTGAAACTATATATTTAACAAGTACAAGAATAATTTCAAAACTCATACAAACAAATATAAAACAAAGATCTAAAAAGAATGGCATCCACACGTAGTGGCATATAAGGATGGAGGGAAGATAGAATAGGCTTGCAGTATTGAATGATGACTCTTTAAGTCGATGATCTACGACATCAAACCTCGATCGAGTCTCCACTTGAAAGTGTCATAATGGCACTTAGGTCGTCAAGATGGTTTTCAATGTTTGCACTGAAGCTTCGATATAAGCAGGAAACATACCCAATTTTTCTTCTTTGCTTGAAATTCTCCCTTCGGAGTGGCATCAAGAGGAGTGGAGAGGATAGGGCTGAGTAGGAATTTCCTTGATAGGAATGGTTGGATCCCTAGATAGAGCAGAAGGAGCTGCTGACATGGAGGTGGTTTGATCACTTTTGAATACCCATATTGTATTATGGAACATATTAACCATTTCTTATTATAACACTTTGACTGGTCATATCATTATGGTACATATTAAACTATTGAAGTGATAGACAAAGTCTAAATGTTAACAACCAATTAGTAATAACAAATAAAAATATCATAGAAATTAGAATTGAATCAAAGGTCATGATACATTTGAGGAATCAAAGGTCACGGCACATTTAAGGTGCTATCATATCATGGAGACATAGGGTACATGATGACTTGAACAACAATTTATTTCCTTAGTCAAGATGCCATACATGTGTGTTGATTTTTCTGACATGAAACTCTTAACAAAAAATTTTGATTGAATAAATTTCTTTCACAAGTCATTTGTGTAGAATAGAACTCATTGAAGCTTGATTGTATATCATCTGTGAATCTTGTTTTGAAACGGTAGACAACAATGCACAACTATAATGTATAGGCCCACAAAATAAAATGAGAAATATATACAACGGTGAGATAGCCATTTTCTCTGCTCCTCTTTATTAAACTCTTTCAAATTTGTTGACAGAGAATTTCCCTAGCCATTTTCCTATCACTTGTCAATTAAAGGTTGACTTTGGCATTGACCTATTCTCAAAGCGATAAATATATAGATTGACACCCACAAATTTATGGAACATTGAATCAGTAAACTTTATTTTCTATAATAGTAAATCTTGTTATTATATTCATTGAGATAAAATGAATGGGGATCTAAGGAGATTCATGAGATCACCTATAAATAAATTTTTAAGAATTGTCGTTCAATTCGAAACTCAATGAATTAATATGTTATGTCATAACAAAACTATGATGAGAGAGAGTCCATGACAGTGCAAGCTATATTTGAGCGTATCGAGCAGCAGAAGCAATGCATCATTCACGTGAACAAGGTCTGATTGCTTGCCAATCCTCATAAGACATGTAGGCAAACATACATGGTCACCAAAATACTTTTTGACAACTATTCGCTTCTTCCTCTTTACCCTCTTTCATACTGCTTCCCATCATCATCGTGTGCATTTTTAGTATAAACATTTTGCCTATTCTATGTTGTTTTTCTCATTTTGTTAGTGCTAGGTTGTTTCATAGTTTAGAATCTCTTGAATAACTTAGTCCATGAGACCTCTAGTTTAGAAATTCTCTATTATAATTTTTATTTTGAATGAGCCTTTTGGATAGTTATTGGATTGAGAGTTTTCTAACAAAGGCGGGGCATAGAGAGGTACTATCTCCTAAGCTATGTGTTTTCAATTTTAGAAAAATTAGTGTGAGCATTTTTTATACTCAATGGGTGTAAAATGTTATAATAAAAGACGATCACAAAAATGAACTCCATTGTAATTGAATTTATACAAAAACATGGTTGATTAAATCTAATAAGTTCTAGAAATAAAATTATTATACGAAGTAAAGTGAAAATTAAAATTCAATGGCTAAACTTTATCATTGTTGTCAATTGTGAAGTAATAATAATTGGCAAAAATGATTCATGTAAGTCTGTTGAAGTGTTTAAAGCTTTGAACATGTGCCTGGATTCATTTCCAAGAAAAGTATAATCTATGAAGAGAAAACAAACTTATTGGTAATATGTAAAAGTCATATAACTAATTTATTAATATTCAATGACTAAACTTTATCATTGTTTCAAGCTGTACTTTTTGTACAATCTTTGAAGCTTGAAAAGGTTATAACATAAATATAGGTCACGCTTGATAGTTTGTTTTGTTAGTTTATATATTCGTCTTTCTTTCTTTTTCTTTTTCGTTTGCTCGAGTACATTCAAATCTTATTTGAGGGTGTTTGATGAGTCACTGATATTTAAAATCTTGACTTATTTAAGGTTTTTATATTAAAGGTGTTTATTTTTTCAATAAGATAAGGTTAATAAATATATTACCGTTCCAATCAAGTGATAAGTGCCAAAATATAAAATTATCCAACTTTACCATTACAACTCCCTATTAGAGCATTGTAGAAGCCTATTAGAGCATTGTAGGTCTTGAAAAAAAAAAGAGGTCTCAAATTCATGAGTGAGTGTTTTATTGCCCACTGAAGTATTCGCTCGAGAATTATTTGGGGTCATTCTAAAGCACTTGAGCGTTAGTGGAAAAAAAAAATGCCAACCCTAGTGGGTCACTTATAATGCCTCGTAATGTAAACATTTATTTTTCTTTATTTTACTTATCTTGATCAAAACAAAACAATTTTTGAAAAATTAGCAACCGAAGACTATCGAAAAATATCAAAATTTAAACTCAATAGCAATGAAACATTTGGTCTGTATAGCTGTCATGATTAATAAAACATTCTTAATTAAAAATAAATTCAAGGAAAAAAAAAAAGTGAAATCCCTTTTTTTGTGAAAACTTCATCCTTAAGCCACAAACCATTGATCAATCTTGAATTAACAACACTGTAACATCGCCCATAGGAACGCTTCTTCAACTGCAACTTTTATTCATTTATAGTATCTTATGTTAACATTATCCTCACATGCATCACAAAATTTATCTATGACTCTAATGCTCAATAAGAAATGTATAAATAACATAGTATAACATGGAATTTTGTAAAAACGTGTTTCTTTTTTTCAATTTGCATTTCTTCTATTCTTTTGCTTTACAGTCTAGTCGCTGTGAATAATTCAGTCTAGAGAAAGGAGCGGGCACCATTTGGTCAAGCTCATACTAGACAACTAACACGAATCCTGCCTCACAACAACTATTTACTTACATTCATTTAGTTGTTCAATTTTTCAGTCTTTTAGTATTTTCTAATTAAAATAATTTCATGATGCATGATACATATATATATTCATACTAAGTGAAACATAAAACATAATATCAGTTCAACCTAATATCACATTCAAGTCACAACAACAGTCCATTATCATGATACATCACGTCATTCTATCATCAATAAAAACTACTACTACAAAGCTAACAGATAATAACGCGTCTTCAAATCATCATTACATCCATTAATATGTCACAATTAAAAGCCTATAATATAACATATCCTCCAGCATTATCATCATCAATAAATTGATAAACATGCGAGTAAACAAATCACATAGCACATTCTCGAATAACCCATCATCAATCATTAATCATTCGAATAATAATGAAACTAAAGAGTTGTCTTATCACTTTGTGATGTAAGTCGAAGTGCAAATACATACAACATCAATTACCTTGAAGTCTTAGCACGATAATGGTCCCTTATGGCAATTAACATTCGCTTTAAATCAATCTAATCATAAAGATTCTTACGTATTAGTATGTTCTAGAAGAAGAAATTAAACGTCTAACTAATAGAAGATCAAATATAAAAGTTTTCACGTGTAAACCCTAAAAGCGAATTTGAAACTCTAAACGATCCTCACATACTCCTATATGCAAACACATATTTGATTGAGTATCGTTACCTACAAAATTTTTGGTATGGATTAGGCTTACCTTTGAAGAGCATGAGAGATGTTGGAGGCAACTCGCGAGATCAGGATGAAATAATACATTTTAGGGTTACGATTTTCTTTTATTTTTACAGTTTTACACATTCTCAGTCGACCACTCCTCAAGTTCAGTTGGCTGAAATCAACCTCATACATTCAAACTTTGATTTTTCATTTGATCGTCGACCGCTACTGTTCACTTGTTGACACTTTATCTCTTGTTTTTTTTCTTCACATTGTCCAATTTGTCTGGCAATGGGTCAACTGCTCACTGTTCAAAGGGTCGATCACTCTATTGTTCACATGGAAAAACATAGCCTTATTACTCAATTAGTTCAAAATATTATTGCACCTTTATTAATAGAAATATAGCAATATAAAATATAAATGTCTCCATATTATAAGGCTACATTTAATGAAATTTTCGGGTATTCTATCATTGTAGTTCTCCTTTATGGTGGTATACCTGCATGCGAAAATTTGCAGCCTTAGGGCGCTTATAGAGATTTACGTTCTACCTTAAATGAAACTACATAAAACTAAAGTAGATGTTTGACGGAACATTGACATGAAGAACCATTTTCCTAGTTTTATCTCTGTCTCTTCTCTTTACTTTTATTGTTTAATTTCTATGAGGATCGTTATACATCTATTTTTAATGTTATTTTTAACTCCATTATTAGCTAACTTCACTTCTAGGATTATAATATGAACTCGATATGTAATTTGACAATAGTTTTTTTTTTTTTCATTCATCTGTATTGAACTTGTTTGTTCCGTACAGTATTTATGGTTATTTATTTAACTAACGTATACCTTATTATGTTAAATTCAAATAATATGAAAAAATAATTTGTATTTTTAGACTCTCATAAAATAAACACGTAATTTAAAAAAATTACACATCTGTGAATCTTGTTTTGAAACGGTAGAGATGATCAAAGATAAAATAAACACGGGGTTTATGGAGTTCAATTACACATGACTTGAAAAAGAATAAGTTGAATAGATTATTTTGTGTATTTACGTGTTAATCAAGAATAATATAAAAGAAATCAAGAATACAAATTTTGCATGGTTTAGACAAAATCTTCCTATATCATTGGCTCAAAACTTCAACCGAAACTTTATTTCAAGAAAAAACAGAATAAACACAATTTTTGTAATGGTACAGTCGCCCCCCACAGCATTCCCTGAAAATACAAGAAAAATCAAAATAAATTGAGCTCTTTTCTTACTCTCCACTTTTCCTTCTTTATTTTCTCTTTCTTTAAAATTCACGATTACTTCTCCCAACTCACTAATCCTTGTATTTAAAATAAAATAATACAAATTACAAAAGAATTAGGAAATCACTGTCAAAACTTGATATGCTATCAAACTTAAACTTATAGATATTTACACAATGAGGCTTCCCACTTTAATTAAATACTAAAATTCGTTTTAATTGATCACTTAATTTGACGATTTTTTGATAGACAACAATGCACAATTATAATGTATAGGCCCACAAAATAAAATGAGAAATATACACAACGGTGAGATAGCCATTTTCTCTGGTCCTTTTTATTAATCTCTTTCAAATTTGTTGACAGAATTTCCCTAGCCATTTTCCTATCACTTGTCAATTAAAGGTTGAATTTGGCCTTGACCCACAAATTTATGGTGCATTGAATCAGTAAACTTTATTTTCTATAATAGTAAATTGTGTTGAGATAAAATGAATGCGGATCTACATAGATTCATGAGATCACTTATAAATAAATTTTTAAGAATTGTCGTTCAATTCGAAACTCAATGAATTAATATATTATGTCATAACAAAACTATGATGCGAAAGAACCCATGACAGTGCAAGCTATATTTGAGTGTATCGAGTAGCAGAAGCAATGCATCATTCACATGAACAAGGTTTGATTGCTTGCCAATCCTCATAAGACATGCAGGCAAACATACATGGTCACCAAAATACTTTTTGACAACTATTCGCTTCTTCCTCTTTACCCTCTTTCATACTGCTTCCCATCATCATCGTGTGCATTTTTAGTATAAACATTTTGCCTATTCTATGTTGTTTTTCTCATTTTGTTAGTGATAGGTTGTTTCATAGTTTAGAATCTCTTGAATAACTTAGTCCATGAGACCTATAGTTTAGAAATTCTCTATTATAGTTTTTATTTTGAATGAGCCTTTTAGATAGTTAATGGATTGAGAGTTTTCTAACAAAGGCGGGACATAGATAGGTACTATCTCCTAAGCTATGTGTTTTCAATTTTAGAAAAAATTAGTGTGAGCATTTTTTATACTCAATGGGTGTAAAATGTTATAATAAAAGACGATCACAAAAATGAACTCCGTTGTAATTGAATTTAGGGAAAAGTATCATTTAGACTCCAACGTATGGAGTCAGTGACCATTTGATACCTAACGTATTTTTTGTACCCAATCAGATCCTAACGTATAAAACGTTTGCAATTCAAACCCTACTAATAAAAAAACCGTTAAAATTAGCACGTGCGTCGCTCATGCAATGATTAATGCCCAAAATACCTTTAATAATAAATTAGTAAAAATGCCCAGTAGTAGCTCTCTCTGTTCGTTGTCATTTTCTTTTTCTTCTCTTTCGAATCCCACCTCCGATTATGGCTGTTGGATTTCCGATTCTATGCTCTTTATTCGTTTTTGCTTCTTTTTGTTTGAATTACGAATATTTTCATGTTAATTTACCCGGTTTTTTACCCTTTTCTTGGCGTAATCTTTATTGGAAACCAGTTATGCCTGTTGGGTTTTCACGATTGTCTTGAATTCTATCTTGGGTATTCTTCAGAAAGGAAATCTTTTGACTAACCTTAAGCTGTAAAACTCGCCCACAAAACAGAAAGCTGCGGATTTCCCTGAGATAATTCTCTACCCGATTCAGAAAGTTTAATCTTTTTAATTTTTTAGGGGAAACTGAAAAAGGGTTTTAATTATTTTGCTATTTGGTTAAGATTGCTTTTGATTTTCGCTGTTTTAATTTTCTTTTTTTTATCTGGTTTCTTCTCGTGAAATGAGCTCGTCTCTTGCATGGAAGAACAGGCTCCTCCATTGACTGGCGTTGTTTGCTAATTTATTATTGAGGGTATTTTGGGAATTAGTCATCGCACGAGCGGCGCACGTGCTAATTTTAACGGTAGGGTTTGAATTGCAAACGTTTTATACGCTAGGGTCTGATTGGGTACAAAAAATACGTTAGGTACTAAATGGTCACTTACTCTATACGTTGGAGTCTAAATAGTACTTTTCCCTTGAATTTATACAAAAACATGATTGATTAAATCTAGTAAGTTCTAGAAATAAAATTATTATACAAAGTAAAATGAAAATTAATATTCAATGGCTAAACTTTATCATTGTTGTCAATTGTGAAGTAATAATAATTGGCAAAAATGATTCATGTAAGTCTGCTGAAGTGTTTAAAGCTTTGAACATGTGCCTGGATTCATTTCCAAGAAAAGTATAATCTATGAAGAGAAAACAAACTTGTTGGTAATATGTAGAAGTCAAATAACTAATTAATATTCAATGACTAAACTTTATCATTGTTTCAAGCTGTACTTTTTGTACAATCTTTGAAGCTTGAAACGGTTATAACATGAATATAGGTCACGCTTGATAGTTTGTTTTGTTAGTTTATATATTCGTCTTTCTTTCTTTTAATTTTTTGTTTGCTCGAGTACATTCAAATCTTATTTGAGGGTGTTTGATGAGTCGCTAATATTTAAAATCTTGACTTATTTAAAGTTTTTATATTAAAGGTGTTTATTTTTTCAGTAAGATAAGGTTAATAAATGCATTACCGTTCCGATCAAGTGATAAGTGCCAAAATATAAAATTATCCAACTTTACCATTACAACTCCCTATTAGAGCATTGTAGAAGCCTATTAGAGCACTGAAGGTCTTGAAAAAAAAAGAGGTCTCAAATTCATGAGTGAGTGTTTTATTGTCCACTGAAGAATTCGCTTGAGAATTATTTGGATTCATTCCAAAGCACTTGAACGCTAGTGGAAAAAAAAATGCCAACCCTAGTGGGTAACTTGTAACGCCTCATAACGTAAACATTTCTTTTTCTTTATTTTACTTATCTTGATCAAAACAAAACAATTTTTGAAAAATTAACAACGGAAGATTATCGAAAAATATCAAAATTTAAACTCAATAGCAATGAAACAAATGATTAATAAAGCATTCTTAATTAAAAATAAACTCAACGAAAAAAAAATTAAAAGTGAAATTCCTTTTTTGTGAAAACGTCATCCTTAAGCCACAAACCATTGGTCAATCTTGAACTAACAACGCTGTAACATCGCCCAAAGGAACGCTTCTTCAACTGTAACTTTTATTCATTTATATTATCTTGTATGTTAACATTATCCTCATATACATCACAAAATTTATCTATGACTCTAACGCTCAATAAAAAATATATAAATAACATAGTATGACATAGAATTTCGTAAAAACATGTTTCTTTTTTTCAATCTGCATTTCTTCTATTCTTTTGCTTTACAGTCTAGTCGTTGTGAATAATTCAGTCTAGAGAGAGGAGCGGGCACCATTTGGTAAAACTCATACCAGACAACTAACACGAATCCTGCCTCACAACAACTATTTACTTACATTCATTTAGTTATTCAATTTTTCAACCTTTTAGTATTTTCTAATTAAAATAATTTATTGATGTATGATACATATATAATATATATTCATACTAAGTGAAACATAAAATATAATATCAGTTCAACCTAATATCACATTCAAGTCACAACAACACTCCATTATCATGATACATTACGTCATTCTATCATCAATAAAACTACTACTGCAAAGCTAACAGATAATAACACGTCCTTAAATCATCATTACATCCAGGGGTGTGCAGAACCGAACCGAAACAGATGAACCGAACCGGAACCGGTGAAATCGGCTTGGTTTGGATCGGTTTTGCACCCTTGGAAACCGATCTTCGGTTTGGTATTGGTAAAAACCGACTATTTAGGTTCGGTTATCGGTTTGGATCGTTCAAAATCGATCCAAACCAAACCGAACCGTTCCTATATAAAATACACTGAAGAGCGAGATAGAAGAAAAAAATAGAAAAAAGATGAGACATTTGGTTCGTTATATGACCATTAGAACTTTCCATAGTTGAGCAATAAAGCTAAATCCGCGACAAGATGCTGTCTATTAATCCATGAACCCATCGATTCAGAAGTAGGATTGATCAAAACCACCGACAAAGCCAAGCAAGAAACCCAGAAATTATTGCACAAAAGATTAGGAAAGCTATGATGGAGCATCAGGCGAAACCAGAAAATCCAGATCCTGGAAAACATCTGTGAAGAAGAAGCGAAAGAAAGTAAAAATACGAATCAAACACACAAACCTCGCAGCTTCGAGTTCGACGTCATTGTGGAGGAAGACGTCATAGAATAAGGGAAGAAATTTCAACCCTCACAAGGGACTAGCAGACGCGAGAAGAAAGAGAAAGAGAAGAGAGAGAGAGAGAGAGGAGGAGGAGAGGGTTTTGAGAGTCGAGAAGAACCACCCACTCACATCAAATGGGCATCGGGTTCTTGCCAAACACCAATGAATACCCATTAAAACGCCACGATACAACCTCCCCGAGCAGTGAATATACGGATGAAGACAAAATCTGAGGAGGGAGACAGGTGAAAAAGAAGAGAGAGAGTGAGACGAGAGTGTTTGTTTTTCTTCCTAGTTGATTCTACAGAGACATTGAAATAGAAAGAAAGCTGTCCTATCCTTAGATTAAGCTGGCATTATTATATTTATATTAAAAACTAAATAAATCTAGTAGGGGTGTATGTGGTCCGGTCCGGTCCGGTTTTGAGATAAATTAGGACCGGACCAATAATATTCGGTTTTTTATTTTTAGGACCAGTACCATCAAATTTTTTTAAAGGACCAGACCAGAACCGGACCAGAATTTCGGTTCCGGTTCTGGTCCGGTTCCGGTTTTCCCATTAATCTAATAAAAAACAATGTAACACGAAATTAACATAAACAAAAACAGTAACAAAACAATCAACAAAAAGAGCAACAAAATCTGAAAATCAGAGGAGAAGCTGAAACAACCGAGCCAAAGCAGAACCAACAACACTACAACAGCAAAAACAGCTAGCAAAAACAACTAAATCATCAGCAACAAAAAAAGCAAAACACTGAAACATCCCGGCGGCCAAAACAGAATTAACAGCAAAAACAACTAAATCATCACAAAACAGCATCAAAAAGAGCAAAACGAAATTACAATATACTGGAAACCTAACACAAACAAATGCTCTCGGTCACGACCGAAGAGTCTCCCAAGAACAGAAGCATAGTGAACGTAAAATAGAGGTGGGTGCGAGATGGGTGCGACGTGCGAGGAAATGAATAGGTGTTGTTGGTACTTACTCAGAGTCCAGAGAGCTCCGGTTCAGATTGAAGGCGTCGGCGACGGCTGAGAGAGAAGATTGAAGCCTTTGACCTTCAGTTTCGGCTTCGGCGACGGCGAGGGCGAGGGCGAGGGTGAGGGCGAGCGCGAGACAACCCTCCTCTCTGGCTCTCGCCTCACCTCTGATTTTTCGTAGTTCAGAGCCGAGTTTGAAACGAAAAATTTCGGTTCCGGTTCTGGTCCGGTTCCGGTTTTCCCATTAATCTAATAAAAACAATGTAACACGAAATTAACATAAACAAAAACAGTAACAAAACAATCAACAAAAAGAGCAACAAAATCTGAAAATCAGAGGAGAAGCTGAAACAACCGAGCCAAAGCAGAACCAACAACACTACAACAGCAAAAACAGCTAGCAAAAACAACTAAATCATCAGCAACAAAAACAGCAAAACACTGAAACATCCCGGCGGCCAAAACAGAATTAACAGCAAAAACAACTAAATCATCACAAAACAGCATCAAAAAGAGCAAAACGAAATTACAATATACTGGAAACCTAACACAAACAAATGCTCTCGGTCACGACCGAAGAGTCTCCCAAGAACAGAAGCATAGTGAACGTAAAATAGAGGTGGGTGCGAGATGGGTGCGACGTGCGAGGAAATGAATAGGTGTTGTTGGTACTTACTCAGAGTCCAGAGAGCTCCGGTTCAGATTGAAGGCGTCGGCGACGGCTGAGAGAGAAGATTGAAGCCTTTGACCTTCAGTTTCGGCTTCGGCGACGGCGAGGGCGAGGGCGAGGGTGAGGGCGAGCGCGAGACAACCCTCCTCTCTGGCTCTCGCCTCACCTCTGATTTTTCGTAGTTCAGAGCCGAGTTTGAAACGAAAAATTAGGGCACTTTTCAATTTATGCAGATTTTTCAATTTATGTGGTCCGGTTCGGTTTTTTCGGTTTTTTGTCAATAAACCCGAAAACCGAACCGAATATTTCGGTTCTGCATAAGCAGAACCGAAATTCATTTTTTTAAAAACAAAAACCTACCAGAACCGGACCAAATAGGTCGGTTCTGGTCCGGTTCATCGGTCCGGGTGGGTTTTGTACACCCCTAAAATCTAGTTATGTATAATAATAAAACATTAAATAAAATCAAAAATCTGACGTATCGCTGGATAATCAGAGAAAATAAAACATGAATTGTTTAGGAATTGTTTGTTTTTTAGAAAATTCAAAAAAGTATGTAGAACCGAAACCGAACCGGAACTGGAACTTTCGGTTCGGTTCCGGTTCGGTTTCGGTCATTTAAAAGAGCGGTTTCGGTTTGATAATTTCAAAACCGAAAGTGTTTGGTTCGGTTCGGTTCCTCCCCAAAACCGAACCGTAACCGGTTTTGCACACTCCTAATTACATCCATTAATATCTCACAATTAAAAGCCTATAATATAACATTTCCTCTAGCATTGTCATCATCAATAAATTGATAAACATGCGAGTAAACAAATCACATAGCATATTCTCGAATAACCCATCATCAATCATTAAACCTTCGAATAATAATGAAACTAAAGAGTTGTCCTATCACTTTGTGATTTAAGTCGAAGGGCAAACACATACAACATCAATTACCTTGAAGTCTTAGCACAATAATGGTCCTTATGACAATTAATATTCGCTTTAAATATAACATTTCCTCTAGCATTGTCATCATCAATAAATTGATAAACATGCGAGTAAACAAATCACATAGCATATTCTCGAATAACCCATCATCAATCATTAAACCTTCGAATAATAATGAAACTAAAGAGTTGTCCTATCACTTTGTGATTTAAGTCGAAGGGCAAACACATACAACATCAATTACCTTGAAGTCTTAGCACAATAATGGTCCTTATGACAATTAATATTCGCTTTAAATCAATCAAATCATAAAGATTCTTACGTATTAGTATGTTCTAGAAGAAGAAATTGAACGTCTAACTAATAGAAGATCAAATATAAAAGTTTTCATGTGTAAACCCTAAAAGCGAATTTGAAACTCTAAACGATCCTCACATACTCCTGTATGCAAACACATATTCGATAGAGTATGGTTACCTACAAAGTTTTGGTATGGATTAGGCTTACCTTTAAAGAGCATAAGAGATGTTGGAGGCAGCTCGCGAGATCATGATGAAATAATACATTTTAGGGTTACGATTTTTCTTTTATTTTTACAAGTTTACACATTCTCAGTTGACCACTCCTCAAGTTCGGTTGACTGAAATCAACCTCAGACATTCAAACTTTGATTTTTCATTTTATCGTTGACCTGTAATGTTCACTTGTAGACACTTTATCTATTGTTTTTTTTTTTTCTTCACATTGTCCAATTTGTCAGGCGAGTGGTCAACTGCTCACTGTTCAAAGGGTTTATCACTCTATTGTTCACATGGAAAACATAGCCTTATTACTCAATTAGTTCAAAATATATTTTTGCACCCTCGTGACAATAATTTATTTTCCAAACACTTTATTAATAGAAATGTAGCAATATAAAACATAAATATGTCTCTATATTATAAGGCTACATTTAATGAAATTTTTGGGTATTATATCATTGCAATTCTCCTTTAGGGTGCTATACCTCCGTGCGAAAATTTGCAGCCTTAGGGCGCTTATAGAGATTTACGTTCTACCTTAAATGAAACTACAGAAAACTATAGATGTTTGACGTAGATGTTTGACGGAACATAGACATGAAGAAGCATTTTCCTAGTTTTATCTCTCATCTCTTCTCTTTACTTTTGTGTTGTAATTTCTATGATCTTTATACATCTATTTTTAATGTTATTTTTAACTCCATTATAAGCTAACTTCACTTATAGTATTATAATATGATCTTTATACATCTATCATAATTGTATTTCTATGAATCATGGCAACAGATTTTTAGATATGTTAGGATCTTCAATTAACGAACTGTTGCAATTGCATTGGCGATAAATTAATTAAGTGAAGAACTCTTGCAATTGAATTGGCTGAAAATAGTAGATAAGTTAATTAAGTGAAAAGTTAAGGAACAATAGTAGTATTGGGTTTTATTCCTCCGAAATTGTTCGACTTTTATTTATTTGTTTTGGTTTATTAGTCGTTTTAATTATCATGAATAAAAATATTGATATTTAAATAAGATTTAGTCGATAAAATTTTTAGAACATTTTATTATTTGAGACAATGAATGTACGTACATTGTAAATTCAACAACAGCAGTAGGTGATGAATGAGCTTTACTTTGCTGTAGAACAAAGTTACAAGCTACATTACTTATTTACTACTAGCTTGGCATAAGAACTATAAAGAGACATTCTTATAAGAACTGATATGTCGCGAGAAATTTACGTGACGCATATTAGCTCAATCTTCACAGTTGTCTTGTTTGAGGATGTGTTGTATCTCGCATTGAAGGTCGTGACTGTGGATTTGGGTGCAGGCATGTGATTGCTATATTCAAAATCGAGAACAACTCTGACATTGTGTTTTGATTCGAAGGAGGAGCAAGTCGAGGATCTAAAATGTCATTCAGGTTGATTGTTTGTGCGTCTGAACAGTGGAAAGTCTGAATGAACTCATCGGGATGTCTACCCATTAGAACTTCAAATGTCAAAACACCGAAACTATAGACATCACATTTTTCGGTCACCACCATCGTGTATGCAAGCTCTGCAAAATGTATCAAAAATGAAATATTTAATTTCATACATAAATCTAGATGTCTACCAATAACATCACGCTACTATTAAGACCAAAATGAAACTGAACATAAAAAATAAACTAATACTAAAATTTATTAATCTGTTTGCCACTGCATGTCTTCCAACTAGTTTTCAATTACCGCGTGTGGATACAACAAATTTTGTAATACAAAGTCTTAGAAAGCTCACCTGGTGCGATGTAGCCAAGAGTGCCTGCAACTCCGGTCCAATTCGACGAGTCAGGCTTCAAAAACTTAGCAGGTTCCAAAATCCGCAACATGGGGTTCCAATTCAGAGTTCAACAACACATTCTTGCTCGATATATCACGGTGTATGATTGGAGGACTGCGATCATGATGTAAATACGATAGAGCATGAGCTACGCCTTTGATAACGTTTATTCTCTTAGTCCAATCTAACTTCTTTGCTTCTGTGTCACTACCTAAAATGTCACGTAGACTTCCTCTCTCTATAAAATCATAAACCAGGAAAGTGTGTTCTCCTTTAGAACAAAATCCATAGAGCTTAACTATGTTTCTATGTTTTATCTCTGTCATGGCTGCAACTTCATTTCCAAACAATTTCAAATTCTCCTCTGTCATTTCTCTGGCCTGTGAATTTAGCTTCTTTACTGCAAATATTTGATTTTTACCCAATTCAACCCGGTAAACTTTACTGGACGCTCCAACTCCAATGCAACACGTTTTGTCGAAATTATTGGTCGCTTTGATGATGTCTTCATACACGACTTTTCCATTGAAATACCAAATTGAGAACGGGTTTCCCTCTGGCAATTTTGATTGGTATTCTTCGTGAGTAATTGAGTTCATTCGTCTAAAGTAAAAAATAATCCCCACGAGCAAAGCCGAAAGTAAGAGAGCACCTACCAAGGAAGCAACAATGATAATAACAACTTTCCGTTTAGAATATTGTTAGAACAATATATTATTTGAGACAATGATATATTGTTCTAAAATTTGTTATATCGGAGACGAAAAAATTTTTAGAACAATATATTATTTGAGACAATGAATGCACATACATTGTAAATTCAGCAACAATAGTAGAAGGTGATGAATGAGCTTTACTTTGCTGTAGAACAAAGTTACAAGCTACATTACTTATTTACTGCTAGCTCGGCATAAGAATTACAAAGAGAAATATTCTTGTAAGAACTGATATGTTGCGAGAAATTTAGGTGTCGCATATTAGCGTTCAATCTTTGCAGTTTTCTTCAAACTTAGACTTCGCTTTCATCAAAACTGATTACTCCAATTCGCCTAGTTTCTCATTCTTTGTTTGAGCATGTGTTGTATCTCGCATTGAAGGTCGAGACAGTGGATTGTGTTGTATCTCGCATTGAAGGTCGAGACAGTGGATTTGAGTGTAGGCATGAGATTGCTAAATTCAAAATCGAGAACAACTCTGACATTGTGTTTTGATTCGAAGGAGGAGCAAGTCGAGGATCTAAAATATCATTCAAGTTGATTGTTTGTGCATCTGAACAGTGGAAAGTTCGAATGACCTCATTGGGATGTCTACCCATTAGAACTTCAAATGTCAAAACACCGAAACTATAAACATCACATTTTTCGGTCACGACCATCGTGTATGCAAGCTCTGCAAAATGTATAAAAAATGAAATATTTAATTTCATACATAAATCTAGATGTCTATATCAAAAATGAAATATTTAATTTCATACATAAATCTAGATGTCTACTAATAACATCACGCTACTATTAAGACCAAAATAAAACTGAAACTAAAAGATAAACTAATACGAAAATTTATTAATTTGTTTGCCACTCCATGTCTTCCAACAAGTTTTCAATTACAACGGTGTGGATACACCAAAACTTATAATACAAAGTCTTAGAAAGCTCACCTGGTGCGATGTAGCCAAGAGTGCCTGCAACTCCGGTCCAATTCGACGAGTCAGGTTTCAAAAACTTAGCGGTTCCAAAATCCGCAACATGGGGTTCCAGCTCAGAGTTCAACAACACATTCTTGCTCGATATATCACGGTGTATGATTGGAGGACTGCGATCGTGATGTAAATATGATAGAGCATGTGCTACGCCTTTGATAACGTTTATTCTCTTAGTCCAATCTAACTCCTTTGCTTCTGTGTCATTACCTAAAATGTCGCATAGACTTCCTCTATCTATAAAATCATAAACCAGGAAAGTGTGCTCCCCGTTAGAACAAAATCCATAGAGCTTAACTATGTTTCTATGTTTTATCTCTGTCATGGCTGCAACTTCATTTCTAAACAATTTCAAATTCTCCTCCGTCATTTCTCTGGCTTGTGAATTTAGCTTTTTTACTGCAAATACTTGATTTTCACCCAATTCAACCCGGTAAACTTTACTGGATGCTCCGACTCCAATGCAACACGTTTTGTCGAAATTATTGGTCGCTTTGATGATGTCTTCGTACACGACTTTTCCATTGAAATACCAAATTGAGAACGGGTTTCCCTCTGGCAATCTTGATTGGTATTTCTCGTGAGTGATTGAGTTCTTTCGTCTAAAGTAAAAAATAATCCCCACGAGCAAAGCCGAAAGTAAGAGAGCACCTACCAAGGAAGCAACAATGATAATAACAACTTTTCGTTTAGCAATACCGCCGTTTTTCGTCTCCGAAATACTGCAGGGGTTTAAACCTTGAACATCTCCGCATAGACCTTTATTATTGGCAAATGAATCGCTTGCAGCTGATTTAAAAATGCCCTCATCAGGCAGAGGACCTTCGAGATTGTTATATGAAAGATTAATGCTGACTAAACCAGACATGCTGCCCATGGAATCCGGGATTGGACCAGAGAGATTATTGTGAGAAAAGTTCAAATTTTCCAATATCGTGAGTCTACTAAGCCCAGGAGAAATGTTCCCAGAAAGTGAATTATAACTCAAATCCAGTAAACTTTGCAAGGCATTTAGGTTACTAATTTGTGAAGGGATTGGTCCATCCAACTTATTTCGGCTCAAAGCTAGGAATTGCAGCTTTAAGCAGTTGCCTATTTGGTTCGGTATCACCCCGGTTAATGAATTTCCGGAGAGATCGAGAGACTCCAAATTGGAAAGCCTTCCAATTCCTTCAGGTATGGAGCCTGAAAGTTCATTGTTTTTGAAGCTTAAGGTGGATAGAGATGAAATATCTCCTATATTTTCTGGTATTTCTCCAGAAATATTGTTGAAGGAGAGATCAAAGACTACCAACTGTCTCAATTGGGTAAACTCCGACGGAATTTCTCCACTCACCATATTCCCAGCAATCCTATAAAGTGACAAATTTCTACTTTTTGCCCAATTCGAAGAGAGCCTACCTTTTAATTGATTATAACTCAAATCAATGTAAGTAAGATTAGGATACACACCAAAATTTTCATCTAAAACACCCTTAAGCTCGTTATATTCTAGCCGGATGCGGTACAAGCTTGGGCAATTTCTCAGACTTTCCGGCACCGGTCCCGTGAAACTGTTGAAAGAGGCACTGAAATTGACAAGATTACCACCTTTGCACACGTTGGGAGGTAATTCTCCGATGAAATTATTTTGAGCGAGATGAAGAACAACAAAAGAAGAGAAATTACCCAATTCTTGAGGCACTGGACCGGACAAATTGTTGATAAACAACCTCAAATCATTCAGCTTAGGCAATCTAGCAATGCTCGGAGGAATGGGTCCCGAAAAGTTATTTTCATTCAAACGCAGAATTGTCAGATTACTCAAGTTTCCCAAAGATGGAGGTATAGGACCAGAAAAATGGCTTCTATCAAGAGCTAAGAGAGTAAGAGACTTCAAATTTCCCATCTCATCTGGCAAATTTCCAGTGAGATAGGTATCCTGAAAAAGCAGATTTTTCAAACCCATTAGGCCAGTTTTGGGTTGGTCGGAATCATCAGGAAACAGCCGCCGGTCGAGGTTTCCAGTTATGTTATTCCCAGAAACATCGAGCTCGTAAACCTGGGTGAGATTAGCTAAAGAAAGAGGCAGCCTAGAGTTGAAGGAATTGATGGAAAGATCAAGAAACTGGAGTTTGGAAAGAACTCCGATGGAAGCCGGAATGGTTCCGGTGAGAGCGTTTATTTTCAAATCGAGACGAAGAAGGTTAGGAAATGCAGAAAAATTCAAGGTTTCAATTGTGCCCTTCAACCCAGTATTATTAAGTTGGACAATAGTGACACTGCTAGCATTGTTGCAGACTATTCCTTGCCATTGACAAGGAGCAGAGGCGTTAAAGGGGGAAACCCAAGAATCTAGAACCGATTGCTCAGGTAAGCTTTTCTTCCATTGAAGAAGAGCTTCTGCTTCTTCTATGGTAGCTTGAGAGAAAGAATAAAGAGAGACCCAGCATAGAAAGAATAGAAAGAAAGCAATTTCTGCATTGTCCGCCATTTTTAGACTGGTTTTTAGCTACCTTCTCCCTCCTCTTTTCAAGATTAAATAGAAAATATTTGCGCTTGAGTTGCTAAAAATATCTCTTAATTTCATTTCTAAATAATGTATTTTAATTGTTAAAATTATTACATTTTTTTTATACAAGCTATAAATTAATTCATATATAGGATAAGATATATTGTGTATAACAATTTAACTTTTTCTATTTCAAACGATAAATCTTGGTACTGAGATAGAGAATTTGATTCTTTCAATTGCTTTGTAATATTATATAGGATGAACCTAAAAGGAAATTATGATAAAAGTGAGAAATAATTCGACCATTGAGGGGATGCATCCCCTTCCAACCTTTGATGAAATTATATAGTTTTCAACAGAAGACTAACAAACCTAATAATTTTATTAGAGAAGCCAATACAAAAAAATATTGAATTTACCACATCATTCCAACAATGAACATCATAACATAGTCATAATTTGAATTATAAATATAGTATGTGCAATTTGTGGGCAATGTCGTCTGCTAAATTCTATGGTGTTATGTTATCGTCGGGTGAGTCTTTACACTCAGATCAAATGGTGAAAGGTGATATCGTATCTGTAGAGGACAAGAGAGTTATACACGGAGTTGATTATAATCAATATGAAGGGATACGAAGTTATTCTGGAGATGAAGTGGTTATTCAGATACCATGTCACTATCAACTGTAGATCTGAGTTAGTAGAGTTCCGACTTCTGAATGGAGACCAGTATTTTTTTCAAGAAATATAAAAAACGAATAAGGTGCCAATTGTATCCTCCATGTGAGCCCAACAATTGATGAAAAGTGGATGTATGGATTTTCTAGCCAATGTGGTCTATATACAGGGGAGGGGCAACACAAAGCTTCAAGACATTTCAGTAGTCCATGAGTTACCAGAAGTATTCTTGGACGACCTGTCAGGGTTATCTCCAGACTGAGAAATAGAATTCGTGATCGACGTAGTTCTTAACTATTTTAAGAAGGTATGATTTTCATTTGGGTGATGACTAATTTTTGTATAACAATAAAATTTCAACAGCACTATTAAACCGGTCTCGTAGACTTGTCTGAGTGTATGTTGAAGATTAGAGCACTTATAGGACTTTCTCTTTTACTTGTAATGAAGACAATGTGATAGTCAGACACAATTCAATTTGGTAGTTGGAAATGGGTCCTAATGTATTTAATTGGGATCTGCCAGAGTTATGACTTGATTTTGTGAATTATCTTATTAATTATTTATTGGGGTTTTCGGGACTACTTTGATTTCTATTACTCTGTACATGATGAGTGGTAATACATTTATTGTTAATCATTAAATGATTATCTGTTTTATGATTTAACTAATTAATTCATGCAATAGCTTCATTTAAATTTATTAAAAAACTAAATAGCAAGCAAAATGCCGCGACATATACTTAAAATCATCGTGGCATGAAATATATTCATAACGTTGTGGTATTCATCTCAAACTTAAAATGTGATGGCGTTATATTTAAAACATCATTGCATCCAAACTCTAGGGCATTCAATCCTTGGCATCATGAGTCAACGCACGTTAGAGATGTCAACCCGCACCCTTGACCGCGGGTCAAGCTCAGCTCGACTTAAATTGCAAGTTATCTCCA
The DNA here is from genome assembly GCA_022432975.1 of Begonia masoniana. NCBI lineage: Eukaryota > Viridiplantae > Streptophyta > Magnoliopsida > Cucurbitales > Begoniaceae > Begonia > Begonia masoniana. The sequence continues at coordinate 45,057,383 of CM039515.1, read as the reverse complement.
AACCCCAGTGTAATAAATTTCATTATTTCAATGCAAATCTAATGACAAATGAGTTGCTTATAGGGAATCCCAAGAAAACAAAACCCTTCCACAAAGCATCCCTAGCAAAATTCCTTTCTTGATGAAGAACGAACTAAGAGTTCAACATATTTCTTCTTCACAATTTTATTAATTAAATGATTAATTATTATATTTTAATATTATAATGATAAATATTTAATATAATTTTAATAATTATATTATTAAAAAATATACATTACATTGATATAAATTGAAAATATTTATATATATTCAACTCGTTAGGTTAATGACTCGTGATATAATTTGGATTGAATGATGTTTGAGTGAGCTCGTTAAGCTTGTCGGACTCGTCGCAGCCGAACCTTTTCAGCCTTGCCCGACTAAATCATCTCATCTGTCACCTCTATGGCTTGTTTTCCAGTCATAATGTCATGACATTATTTCAAGAACTCCCATTTGTCGCTAATCCACTATTTTTTAGTCAAATCCACTGCTAAAGCATGTTTTCGAGGAAAACAAGTTATACCAACATGTTCAGAATCAAAATCAAAATCACTATCAATTGACAACAGTTTTATGAATTCAAAAGTCTTTCTAATGCAAATTTAATATACACTTTTAAATCTAAATATTTTTGATTATCTTATCATTTTCAATTTCACTGCAATAAACTTATATGAACAAGTTCTCTCCACTCAACTAACAATTTTTGTAGTTTAGTCGAAGCAAAATTGTCGTCGGGTTTCTATCTTCAAGTCAGATCGTGTAACACCCGGCATTTTTGCCCTTGTAAATTCCCCCGGATTATTTAGCGGGATGAATTTTTATATAAAATCTAATGTATGTTTTAATGAATTGTCGGAGAGTTAATGGAAAAACCAGGTTGAAGAATTTATTTAACAAATTTAGTCAAGAACCAATGGAAGGGTAAATTGGGAAGGAATTAAGGTTGGTGGGAGAAAGCCAATGGATGATTGACACTTGGCAACTTGTTGAAAAAGCCATGTTCTTCCTCCTACGTGAAATCTTCATTTCACTTCTCTGCTTCCTCCCTTCCTTCTCTTTATTCTTCTCTTCCAGGCGACTGAAACAAAGTACCAAACCTTGTTTCTCCTGCATTCTTCTGTTTCCTTCAGCAAAAGGTAAGCATCTACTCATGCTAACAAGTTTGGACAAGTTTAATGTGAGTTTTTACCGAAGTTTAGGGTTATGGTATTTAGAGAAAAACTCACTGTCTTTGGATGAAAACACGTTGGTGTGTTTTCTAAAGATTTGAAACGTGTTGCTGCTGATTCTTCTAACTTATTAGTTAGCATTTGCAGCATTGTTTATTTCTCTACGTGCTTGTTACAGATTTGTGCATTCCCGAGACTTTCCAGCCAACTGCATCGCGGATAACAGGTAAGTTCATATCCGTAGGTTGGCCCTTAAGGCCCTACATCACGGAGACTCTAGGATTTTACTACTGTCGAGAGGTTTCAGGTAGATAAGTTGAAGTTATATTCCGAGTTGTCTGTTTTTTCTTTAGGTTCTGTTGTGTTATTTATGATGTCTGCTGTTTTAATTGTAAGCACTGAAAATGTTCATGCATACACAATTTTCTGAAAGTTCATGCAAAACTGTTTTCTGTACACGGTTTTGAAGTTAAGCAAGATAAAATCTGACTGAAATGAACCGGTTAAGTGCAGGACGGGGAATGACTCACTGTTACTGTACTGTTATATATATGTATACTGTATTACTGTATGTGCCTATTGTGCACTCACTGATTCTACTGATTGTCAGTTCCCCTATAAGCCCCACTTATACCCCACTGCCACTGAAACGTAATGTACTGTACTGTCACTGAATTTCTGAAAAACCGCATGCATAGCATATACATCACTGCATTTTATATGTTCTTACTGAGCTTTAGACTCATAGATGAACTCTCTGATGTAGGTACTGAACCCGAAAATGAGGATTTTGTGCCTCAGTCTGATGAATAGGTGGCTGGTGGTTCGAGCTCTCGGGGTGGTTGCTGCAGCCAGACATAGTTTTTTTGTCTTGATGTTTAAGTCTTTAAAGTAGAGTTCATATCAGTAAACTCTTCTGAAATTCTGGTGTTTTGTTTTAAAACTCTGTTATAGTCCTGTGTTTTGTTTAAAAACTCTGTTGGGAATTTTGTAATGTATAGGTTCTGTTGTTGATGTATTTAAAACCTCTGTATTGTTTGGAATATTTTCTACTAGTTTATGCATTGATGGTCTCTAGTTTTTGAACAATCTATGGAGTGTGATTATTCTTAGGTTTCTGTTATTCCTTCTGTTGTGCTCGAGAACCATGTTTTGAAGTGGTTTGAGAATCTGAGACGTTTAGGTCTTCTGTTTTTATGCTCTCTGTCTGGTGTCTTTCTGTCAAAAGTTGTAATTTTGACTTATAAAATTATATCCACTGATCGCCACTGTTCATTTCTGCCTACTCCACCGGTTACTGTTCATTTCTGCCTACATCCACCGGTTACTGTTCATTTTTGCCTACATCCACGGTTACTGTTCATTTCTGGCTACATCCAACCGGTTACTGTTCATTTCTGCCTACAATCCACAGGTTACTGTTCATTTCTGCCTACATCCACAGTTACTGTTCATTTCTGTCTACATCCACCGGTTACTGTTCATTTTTACCTACATCCACCGGTTACTGGTCATTTGTGCCTACAGCCACCGCTGCGTGTTTCTCTTAAAAACTCATCCACCGCTGCCTTATAATTATATCCACCGATCGTCACTGTTCATTTCTGCCTACATCCACCGGATACTGTTCATTTTTGCCTACATCTACCGGTTACTGTTCATTTTTGCCTACATCCACCGCTGTCTGTTTCTCTTTAAAAACTTCTCCACCGTTGCCTTATATTTATATCCACCGATCGTCACTGTTCATTGTCTGCCTACATCCACCGGTTACTGTTCATTTTTGCCTACATCCACCACTGCCTGTTTCTCTTTAAAACTTCATCCACCACTGCCTTACAATTTATATCCACCGATCGTCACTATTCATTTCTGCCTACACACACCGCCGATCACTGTTCATCTTTTGTCTTATCTGAATCCACCGTTGCACTTTTTTTTAAACTAAGTTTTCCGCCAGTCTTCCGTCTAAGTCTTCCGCCAATATTTCCAGTAATTCCCTGTCATTCCTGTCTGTTTATTTCTCTATCTGCTTACTTTATCTTTCACCTCTGTTTCCTGTTTTTAACCATTTTCTTCTCATATGTTTTGCTGCACTCTTCAAGTACACCTTGCCCAATATCTTAGATGTTCAAAGTTTTAATTTACTACTGTCTCCCTGTTCTCTTTAGTCTATTATTTATGTGGTTCAAAAATAAACGTGTCTTCTGATTCTGTTTTAAGTATTTTGTAATTTATCATGCAGTTTGGTTTTAACTGTTTTCTTTCCCGTTATGATTTCTACTCCAGAGAACACTCTCTCTTTCTGTCAATGTTTTAAAAGCATAATGTTCAAAAGAAAAATAATAGTCTCGTTTTCTGTAAAATGTCCGAAGTGATGGCTCCTCGGACCTCGATCGGGTCGGGGCTGTCACAGATCGGTTCTCTCTCCCACATGAGAACTTTTTCTTGTTTCTCCTTTATTTTTATTATTATGTTTTAAATATTAATTTTAATTAAATTGATCATTTCTAACAATATCCAATTTGTCATTTAGAAAATTATCAATTTGACTTTCAACTTTGTAAAAACTACGGAGTTACACAATTTCATTATATTTTAATATTGATTAATGTTTTAACTAATCAGGTGCATGTATCAACTTCTTATTGAAAAAATATTTTGCTCTGGCAATAGTTGAATTACTTTTAAACGAATCATTGTGATACATCTTACACTTTTCAATTAGCGTTATAAAATTATTTAATAACTTATCAAAATTGTAACTTTTACTTTAATTATTCATTAGTTAGGTATTAATTTCTTATTAGTTTAACATTTCCATTGAGCCCAATTTACATAATTTTACATTGATTGAATTGTTCATTTCCTTGCCTTCCATTCCGTATTAATTCAACGAAAATTTGAGCTAGTTTCTTCTAATTATTTGATATCTCCCAAAATAAAAAAAACAAAAGATATTATCAATAGTTAGAATATTCAACCAAATTGTATTCAATAATACCAAATAAATATTCTCAAATTAATAACAAGTTATTTTTAGAGGTGGTTTATATAAGTCGTTACACTCTATAGGAATCTATAACCAATTTTCGTCTCTATCACTTACTCTTTGAATAATCAATTGAAGCGAGGGATGCCTAAATTTTTAGCTAACCTAATATGACCATTAATTAATATGTTCTAAAAATCTACAAAACACCATATTTTAGTCAACTACAAATCTAATTATCAAATCATCAGTTAATTTTATTTATTAAACAATCCACTACAAATTTTAAATTTTGTTCTACGTTAATGTCTTCAACTTAAACAAAAATCATGTTGTAAGCCAAGTCCAGTTTCTATCTTGCTTTCCAAAGATGCGACCTGTGGAGAGCTGAAAAATAGAATTCTTAGGAAACTTTTGAAAAATGAAATATACTCGTTCGAGAATAATAATAACAAAGAAATTATACACTTTATACAATAAATTTGATGGAATCAATGTAATTTCTAGGCAACCAAACAACATAATGATATCATTTGTCCTTAGTTTCTCGGAACAAAGTTGGTTGCATAAACCCAGGCCTTGTTGTTAACAAGGTCTGCAAGGTGATCGACGAAATTCTCAAAAGGTCCCTAGCAAATGCTTCCGGGTCATTTGCAAGACCCAACGGATCAAACGACATGCCAGAGTAGATTGGGTAAGTGACTTCTCCAAGTGGTCCTCCAGCAATATGATAGCATTCAACGGCCCCTATCGAAATTGAAAGATTACGATTAGTTATGCGGTGTTACACAGGGTGTTACATGTGACACCGATAATGAATGCAATGAAATACAATATAAAAATGCGGAAATAAATGACACAGGAGGTTGGAAACGCAGTTCGGCAACCGTCTGCGGGGCCACGCCCAGATATAAAAACATTTCTTTGAATTCACAAAGTTACACGATAATTGGACTTATACAAATAAAGACTCCCTCTTATCTTTGTCTCCGCCTCTATCTAACTTCTCTAAGGAAACTGTTTTTGCGAGATCCCTTCTACTTTAGAACAACCTCTCCCGAGATCAAGATAACAACAAGATCCCCTTGTCGTTGGTTCCTCCCGAAACCCGTGTTATGGCAAGATCCCCTCGCCCACGATCAAAATGACAAGCTCCCCTTGTCAAACAATAGAACTCCTCCCGAGTTCGGATGCAGCCTCCTCCCGAGACTGAGCTTCAATGAAGAACAAAGAATATTGCCTCCTGTGACACCTCCTGGAACACCAGATCGAAGTCTTCGGATGCAATAAACAACACACTAAATAAAACGATGAATTCCACAGATTAGGTCGAGTGTGTAAAACAATCACAATCTCATACGCAGAATCGTAGGTAGTGAAAGAAACGCAACGGCTTGGAAAAAACGAATAATCCTTTTCACTCGAAAAATTAAACACCGTCGTCAATCCGCTTTCACAGAAAACGAAAGCTTTAAATAACCTTGGTAACTTCCATATCATCGAATCAGAACAGTTACCAAATTAGATATGACGTCGCAAGAGTTAAGGAAAACAAATCTTAACAAATTCGGTTGTGTGACACACCGTGTGACACTTTAAGAAAGTATCTCCAACAAATCATATATTCGCCTAAAAAATTAGGAAATCATCCTATTAATCATGGGAACTCAAAGCCCAGCAGATTTGGCTAAATTCTCATCAAAACGACTCACCAAATAAAAGATTTTCAAAAAGCAAGTGCCTATAGCTTTTTTTCAATAACTTTCCAAATATTCTTGTTTCCTTATTTTTCTCTTTCACAGAATTTTTATGATTGATAATAGGACGTCATCCAATAATCAGAATAATTTATTTCTTGATCACCAAGAAATAAATTAACAATTCGATAATGATGGAATAAAATATTATTTTCATAATATATTGCCAAAAAATCAATGCCAACTTATATGCAATATCTTTGCATTTACAGAAACCACCTCACTCTATTCCAAAAGCTTCTGTAATACACAGCCTAAGGCTCCGAGCATGGCCAACCTTGAGTGGATGACTTAGGGCTCTTAGTTCTTTGCGATGCCCCATAGTCTAGAGCTCTTAGTTCTTTGCGAATGTCCCATAGTCTGCAGATAGTCCGGCAATGTCCCAATTGTACCATGGGCTACCTCATGCGGAATCTTCAATTTCCGACTTATCATATCAGACTACTAGACAATGGTAAAGATAACTAAGACTTAATTTTGCTTGCTTGCATCATTACATTTGAAGGCAACCAGATGATGCATCTTAACATTAGTGGAATTTATGTACAACAACCATTGTTAAACCAGCATTATGTATCCACATATGATGTATTTTATGGCAGACTATGTAAATTTTCACTATTTTGGGCAAAGCAAAATGACCCGTTTATATCTTGTACATGATATGACTAAGAAACTACAAAAAAATCCAAACCAAAAGGGAAATACATAAAATAGTGCAAAGTCGATAAAAGAGCTAGGTTGACTTCACAAGAATAGGCTCAACCCAGTCCATAAGCGTAATCAACATTTGAAACCTAAGTCCAAACCATGACAAAGGTGGGGCTATCGGTCTGCCAAAAAATTTCTTTTTCCAAGCCCCTTCTAACTAAATGTCTACGCATTCCAACCCTCCTACTTATTAATGTTGCATATAATATGATCCATGTGATCGTTATTATTTAAAAATAAAATTATTATATAAATCATGTCAATACTTTAATGACGTTAGTTAATCAAATAATTACTTTGTATGTCCATGTTTCAAGCTGCATACGTTAATTCTCCAAATCTCTCCGATGAAGACTATTTCCTTTCATCCTTTTGGTTACACATCATTAAACTTTTTATGTATTAAATTTTTTTTTACAACTTTCTAAGACTTAACTATTTGTCTTCCTATTTCTTCTTTCAACAATAAAAATAGACTTGAATTTTTTGGTATAATTACCTAACTTTCACAAGAACAAAATCTTAAATGAGTATAAATGAGAAGGTGAAGGCTCGAGTTTCGTCCCAAAATAAATGTGTAGCACTTCAGTTTATTTCTCTTAGTTCAATTGAGTATGCATAGAGGATATTGCTCCATTTATAGGTAACTTTCTTTTGATTGACCACAATGTGTTCGTTGGTGATAAACAATAAGCTAGATGGACTACCCTTGATACACTCTTGAACTTACCACTCTGGTTATTCATAAATTGGGTTCACTAGAGGACCATCCACTTTTACGCTTCTCAATTTTAATTCTAGGTAATGGATGACCATTGATGACAATTGCTCGAGACTAGGCGACCGAGGCTAAACATCTCTGTGGACTTGCCGACCATAACTCTTCTCTAGTTGACTAAATACATCACATTTTTGTTTGATTGATCTTTTCATTTCAGTATTAAGAGTAAACATCAATATATGTTGCATAAACTCAATTAACATATTAGTATTTTCAAATATCAAATTTCAAGAGTTTTCTAATTATAGTAAAATTTATTTATTTGGACTAAATTAATCAATTTAAACAAATCTATCATAAACCAAATGAGCTTAATTCTTATTAAGCTAACAATCTCCTTTTTTATAAGTTATTCAATGAATCTCCCTTTAACATATGCAAGAATCATGACACTCACCCTTAGTACATGCATATATATGTCAATGAAAAAATTTGAGAGATTTGCTTCTTTTTATTTTGTCCCCCTTAGTAATTCTCTCCTTCCGTTATTAAGAAAATTTAGGTATAATTTCTCTCCCTCTTTATTATTATAAAAAATAATCTTGCATTTAAAATCACCAAGTCCAAACCATGCAAAAAATTTAAATGGCAAAATTTAAGTTAAAATCCACAAGAGTTATATCCAAAATCATGAAAACACAAATACGTAAGTTTACAATAACTACATCACTTAAGTTTTGAAACTATATATTTAACAAGTACAAGAATAATTTCAAAACTCATACAAACAAATATAAAACAATGATCTAAAAAGAATGGCATCCACACGTAATGGCATATAAGGATGGAGGGAAGATAGAATAGGCTTGCAGCATTGAATGATGACTCTTTAAGTCGATGATCTACAACATCAAACCTCGACCGAGTCTCCACTTGAAAGTGTCATAATGGCACTTAGGTCGTCAAGATGGTTTTCAATGTTTGCACTGAAGCTTGATATAAGCAGGAAACATACCCAATTTTTCTTCTATGCTTGAAATTCTCCCTTCCGAGTGGCATCAAGAGGAGTGGGAAGGGCAGGGCTGAGTGGGAATTTCCTTGATAGGAATGGTTGGATCCTTAGATAGAGCTGAAAGAGCTACTGACATGGAGGTGGTTTGATCACTTTTGAATACCCATATTATATTATGGTACATATTAACCATATATTATTATATCACTTTGACTGGTCATAACATTATCAGTTTAAAATTAAACTTCATTAACTATTGAAGTGATAGACAAAGTCTAAATGTTAACAACCAATTAGTAATAACAAATAAAACTATCATAGAAATTAGAATTGCATCGAAGGTCACGGCACATTTAAGGTGCTATCATATCATGGAGACATAGGGTAGATGATGACTTGAACAACAATTTATTTCCTTAGTCAAGATGTCATACATGTGTGTTGATTTTTCTGACATGTAACTCTTAACAAAAAATTTTGATTGAATAAATTTCTTTCACAAGTCATTTGTGTAGAATAGAAATCATTGAAACTTGATTGTATATCACATGTGAATCTTGTTTTGAAACGGTAGAGATGATCAAAGATCAAATAAACACGGGGTCTATAGAGTTCAATTACACATGACTTGAAAAAGAATAAGTTGAATAGTTTATTTGGTGTATTTACGTGTTAATCAAGAATAATATAAAAGAAATTAAGAATACAAATTTTGCGTGGTTTAGACAAAATCTTCCTATATCATTGGCTCAAGACTTCAACCGAAACTTTATTTCAAGAAAAAATAGAATAAACACAATTTTTGTAATGATACAGTCGTCCTCCACAGCATTCCTTGAAAATACAAGAAAAATCAAAATAATTTGAGCTCTTTTCTTACTCTCCACTTTTCCTTCTTTATTTTCTCTTTCTTTAAAATTCACGATTACTTCTCCCAACTCACTAATCCCGTATTTAAAATAAAATAATGCAAATTACAAAAGAATAAGGAAATCCCTGTCTAAACTTGATATGCTATCAAACTTAAACTTATAGATATTTACACAATGAGGCTTCCCACTTTAATTAAATACTAAAATTCGTTTTAATTGATCACTTAATTTGACGATTTTTTGATAGACAACAATGCACAATTATAATGTATAGGCCCACAAAATAAAATGAGAAATATACACAACGGTGAGATAGCCATTTTCTCTGGTCCTTTTTATTAATCTCTTTCAAATTTGTTGACAGAATTTCCCTAGCCATTTTCCTATCACTTGTCAATTAAAGGTTGAATTTGGCCTTGACCCACAAATTTATGGTGCATTGAATCAGTAAACTTTATTTTCTATAATAGTAAATTGTGTTGAGATAAAATGAATGCGGATCTACATAGATTCATGAGATCACTTATAAATAAATTTTTAAGAATTGTCGTTCAATTCGAAACTCAATGAATTAATATATTATGTCATAACAAAACTATGATGCGAAAGAACCCATGGCAGTGCAAGCTATATTTGAGCGTATCGAGTAGCAGAAGCAATGCATCATTCACATGAACAAGGTTTGATTGCTTGCCAATCCTCATAAGACATGCAGGCAAACATACATGGTCACCAAAATACTTTTTGACAACTATTCGCTTCTTCCTCTTTACCCTCTTTCATACTGCTTCCCATCATCATCGTGTGCATTTTTAGTATAAACATTTTGCCTATTCTATGTTGTTTTTCTCATTTTGTTAGTGATAGGTTGTTTCATAGTTTAGAATCTCTTGAATAACTTAGTCCATGAGACCTATAGTTTAGAAATTCTCTATTATAGTTTTTATTTTGAATGAGCCTTTTAGATAGTTAATGGATTGAGAGTTTTCTAACAAAGGCGGGACATAGATAGGTACTATCTCCTAAGCTATGTGTTTTCAATTTTAGAAAAAATTAGTGTGAGCATTTTTTATACTCAATGGGTGTAAAATGTTATAATAAAAGACGATCACAAAAATGAACTCTGTTGTAATTGAATTTAGGGAAAAGTATCATTTAGACTCCAACATATGGGGTCAGTGACCATTTGATACCTAACGTATTTTTTGTACCCAATCAGACCCTAACGTATAAAACGTTTGCAATTCAAACCCTACTAATAAAAAAACCGTTAAAATTAGCATGTGCGTCACTCATGCAATGATTAATGCCCAAAATACCTTTAATAATAAATTAGTAAAAATGCCCAGTAGTAGCTCTCTCTGTTCGTTGTCATTTTCTTTTTCTTCTCTTTCGAATCCCACCTCCGATTATGGCTGTTGGATTTCCGATTCTATGCTCTTTATTCGTTTTTGCTTCTTTTTGTTTGAATTACGAATATTTTCATGTTAATTTACCCGGTTTTTACCCTTTTCTTGGCGTAATCTTTATTGGAAACCAGTTATGCCTGTTGGGTTTTCACGATTGTCTTGAATTCTATCTTGGGTATTCTTCAGAAAGGAAATCTTTTGACTAACCTTAAGCTGTAAAACTCGCCCACAAAACAGAAAGCTGCGGATTTCCCTGAGATAATTCTCTACCCGATTCAGAAAGTTTAATCTTTTTAATTTTTTAGGAGAAACTGAAAAAGGGTTTTAATTATTTTGCTATTTGGTTAAGATTGCTTTTGATTTTCGCTGTTTTAATTTTCTTTTTTTTATCTGGTTTCTTCTCGTGAAATGAGCTCGTCTCTTGCATGGAAGAACAGGCTCCTCCATTGACTGGCGTTGTTTGCTAATTTATTATTGAGGGTATTTTGGGAATTAGTCATCGCACGAGCGGCGCACGTGCTAATTTTAACGGTAGGGTTTGAATTGCAAACGTTTTATACGCTAGGGTCTGATTGGGTACAAAAAATACGTTAGGTACTAAATGGTCACTGACTCCATACGTTGGAGTCTAAATGGTACTTTTCCCTTGAATTTATACAAAAACATGATTGATTAAATCTAATAAGTTCTAGAAATAAAATTATTATACAAAGTAAAATGAAAATTAATATTCAATGGCTAAACTTTATCATTGTTGTCAATTGTGAAGTAATAATAATTGGCAAAAATGATTCATGTAAGTCTGCTGAAGTGTTTAAAGCTTTGAACATGTGCCTGGATTCATTTCCAAGAAAAGTATAATCTATGAAGAGAAAAAAAACTTGTTGGTAATATGTAGAAGTCAAATAACTAATTAATATTCAATGACTAAACTTTATCATTGTTTCAAGCTGTACTTTTTGTACAATCTTTGAAGCTTGAAACGGTTATAACATGAATATAGGTCACGCTTGATAGTTTGTTTTGTTAGTTTATATATTCGTCTTTCTTTCTTTTTCTTTTTTGTTTGCTCGAGTACATTCAAATCTTATTTGAGGGTGTTTGATGAGTCGCTAATATTTAAAATCTTGACTTATTTAAAGCTTTTATATTAAAGGTGTTTATTTTTTCAGTAAGATAAGGTTAATAAATGCATTACCGTTCCGATCAAGTGATAAGTGCCAAAATATAAAATTATCCAACTTTACCATTACAACTCCCTATTAGAGCATTGTAGAAGCCTATTAGAGCACTGAAGGTCTTGAAAAAAAAAGAGGTCTCAAATTCATGAGTGAGTGTTTTATTGCCCACTGAAGAATTCGCTCGAGAATTATTTGGATTCATTCCAAAGCACTTGAACGTTAGTGGAAAAAAAAATGCCAACCCTAGTGGGTAACTTCTAACGCCTCATAACGTAAACATTTCTTTTTCTTTATTTTACTTATCTTGATCAAAACAAAACAATTTTTGAAAAATTAACAACGGAAGATTATCGAAAAATATCAAAATTTAAACTCAATAGCAATGAAACAAATGATTAATAAAGCATTCTTAATTAAAAATAAACTCAGCGAAAAAAAAATTAAAAGTGAAATCTATTTTTTGTGAAAACGTCATCCTTAAGCTACAAACCATTGGTCAATCTTGAACTAACAACGTTGTAACATCGCCCATAGGAACGCTTCTTCAACTGCAACTTTTATTCATTTATATTATCTTGTATGTTAACATTATCCTCACATACATCATAAAATTTATCTATGACTCTAACGTTCAATAAGAAATATTTAAATAACATAGTATGACATAGAATTTCGTAAAAACATGTTTCTTTTTTTCAATCTGCATTTCTTCTATTCTTTTGCTTTACAGTCTAGTCGTTGTGAATAATTCAGTCTAGAGAGAGGAGCGGGCACCATTTGGTCAAACTCATACCAGACAACTAACACGAATCCTGCCTCACAACAACTATTTACTTACATTCATTTAGTTATTCAATTTTTCAACCTTTTAGTATTTTCTAATTAAAATAATTTATTGATGTATGATACATATATAATATATTCATACTAAGTGAAACATAAAATATAATATCAGTTCAACCTAATATCACATTCAAGTCACAACAACACTCCATTATCATGATACATCACGTCATTCTATCATCAATAAAACTACTACTGCCAAGCTAACAGATAATAACACGTCCTCAAATCATCATTACATCCAGGGGTGTGCAGAACCGAACCGAAACAGATGAACCGAACCGGAATCGGTGAAATCGGCTTGGTTTGGATCGGTTTTGCACCCTTGGAAACCGATCTTCAGTTTGGTATTGGTAAAAACTGACTATTTAGGTTCGGTTATCGGTTTGGATCGTTCAAAATCGATCCAAACCAAACCGAACCGTTCCTATATAAAATACACTGAAGAGCGAGATAGAAGAAAAAAATAGAAAAAAGATGAGACATTTGGTTCGTTATATGACCATTAGAACTTTCCATAGTTGAGCAATAAAGCTAAATCCGCGACAAGATGCTGTCTATTAATCCATGAACCCATCGATTCAGAAGTAGGATTGATCAAAACCACCGACAAAGCCAAGCAAGAAACCCAGAAATTATTGCACAAAAGATTAGGAAAGCTATGATGGAGCATCAGGCGAAACCAGAAAATCCAGATCCTGGAAAACATCTGTGAAGAAGAAGCGAAAGAAAGTAAAAATACGAATCAAACACACAAACCTCGCAGCTTCGAGTTCGACGTCATTGTGGAGGAATACGTCATAGAATAAGGGAAGAAATTTCAACCCTCACAAGTGTTAATGTATATAATGGTTTAGTTATAGTTAACCTTAGTTAGTTTGTAACTATTTAGTACTGTACGGTTTAGTCTATGTATATGTAATACTACACAGCGCTCAATACACAGTGAATGACTTTTTCCTCCTGTCAACTCTCACCTTCCACTGTACCTTTCTTCTTCCTCCTGTTGATTGTTTTTCCGATTACCTCTAACCTTCTCCGGCGGAATACAAAAGCTAACGTGGTATCAGAGCCCTGAAGGATGGCTTCCTCCAGCTTCACTGTCCCCTCTTCTCCCTCAACCCCTTCTTCTTCCCCTCTTCCCCTCTTTCCTTCAGCCAACCAAACGTTAACTATCAAACTCACCAACACCAATTACCTCATCTGGAAAACCCAGCTTCTGAACGTTGTCATTGCTAATGGCATCGAAAATTTTCTTGACGGCTCCCTCTCCCCTCCGCCACAATTCCTTGACTCCCTTTCTTCGCAGCTCAATCCCGAATACATAACCTGGATGCGGTATAACCGACTCATTATGAGCTGGCTCTTCGCCTCTATCTCTGAAGACTTGTTGCCTCAAATCATCTCTTTCACCACCGCCGGCGAAGTGTGGGAGGCCCTCGCCCGTATTTTTGCTTCTTCGTCCCTGGCTCGGATAACTGATCTCCGGAGCCAGCTCCATTCTCTGTCCAAGGATGGGCTTTCAGCAACAGCTTACATTCGAAAGCTCACCAGTTTGTGCAACACACTTGCTGAAATCGGTGAACCCGTGTCTTCCCGAGATCGAATGATCTACTTTCTCAATGGCCTCGGCAGTGAATACAACGCATTTGTGGTCTCCATCACAAATCGCTCTGACGACCCTTCGCCGGAAGAAGTTCAAAGCCTACTTCAAAGCTTCGATTTTCGCCTGGAAAAACAGAACGCGGCTCTCTCTCTCCCGATGCCGGGCAATCTCCAGGCGAACGCTGCCGGTTTCCGCCCTGGCTGGATCCCTCGCCCCTCGCCGTCTGCTCTCCCTCGCTTTGCCTCCCCTGTTTTCCCTCAGAACACCCTGGGCCTTCAGAACCACCCGGGCTCTTCCCAATGGCGCTCGGCTCGGTCCAACAACAACCGGCCCAAAGCCCGGTGCCAAATCTGCAACAAACCGGGCCACTATGCCTCGGCCTGCTACCATCGCCTGGACCTATCCTACAAACCATTTTCTCCGGCCCACCCACACCCAAACCCAAATCCAAACCAGCCCTATTATCCTGCCCACCCACCACCTCCTCCCTCAACCCACCTAGCCTCCCTCCCCTCAGCCCACTTCTCTACTCCTCGCCAGCACCCTCAACCCGTCTTCGCGTCCCTGCTGCCCTCCAGCGCCGGTCTTCTACCGACGCCGACCACTTCTCTGGCCGCCGAGCCGTGGCTTCTCGACTCCGGAGCTACCCACCATTTCACTCCGCATGCCTCGCAGCTTCTCCAGCCCCAACCGTATCTCGGCTCTTCCGGTGTCTCCATGGCCGACGGCTCCCTCCTGTCTATTGATCAAACAGGTTCGGCTCTCATTTTGACTCCTTCCCGATCCTTGAAATTGCACAATGTTTGCCATTCTCCTCAGCTGTCTCATAGTCTTATTAGTATTTCCCAACTCTGCCGTGATAATCATGTTTATCTTGAATTTCATTCCAACTTTTTCTGTGTCAAGGATCGCCTTTCTCATCGGACTATCCTCCACGGTCCCCTCACTGATGGTCTTTACCGGGTTCCGGCAGCACTTCCGGTTCGGGCACTTACTGCTCAAATCCCTCAACCGGCCCCTGTCTCCTCTGTTTTGTGGCATCTCCGCCTTGGACATCCAGCTTTGCCTGTTTTGAAACGTGTCCTGCAGTCTTGCTCTTCCTCCTTAAAATTAGATAGTCATCCTTTTTGTGTACCCTGCTCGATGAGTAAAACTCATCGATTACCTTTTGTAAACTCTGTTTCACATGCTAAATTTCCGTTTGAAATTATCCATACAGATGTTTGGGGTCCATCTCCTGAAATTTCCATTACTGGTGCACGTTATTTTCTATTGTTTGTCGATGACTGCACGCGTTTTACATGGCTCTTTCCGTTAAAGTTAAAAAGTGAGGTTCACTCTACATTTGTGCATTTTTACAAATTTGTGCTAACTCAATTCGGCTCTCCTATCAAAATTGTGCAATCGGACGGAGGTGGAGAGTTTACATCTCTATCTTCCATATTTCAGTCCCTCGGGATACATCATCGGATCTCATGTCCCTACACTCCGAACCAAAATGGTCGGGTCGAACGTAAAAATCGTCATGTCGTTGAGACCGGCCTTGCCTTATTGTTTCACTCCTCCGTACCCTTGCGTTTCTGGCCTTACGCCTTCTCCACCGCTGTCTTTTTAATAAATCGGTTACCTATACCCGTTCTCCACAACAAATCCCCGTTTGAATGTCTATTTCATTCTACTCCTGATTACTCCTCTCTCCGGGTTTTCGGGTGTCTCTGTTTTCCATTCCTTCGACCTTTCAACACTCACAAACTCCAGCCTCGCTCTATCCCGTGCGTCTTCCTCGGCCCTAGTCCCCATCATAAAGGCCATCTCTGTTTAGACCCTCAGTCCTACAAGATTTACATCACCCGTCATGTCACGTTTATCGAATCCAACTTTCCCTTCTCTTCACTATCACACTCTCCCTCACCAACTCCCCCATTCTCTCTCTCAATTCCATGTATCTCTCCTTCACCTCTTCATGACATCCCACATGCATCTTTCCCTCCACGCTCCTCCCCTTCCCCTGACCCAACTGTATCTTTTCCTCCACCCTCTCTACCTACCTCCCCTTTACCTCTCATAACTCACCCTTCCCCCTCCCTTCCCTCATTACCTAGGCTTACCCCACACCCACCCCTTCCTTCACTTAATGCCCACCCCATGACCACCCGAGCCAAAGATGGCATATTTAAGCCCAAAGCTCTCTCCACACACGTCATCCTTGAACCGAGAACCTATCTTCAGGCGTCCAAGTGCCCCCATTGGCTCCAAGCCATGCAAGAAGAAATTACAGCACTTCACCAGACCAATACCTGGACTTTAGTGCCTCTTCCTCATGGAGCAAAGACTATTGGCTCCAAATGGGTCTTCAAGACCAAACACAATTCCGATGGCACTATTAGCCGCTATAAGGCTCGCCTTGTTGCCAAAGGCTATGATCAAACTGAGGGGATCGACTATGACGAGACTTTCAGTCCAGTTGTCAAACCCACCTCGATTCGGTTAACTCTTTCCCTTGCCGTATCTTTTGGTTGGTCCATCCGATAGCTTGACATCTCCAACGCTTTTCTACATGGTGATCTCACCGAGACGGTTTTTATGCAACAGCCCCTGGCTTCGTGAGTTCATCCCATCCTCATGCCGTTTGCCTACTCCACAAAGCTCTCTATGGCCTCAAACAATCTCCCCGGGCCTGGTACACCAAGCTTCATGATGCTCTCGTTCATTGGGGTTTTTTCGGCCTCAAAATCTGACTCATCGCTCTTTATCTGTCGCACACGCTCTTTTACTCTGATTATGTTAGTCTATGTGGACGACATTATATTAACTGGTGACTCTGATGCTCACATTGATTCATTGCTGGCCTATCTACACTCACGCTTCCGAGTTCGTGATCTGGGCCCTCTGTCGTTCTTTCTTGGGATCTCTGTCACTCGTCACCCTACAGGTATGAGCTTCTCTCAGTCCAAATACATTAGTGAGCTCCTTCACAGGGCCAATATGGAGTCTTGCAAGCCCGTTCCTACTCCCATGGTCGCTGGCCCAATTCTGTCTCAACAATCCCGCACCCCGCTTCCTGATGGTTATTTGTATCGGAGTATTGTTGGCGGTCTTCAGTATTGTTGTCTCACACGCCCCGACATCGCCTTTGCCGTTAACAAAGTTTCTCAGTTCATGCATGCTCCCTCTGATGTCCATTGGCAGGCTGTGAAACGCATCTTACGTTACCTCAAAGGCACTCCATCTGTAGGTATCTCTTTCTCGCCTTCCCAGAGCTGTAATTTATCTTGCTACACCGACGCGGATTGGGCCTCCTGTCCCGATGATCGTAAGAGCACAGGTGGATTTTGCATCTTCCTTGGCACCAATCTCGTCTCTTGGTCCTCCGCTAAACAAAAGGTCGTCTCGCGTTCCAGCACTGAATCCGAGTATCGTAGTGTAGCAAATGGCGCTGCTGAACTGTTATGGATTCAATCGCTCTTATGCGAATTGGGTATAGTCTCTACTGCAGCTCCTCTTATTTTATGCGACAATCTCAGTGCCACCTACCTTGCCTCCAATCCGGTTCTTCACTCTAAATCCAAACATGTGGAAATAGACTTCCATTTTGTTCGTGAGAAAGTTCTTCAGAAACAACTACAGGTGAAATTCACTCCTTCGGATTACCAACTAGCCGATGCCTTAACAAAACCTCTTCCTCCGTCGAAGTTTGATATGTTTACTTCCAAGATCTTCGGTCTTCGACCTTGCTCTTGAGGGGGGATGTTAATGTATATAATGGTTTAGTTATAGTTAACCTTAGTTAGTTTGTAACTATTTAGTACTGTACGGTTTAGTCTATGTATATGTAATACTACACAGCGCTCAATACACAGTGAATGACTTCCTGTCAACTCTCACCTTCCACTGTACCTTTCTTCTTCCTCTTGTTGATTGTTTTTCCGATTACCTCTAACCTTCTCCGGCGGAATACAAAAGCTAACGACAAGGGACTAGCAGACGCGAGAAGAAAGAGAAAGAGGAGAGAGAGAGAGAGAGGAGGAGAGGGTTTTGAGAGTCGAGAAGAACCACCCACTCACATCAAATGGGCATCGGGTTCTTGCCAAACACCAATGAATACCCATTAAAACGCCACGATACAACCTCCCCGAGCAGTGAATATACGGATGAAGACAAAATCTGAGGAGGGAGACAGGTGAAAAAGAAGAGAGAGAGTGAGACGAGAGTGTTTGTTTTTCTTCCTAGTTGATTCTACAGAGACATTGAAATAGAAAGAAAGCTGTCATATCCTTAGATTAAGCTGGCATTATTATATTTATATTAAAAACTAAATAAATCTAGTTATGTATAATAATAAAACATTAAATAAAATCAAAAATCTGACGTATCGCTGGATAATCAGAGAAAATAAAACATGAATTGTTTAGGAATGGTTTGTTTTTTAGAAAATTCAAAAAAGTATGTAGAACCGAAACCGAACCGGAACTGGAACTTTCGGTTCAGTTCCGGTTCAGTTTCGGTCATTTAAAAGAGCGGTTTCGGTTTGATAATTTCAAAACCGAAAGTATTTGGTTCGGTTCGGTTCCTTCCCAAAACCGAATCGTAACCGGTTTTGCACACCCCTAATTACATCCATTAATATCTCACAATTAAAAGCCTATAATATAACATTTCCTCTAGCATTGTCATCATCAATAAATTGATAAACATGCGAGTAAACAATCACATAGCATATTCTCGAATAACCCATTATCAATCATTAACCTTCGAATAATAATGAAACTAAGAGTTGTCCTATCACTTTGTGATTTAAGTCGAAGGGCAAACACATACAACATCAATTACCTTGAAGTCTTAGCACAATAATGGTCTTTATGACAATTAATATTCGCTTTAAATCAATCAAATCATAAAGATTCTTACGTATTAGTATGTTCTAGAAGAAGAAATTGAACGTCTAACTAATAGAAGATCAAATATAAAAGTTTTCATGTGTAAACCTTAAAAGCGAATTTGAAACTCTAAACGATCCTCACATACTCCTATATGCAAACACATATTCGATAGAGTATGGTTACCTACAAAGTTTTGGTATGGATTAGGCTTACCTTTAAAGAGCATAAGAGATGTTGGAGGCAGCTCGCGAGATCATGATGAAATAATACATTTTAGGGTTACGATTTTTCTTTTATTGTACAAAGTTTACACATGCTCAGGTCGAACCACTCCTCAAGTTCGGTTGACTGAAATCACCTCAGACATTCAAACTTTGATTTTTCATTTTATCGTTGACCTGTAATGTTCACTTGTAGACACTTATCTATTGTTTTTTTTTTTTTTTTTTTTTTTTTCCGATTAACCCTAACCTTCTCCGGCGGAATACAAAAGCTAACGACAAGGGACTGCAGACGCGCGAAGAAAGAGAAAGAGGAGAGAGAGGAGAGAGAGGAGAGAGGGTTTGAGAGTCGAGAAGACCAACCCACGAAGAAAGTCCCTCAATGGGGCCTGGTTTCTTGCCAAACACCATGAATACCCATGTAAAACTCCACGAGACAACCTCCCCCGAGCCGTGAATATACGGATGAAGACAAAATCTGAGGAGGGAGACAGGTGAAAAAGAAGAGAGAGAGTGAGACGAGAGTGTTTGTTTTTCTTCTAGTTGATTCTACAGAGACATTGAAATAGAAAGAAAGCTGTCATATCCTTAGATTAAGCTGGCATTATTATATTTATATAAAACTAAATAAATCTAGTTATGTATAATAATAAAACATTAAATAAAATCAAAAATCTGACGTATCGCTGGATAATCAGAGAAAATAAAACATGAATTGTTTAGGAATTGTTTGTTTTTTAGAAAATTCAAAAAAGTATGTAGAACCGAAACCGAACCGGAACTGGAACTTTCGGTTCAGTTCCGGTTCAGTTTCGGTCATTTAAAAGAGCGGTTTCGGTTTGATAATTTCAAAACCGAAAGTATTTGGTTCGGTTCGGTTCCTTCCCCAAAACGAATCGTAACCGGTTTTGCACACTCCTAATTACATCCATTAATATCTCACAATTAAAAGCCTATAATATAACATTTCCTCTAGCATTGTCATCATCAATAAATTGATAAACATGCGAGTAAACAAATCACATAGCATATTCTCGAATAACCCATTATCAATCATTAAACCTTCGAATAATATAACATTTCCTCTAGCATTGTCATCATCACTAAATTGATAAACATGCGAGGTAAACAATCACATAGCATATTCTCGAATAACCCATTATCAATCATTAAACCTTCGAATTAATAATGAAACTAAAGAGTTGTCCTATCACTTTGTGATTTAAGTCGAAGGGCAAACACATACAACATCAATTACCTTGAAGTCTTAGCACAATAATGGTCTTTATGACAATTAATATTCGCTTTAAATCAATCAAATCATAAAGATTCTTACGTATTAGTATGTTCTAGAAGAAGAAATTGAACGTCTAACTAATAGAAGATCAAATATAAAAGTTTTCATGTGTAAACCTTAAAAGCGAATTTGAAACTCTAAACGATCCTCACATACTCCTATATGCAAACACATATTCGATAGAGTATGGTTACCTACAAAGTTTTGGTATGGATTAGGCTTACCTTTAAAGAGCATAAGAGATGTTGGAGGCAGCTCGCGAGATCATGATGAAATAATACATTTTAGGGTTACGATTTTTCTTTTATTTTTACAAGTTTACACATTCTCAGTCGACCACTCCTCAAGTTCGGTTGACTGAAATCAACCTCAGACATTCAAACTTTGATTTTTCATTTTATCGTTGACCTGTAATGTTCACTTGTAGACACTTTATCTATTGTTTTTTTTTTTTCTTCACATTGTCCAATTTGTCAGGCGAGTGGTCAACTGCTCACTGTTCAAAGGGTTTATCACTCTATTGTTCACATGGAAAACATAGCCTTATTACTCAATTAGTTCAAAATATATTTTTGCACCCTCGTGACAATAATTTATTTTCCAAACACTTTATTAATAGAAATGTAGCAATATAAAACATAAATATGTCTCTATATTATAAGGCTACATTTAATGAAATTTTTGGGTATTATATCATTGCAATTCTCCTTTAGGGTGCTATACCTCCGTGCGAAAATTTGCAGCCTTAGGGCGCTTATAGAGATTTACGTTCTACCTTAAATGAAACTACAGAAAACTATAGATGTTTGACGTAGATGTTTGACGGAACATAGACATGAAGAAGCATTTTCCTAGTTTTATCTCTCATCTCTTCTCTTTACTTTTGTGTTGTAATTTCTATGATCTTTATACATCTATTTTTAATGTTATTTTTAACTCCATTATAAGCTAACTTCACTTATAGTATTATAATATGATCTTTATACATCTATCATAATTGTATTTCTATGAATCATGGCAACAGATTTTTAGATATGTTAGGATCTTCAATTAACGAACTGTTGCAATTGCATTGGCGATAAATTAATTAAGTGAAGAACTCTTGCAATTGAATTGGCTGAAAATAGTAGATAAGTTAATTAAGTGAAAAGTTAAGGAACAATAGTAGTATTGGGTTTTATTCCTCCGAAATTGTTCGACTTTTATTTATTTGTTTTGGTTTATTAGTCGTTTTAATTATCATGAATAAAAATATTGATATTTAAATAAGATTTAGTCGATAAAATTTTTAGAACATTTTATTATTTGAGACAATGAATGTACGTACATTGTAAATTCAACAACAGCAGTAGGTGATGAATGAGCTTTACTTTGCTGTAGAACAAAGTTACAAGCTACATTACTTATTTACTACTAGCTTGGCATAAGAACTATAAAGAGACATTCTTATAAGAACTGATATGTCGCGAGAAATTTACGTGACGCATATTAGCTCAATCTTCACAGTTGTCTTGTTTGAGGATGTGTTGTATCTCGCATTGAAGGTCGTGACTGTGGATTTGGGTGCAGGCATGTGATTGCTATATTCAAAATCGAGAACAACTCTGACATTGTGTTTTGATTCGAAGGAGGAGCAAGTCGAGGATCTAAAATGTCATTCAGGTTGATTGTTTGTGCGTCTGAACAGTGGAAAGTCTGAATGAACTCATCGGGATGTCTACCCATTAGAACTTCAAATGTCAAAACACCGAAACTATAGACATCACATTTTTCGGTCACCACCATCGTGTATGCAAGCTCTGCAAAATGTATCAAAAATGAAATATTTAATTTCATACATAAATCTAGATGTCTACCAATAACATCACGCTACTATTAAGACCAAAATGAAACTGAACATAAAAAATAAACTAATACTAAAATTTATTAATCTGTTTGCCACTGCATGTCTTCCAACTAGTTTTCAATTACCGCGTGTGGATACAACAAATTTTGTAATACAAAGTCTTAGAAAGCTCACCTGGTGCGATGTAGCCAAGAGTGCCTGCAACTCCGGTCCAATTCGACGAGTCAGGCTTCAAAAACTTAGCAGTTCCAAAATCCGCAACATGGGGTTCCAATTCAGAGTTCAACAACACATTCTTGCTCGATATATCACGGTGTATGATTGGAGGACTGCGATCATGATGTAAATACGATAGAGCATGAGCTACGCCTTTGATAACGTTTATTCTCTTAGTCCAATCTAACTTCTTTGCTTCTGTGTCACTACCTAAAATGTCACGTAGACTTCCTCTCTCTATAAAATCATAAACCAGGAAAGTGTGTTCTCCTTTAGAACAAAATCCATAGAGCTTAACTATGTTTCTATGTTTTATCTCTGTCATGGCTGCAACTTCATTTCCAAACAATTTCAAATTCTCCTCTGTCATTTCTCTGGCCTGTGAATTTAGCTTCTTTACTGCAAATATTTGATTTTCACCCAATTCAACCCGGTAAACTTTACTGGATGCTCCGACTCCAATGCAACACGTTTTGTCGAAATTATTGGTCGCTTTGATGATGTCTTCATACACGACTTTTCCATTGAAATACGAAATTGAGAACTGGTTTCCCTCTGGCAATTTTGATTGGTATTCTTCGCGAGTGATTGAGTTCTTTCGTCTAAAGTAAAAAATAAGCCCCACGATCGAAGCCGTAATTAAGAGTGCACCAACCAATGAAGGAACAAAGATAACAACAACTTTTCCTTTTGAAATACCGCCATTTTTTGTCCCTGATACACTACAGGAGCTTAAGCCTCGAACACCTCCACATAAACCTCTGTTATTGGCAAATGAATCGCCTGTAGCTGATTTAAAAATGCCCTCATGAGGCAGAGAACCTTCAAGATTGTTATATGAAAGATTAATGCTCCCTAAACCCAACATGTCGCCCATAGAATCTGGGATTCGACCGGAGAGATTATTGTGAGAAAAGTTTAAACTTTCCAACATTATGAGTTTCTCAAGCCCAAAAGGAATGTTCCCAGAAAGTGAATTATAACTCAAATCCAGTAAACTTTGCAAGGCATTGAGGTTACTAATTTGTGAAGGGATTGGTCCATCCAAATTATTTCGGCTCAAAGCTAGGAATAGCAGCTTCAAGCAGTTGCCTATTTGGTTCGGTATCACCCCGGTTAATGAATTTCCGGAGAGATCTAGAGACATCAAATTGGAAAGCCTTCCAATTCCTTGAGGAATAGAGCCTGAAAGTTCATTGTTTTTGAAGCTCAAGGATAATAGAGATGAAATATCTCCTATATTTTCTGGTATTTCTCCAGAAATATTGTTGAAGGAGAGATCAAAGACTGCCAACTGTCTCAATTGGGTAAACTCCGATGGAATTTCTCCACTCACCATATTCCCAGCAATCCTATAAAGTGACAAATTTCTACTTTTTGCCCAATTCGGAGAGAGCCTACCTTTCAATTGATTATAACTCAAATCAATGTAAGTAAGATTAGGATACACACCAAAATCTTCGTCTAAAACACCTGTAAGCATGTTATGCTCTAGCCGGACCCGGTACAAGCTTGGGCAATTTCTCAGACTTTCCGGTATGGGTCCGGTGAAGTTATTTAGAAACGCACTGAAATTGACGAGGTTACCACCGTTACAAACGTTGGGAGGTAATTCACCAATGAAATTATTTTGTCCAAGATGAAGAGTAACAAAAGAAGAGAAATTACCCAATTCTTGAGGCACTGGACCGGACAAATTGTTGATAAACAACCTCAAATATTTCAGCTTAGGCAATCTAGCAATGCTCGGAGGAATGGGTCCTGAAAAATTATTTTGATTCAAACGCAGAATAGTCAGATTACTCAAGTTTCCCAAAGATGGAGGAATAGGACCAGAAAAATGGCTTCTATCAAGAGCTAAGCGAGCAAGAGACTTCGAATTTCCTATCTCATCTGGCAAATTTCCAGTGAGATAAGTATCCTGAAAACGCAGATTTTTCAAACCTATTAGGCCAGTTTTGGGCTGGTCGGAATCATCAGGAAACAGCCGCCGGTCGAGGTTTCCAGTTATGTTATTCCGAGAAACATCGAGCTCGTAAACCTGGGTGAGATTAGCTAAAGAAAGAGGCAACCTAGAGTTGAAGGAATTGGTGGAAAGATCAAGAAACTGGAGTTTGGAAAGAACTCCGATTGAAGCTGGAATGGTTCCGGTGAGAGCATTTATTTTCAAATCGAGACGAAGAAGGTTAGGAAATGCAGAAAAATTCAAGGTTTCAATGGTACCATTCAACCCAGTATTATCAAGTTTGATAATAGTGACACTGCTTCCATTGTTGCAGGCTATTCCTCGCCATTGACAAGGAGCAGATGCGTTAAAGGGGAAAACCCAAGAATCTAGAACCGATTGCTCAGGTAAGCTTTTCTTCCATTGAAGAAGAGCTTCTGCTTCTTCTATGGTAGCTTGAGAGAAAGAAAAAAGAGAGACCCAGCATAGAAAGGATAGAAAGAAAGCAATTTCTGCGTTGTCCGCCATTTTTAGACTGTTTTTTAGCTACCTTCTCCCTCCTCTTTTAAAGATTAAATAGAAAATATTTGCGCTTGAGTTGCTAAAAATATCTCTTAATTTCATTTCTAAATAATGTATTTTGATTATTAAATTAAAGTGAAAATAAATCATTTCATTATTTAGTTTGAATAATTAATGGAATTGAAACTAAATTAAATAATTTTTTATTTAATTTATTTAAAAAAAAAAAAAGAGGAAACACTAGTGATTTTGTTCCAACTAAGGTTATAACTTATAACTAACGTGTGTAGATGACGTGGATAGAATGATTATTTTTGTTGAGTTACGACGAAAATAGAAAAATATCATTGATATTGTGCACGTTAATAAAAAAACGTACAAATTGAAGGACTAAATGAAAATGAACAATAAATTACAAGAAATAAATAAATAATTTATCTATTTTGATGACTACCTGACTTAATAATAATCATTGACAAATCTATAAATAAATATTCAAATTTGTTCATCTAAAAAAATATTTTTTAATTTAAATTTTTATTTTTAATTTATTGGTAAAATATACATTCACTCTATATTTTTTATTTGTTAATATTTTTATATAATTTAAAAAATATCATGTTATCATATAATTTATGATAATAATTCTATGTGACAATAACTTATGATAATTATTTTCTTATATACGGTGAACTTTTTCAATCTAGTTTTACATCTTAATCATATATTCTAGAGTGATACTTACGTGATTTTGTAGTATATCTGAATCCTTTTATCCACCAAAATTTTCGAAAACTAGGGTGCACACTTAGTTTTATTCTTACAATTATAGTTAGTAGTAAATTATTACATTTTTTTGACACAAACTTTAAATTAATTCATATATATTGTGTATAACAATTTAACTTTTCTTCTTTTATATAAAACATTTTCTATTTCAAACGATAAATATTGATATGGTGATAGAGAATTTGATTCTTTCAATTGTTTTGTAAAATAAAAGGGAATTATGATAAAAGTGAGAAATAATCCGACCCTTGAGTGCATCCCTGTCTAACCTTTGATGTAATTATATAGCTTTCAACAGAAGACTAACAAACCAAATAATTTTGTTAGAAAAGCCAATGCCAAAAAAATATTGGATTTACCACATCATTCCAACAATGAACATCATAACAGAGTCATAATATGGATTATAAATATAGTACGTGTAATATATAAAGAAAATGATAAGAAGAATACAAAATAATTCCAAATAGAAGAATGATTTGGAACTAATATACTATGATTTTGTCTCATTTACGACTTGAAAAATGGAAAGTCAATGGGGATGAGTTATTGTACTCAATAGAATTTCAATTTTTGAAGAACTCAGTTTGATTTTGTCCAGCCACAGCCTCCATCTAGAAGTTCAACGGTTGGTGGCAGCAATTGGAGACTTCTTCTGCTGCAAGGTTCAATTTGTCTTTCTTTCTTATTTTTTTAAGAAATGTGTGCTGAAGCCTCTCTATAAATAGAGGCTTCAGCATACGGTTTCAATCCATCCCCAAATCAAAATTCCCAAGTAGAGGAAGAGTAGAGAGAGAGAGAGAGGTTTGAGAGTTTTTTTTGTTCATTTGGAAATTGAATTAGATTTTTCTCTCAAATACATCATGTGATACCCAATAAGTGGTATCAGAGCGAAGTTGTTGTGGTATTGGCCATTGTACGAGCCGATCGGAAAAATTGAGGTATTTTCTTGAAACTTTCCGAAATATTTTTCTGATTATACCAGGAGGTAGCTCTCGCTCCCACGAGTCTGTACGTTTTTTCGGATCGAAAAACGAACATCAAACGAGCTCTCTAAGATTTTCAAAAAATCTTGTTGAGGAAGACGAAGTACAGTCATCAGCCACGTCAGCACCACCTCAGCGCCCAATCAGTGCCACGTGTCGCCAAGTCAGCTGCATTTTTCTGCAAATTTCATTTTTGGTCCCTAAACTTTCTGCAAATTGCATTTGTGTCCCTACACTTTTTGAAAATTTCATTTCGGTCCCAAAACGTTTTGAAAATTTTATTTTGGCCCCTACACTTTCTGCAAATTGCATTTAGGTCCCTAAACATTCTGAAATTTTCAAACAAGTCCCTAATATTTTTAAAAGATACAGATTGGCTCCTGAACTTTTAGAAATTTTTAATTTGACCCTATAAACAAGTCCCTACCACGTGACTCCACACAAGGACTACTTCACAACATACAAAACCGGTAACTTTGGAGCAGTGAAGATGGGAAACTCCAGTTCCTCTGGGATTCTAGGAATTGGTGATATCCAGATTAAGACAAGTGTTAGGAGTACAATCACTTTGAAAGATGTTCGACATGTGCCAGATCTTCGACTCAATCTTCTTTCTGGAATAGCCCTTGACAAACAGAGCTATGATAATCATTTCAGCAACGGCACATGGAAGATGTCAAAGGGCGCTCTGATAGTTGCTCGAGGACATATTTGTGGCACGCTGTACAAGACTCATGTGAAGATATGTACAGACAGCCTCAACGTAGCGGAGAAAGAAGGTTCTCAAAATTTGTGGCACCAGAGACTCGGCCACATGAGTGAGAAATGGTTGTCTACCCTAATAAAGAAGGAGCTTATCACTGTTGAAAAAGATGTTGCGCTATATCCTTGCAATCATTGTCTACTTGGTAAGCAGCATAGAGTCTCATTTCAGTTCTCTTCCACAAGAAGATCAGAGTTACTCAGTCTGGTACACTCTGACGTTTGCAGTCTCCTGGAGATTGAATCACTAGGCGGAAACAAATATTTTCTGACATTCATTGATGATGCTTCTCGTAAGGTGTGAGTTTATCTTCTGAAGACAAAGGACCAGGTGTTTGAATACTTCAAAATGTTTCATGTCACGGTAGAACGTGAAACTAGGAAGAAGTTGAAGTGTCTCCGGTCAGATAATGGAGGCGAATACACTTCCAAGGTGTTTGATGCGTATTGCAAAACATACGGCATTTGACATGAGAAGACGGTCCCTCACACCCCTCAGCACAACGGTGTAGCTAAAAGAATGAACCAGACAATCATGGAACGTGTTCAGAGTATGCTCAGTATGGCTAAGCTGCCTAAGCTGTTCTGGGGAGAAGCAGTCAGAGCCGCCTGTTACCAAATCAACAGATCACCATCAGTACCATTGAATTTTGAAGTTCCGGAGAAACTGTGGTCTGGAAAGAATCCATCATACTCTCACTTAAGAGTATTTGGATGTTTAGCATACGCACATGTATCCAAAGAGCTCAGACAGAAGCTCGATGCAAGGACCACTCCATGCATTTTCATTGGCTATGGAGATGAAGAATTCGGATACAGATTATGGAATCCAAAGGAGAAAAAGGTGATCAGAAGTAGGGACGTTGTATTCCATGAAAACCAAACAATAGAAGACATTGAAAAGCCCACAATGTCTCAGGAGTCAAATGTTGGTGGTCAAAACTCAGATGCAACACTAAAACCGTTCGAGAGAGACGCTGACATAGTGCCAGAAGCAGAAGATGAGGAAGAAGGGGTTGTTGACCAGGGGGAGCCACAACCCGCTCTGCCAGATGTTCCAGAACCATCACAAGGCCCAGATGATCGTGAATCTCCTCAGACTATTCCAGAAGTTCGTAGGTCTGAACGAGGACGGATTCCATCTAGAAGATATACAGAATCTGAATACCTTTTGCTTACTGAAGATGGAGAACCAGAGAGTTTTCAAGAAGCAGTATCTCATAAGAATAGAGAAAAATGGCTGTTAGCAATGAAGGATGAAATGGAATATCTGCAGAAGAATCATACTTATGAGATCGTATAACTTCTAAAAGGGAAGAAGGCACTTAGAAACAAATGGGTGTTCAAGCTGAAGAAAGATGGCTGCGAAAAAGTGGTGAAATACAAAGCACGATTGGTAGTCAAAGGATTCCAACAAAAGAAGGGAATTGACTTTGATGAGATTTTTTCACCAGTAGTCAAGATGACGTCAATCCGAGTTATACTTGGCTTGGTAGCAAGTATGAACTTGGAGCTTGAACAGATGGATGTGAAGACAGCTTTTCTTCACAGAGATCTAAAAGAAGAAATTTATATGAAGTAGCCAGAAGGTTTTGAGGTTTCATGTGATAACCTCGTTTGCAAGCTTAAGAAAAGCTTGTACGGTCTGAAGCAGGCACCAAGACAGTGGTACAAAAAGTTTGACTCGTGCATGGTGAGTCAAGGCTACATGAAAACTGCTGCAGATGAGTGCGTTTACATTGAGAGATTTTCAGACAGGAGTTTCGTTGCACTTCTACTTTATGTAGACGATATTATAATCGTAGGAAAAGATGCAAGGAAGATTAGTCAGCTGAAGAATGAACTCTCTAAGTCTTTTGAAATGAAGGACTTGAGGACCAGCTCAACAGATTTTGGGAATGCAGATTGTTCGAGACAGAAACAACCGACGGTTATGTTTATCTCATGAGAAGTACATTGAACGAGTGCTTGAGAGGTTCAACATGAACAACGCCAAACCCGTCAGCATTCCACTTGCCAATCATTTCAAGTTGAGCAAGAGTGCATGTCCTTCATCCAAGGAAGAGATCAGGAAAATGTCATCAATACCGTATTCTTCAGCAGTTGGAAGTCTGATGTATGCAATGGTGTGTACAAGACCAGATATTGCTCATGCAGTGGGAATGGTAAGTCGTTTTCTCTTTAACCCTGGGAAGGAGCATTGAGAAGCAGTAAAGTGGATTCTCAGGTACCTACAGGGTACTACTACAATATGTATTTGTTACGGGGGAGCTGATCCAATCTTGGAGGGCTATATGGATGCAGATATGGCCGGAGATATTGATAGTAGAAAATCTACTTTATGATTTATCTATACTTTCGCGGGGGGAGCTGTCTCATGGCAGTCAAGACTGCAGAAGTGCGTTGCTTTATCCACAACAGAAGCAGAATATATTGATGCCGCTGAAGCTGGGAAAGAAATGTTGTGGCTAAAGCGATATCTCCAAGAACTTGGAATCAAGCAGAAAGACTACAAGGTACATTGTGACAGTCAAAGTGCTCTCAATTTGAGCAAGAATTCCATGTACCATTCTCGTACGAAACATATTGATATTCGATATCATTGGATACGCGAAGTTATGGATCGATAATTGTTGAGACTAGTTAAGATTCATACAAAGGAGAATCCAGCAGATATGTTGAAAAAGATGGTAACTCGAGAGAAGTTGGAGCTATGCAGAAACATAGCTGGAATGCTTGTTTCGGATATGGTTGGAGGGGGAGAATTGAAGAACTCAATTTGATTTTGTCCAGCCACAGCCTCCATCTGAAAATTCAACGGTTGGTGGCAGCAATTGGAGACTTCTTCTGCTGCAAAGTTCAATTTGTCTTTCTTTTTTATTTTTTCAAGAAATGTGTGCTGAAGCCTCTCTATAAATAGAGGCTTCAGCATACAGTTTCAATCCATCCCCAAATCAAAATTCCCAAGTAGAGGAAGAGTAGAGAGAGAGAGAGGTTTGAGAGTATTTTTTGTTTATTTGGAAATTGAATTAAATTTTTCTCTCAAATATATCTTGTGATACCCAACATTTTTAAATAGTATGCGTGCATGTAACGGGGATAAAAATGTTATTAAACAAAAATTCCAAAACAAGTGGTCACATGGCATAACAATACATTGTAACAAAATATACCAATGGCCCAAAAGTTCTTGTCCATTGTTCAGCTAAAGAGTCAGCATTTCGAATAACAATGAATTGTTGCTCTATATTTACTAAACCAATCTATTCAAAAGATCATATGAAATTATCCATGGGTAAAACTTATGATTTAGAGCTCAATTGAAAAGATCAAAGTATTGAAGATTACTTAGTGCAGATCCTCTGAGATAAATGCGGGCGCCCAGTTCAGACTATATGGAGAATTGAAGAACTTACAGGCACTGCTCCGAGAGATATTTTGGCTCCGAACACCTGCAACGGATGCCTAGTGAAATCTGCAACAACCTTGTTCAAAAAAAGTATTTGGTTCAGATCAGTTTTACCTGATTTTTCTTAATTAGAATCGAGAATTTCAATTAATTTTTGTTCGATTCCAAAGTCATTTTTCGAAAATTTAGACTGAATCAAACCAAACATAAATGATTTTCCAATTCCAACCCAACTTGGTACCACTCATCATTAAAATTTATTTATTTTATGATTATAGTTCATAGGTTGGTAGTTAGTTCTATTCACATTTAATATCGAGTGAATATAAAAAAATGATATTTTCTAGAAAATATCATTTTTTTGCGTTGATTAAATTCTTCATTTCCTTGTCTTCCATTCCTTATTAACTCAACGAAAATTTGAGATAGTTTCTTCTAATTATTTGATATCTCCCAAAATAAAAAAACAAAAGATATTATCAATAGTTAGAATATTCAACCAAATGGTATTCAATAATACCATATAAATATTCTCGATTTAATAACAAATTAATTATAGTTCCAACCATCACATCAGTACACTACTAAAGTCGTTACACTCTAGAGGCTAGAAATCTATAACCAATTTTCGTCTCTATCACTTACCCTTTGAATAATCAATTGAAGCGAGGGATGCCTAAATTTTTAGCTAACCTAATATGACCATTGATTAATATGTTCTAAAAATCTACAAAACACCATATTTTAGTCAACTACAAAGCCAATTACCAAATCATCAGTTAATTTTATTTATTAAACAATCCAGTACAAATTTTAAATTTTGTTCTACGTTAATGTTTCCAACTTAAACAAAAATCATGTTGTAAGCCAAGTCCAGCTTCTATCTTGCTTACCAAAGCTGCGACCTGTGGAGAGCTAAAGAATAGAATTCTCATGAAACTTTTGGAAAATGAAATATACTCATTCGAGAATAATAATAACAAAGAAATTATACACTTTTTACAATAGATTTGATGGAATCAATGTAATTTCTAGGCAACCAAACAACATAATGATATCAAATGTCCTTAGTTTCTTGGAACAAAGTTGGTGGCATAAACCCAAGCCTTGTTGTTAACAAGGTCTGCAAGTCGATCGACCAAATACTCAAAAGGTCCCTAGCAAATGCTTCCGCGTCCTTTGCCAGACCCAACAGATCAAAGGACCTGCCAGAATAGATTGGGTAAGTGACTTCTCCAAGTGGTCCTCCAACAATACGATAGCATTCAAAGGCCCCTATTGAAATCACCGCACTCTATTCTCGAAGCTCCTGTAATACACAGCCTAAGGCTCCGAGCATGGCCAACCTTGAGTGGATGACATAGAGCTCTTAGTTTTTTGCGAATGTCCCATGGTCCGTAGATAGTCCGACAATGTCCCAATTGTACCATGGGCTACCTCATGCGGAATCTTCAATTTTCGACATATCATATCATACTACTAGACCATGGTAAAGATAACTAAGACCTAATTTTGCTCGCTTGCATCATTACATTTGGAGGCAACCAGATGATGCATCTTAACATTAGTGGAATTTATGTACAACAACCACTGCTAAACCAGCATTATGTATCCACATATGATGTATTTTACGGCAAACTATGTAAATTTTCACTATTTTGGGCAAAGCAAAATGACCCGTTTATATCTTGTACATGATATGACTAAGAAACTACAAAAAAATCTAAACCAAAAGGGAAATACATAAAACAGTGCAAAGTCGATAAAAGAACTAGGTCAACTTCACAAGACTAGGCCCAACCCAGTCCATAAGCGTAATCAACATTTGAAACCTAAGTACAAACCGAGACAAAGGTGGGGCTATCTGTCCGCCAACAAATTTCTTTTTCCAAGCCCCTTCTAACTAAATGTCTACGCATTCCAATCCTCATACTTATTAATGTTGCATATAATATTATCCACGTGATCCTTGTTATTTAAAAATAAAAATATTATATAAATTACGTCAATATTTTAATGACGTTAGTTAATTAAATAATTACTTTGTATGTCCATGTTTCAAGCTTCGTACATTCATTCTCCAAATCTCTCCCATGAAGACTATTTCCTTTCATCCTTTTGGTTACGCATCATTAAACTTTTTGTGTCAAAAAAATCTTTACAACTTTTTAAAACTTAACTATTTCTTCTTTCAACAATAAAAATAGAGTTGAAGTTTTTGGTATAATTACCTAACTTTCACAAGAACAAAATCTTAAATGAGTATAAATGAGAAGGTGAAGGCTCGAGTTTTGTCCCAAAATAAATGTGTAGCACTTCAGTTTATTACTCTTAGTTCAACTGAGTTTGCATAGAGGATATTGCTTCGTTTATAGGTAACTTTCTTTTGATTGACAACAATGTGTTCGTTGGAGATAAACAATAAGCTAGATGTACTACACTTGATACACTCTTGAACTTACCACTATGGTTATTCATAAATCGGGTTCACTCAAGGACCATCCACTTTTATGCTTCTCAATTTTAACTCTAGGTAATGGATGACCATTGATGAAGATTGCTTGAGACTAGGCGACCGAGGCTAAACATCTCTCTGGACTTGCCGACCATAATTCTTCTCTAGTTGACTAAACACATCACATTTTTGTTTGATTGATCTTTTCATTTCAGTATTAAAAGTAACATCAATATATGTTGCATAGACTCAATTAACATATTAGTACTTCTAAATATCAAATTTCAAGAGTTTTCTAATGACAGTAAAATATATTTATTTTGAATAAATTAATCAATTTAAACAAATCTATCATTAAACCAAACGAGAGTAATTCTTATTAAGCTAACAATCTCCTTTTTTATAAGTTATTCAATGAATCTCCCTTTAACATGTGCAAGAATTATGACACTCACCCTTAGTACATGCAAATATATGTCAATAAAAAAATTTGAGAGATTTGCTTCTTTTTATTTTGTCCCCCTTAGTAATTCTCTCCTTCCGTTATTAAGAAAATTTAGGTATAATTTCTCTTGTATTTTCTCTCTCTCTTTATTATTATAAAAAATAATCTTACATTTAAAATCACCAAGTCCAAACCATGCAAAAAATTTAAATGACAAAATTTAAGTTAAAATCCACAAGAGTTATATCCAAAATCATGAAAACACAAATACTTAAGTTTACAATAACTACATCACTTAAGTTTTGAAACTATCAATTATAAAACAATGATCTAAAAAGAATGACATCCACACGTAATGCCATATAATCCACACGTAATGCCATATAAGGATGGAGGGAAGATAGAATAGGCTTGCAGTATTGAATGATGACTCTTTAAGTCGATGATCTACGACATCAAACCTCGACCGAGTCTCCACTTGAAAGTGTCATAATGGCACTTGGGTCGTCAAGATGGTTTTCAATGTTTGCACTGAAGCTTGATATAAGCAGGAAACATACCCAATTTTTCTCCTATGCTTGACATTCTCCCTTCCAAGTGGCATCAAGAGGAGTGCGGAGGACAGGGCTGAGTAGGAATTTCCTTTATAGGAATGGTTGGATCCTTGGATAGAGATGAAGGAGCTGCTGACATGGAGGTGGTTTGATCACTTTTGAATACCCATATTGTCATATCACTTTGACCATATATTATTATATCATTTGACTGGTCATAACATTATCAGTTTAAAATTAAGGGTTTTTTTTAAAAAAAACCCTTAAATAACGGTCAACAACGAAAAAACCCTCGTAGATTACTATTCATCGTAAAACACCTCAAACTATTGCAAACATTCATTTTAAACCTGGCAGGGGGGGTGAGGAGTACGTACTCGCCCTCCGAGTACGGCCGGTCCACATGGACCGGCCGTACTCGACTCTATTTGCAATTTTATGCAAATATTAGAGACCGAGTACGGCCGGTCCAGATGGACCGACCGTACTCGGCGAGGGCGACTACGGCCCATAGGAGGACCAGCCGTCCTCCTATGGGCAAAACCCGTGACAAAAGTCACGGGTTTTGTCATGTAGTGCAGAGTACGGCCGGTCCAAATGGACCGGCCGTACTCGCACCTCTAATACCCGTGACTGAAGTCACGGGTTTTGTCATGTAGTGCAGAGTACGGCCGGTCCAAATGGACCGGCCGTACTCGCACCTCTAATACCCGTGACTGAAGTCACGGGTTGTTTGTCTTGTAGTGCCGAGTACAGCCGGTCCAAATGGACCGGCCGTACTCGCACCTCTAATACCCGTGACTGAAGTCACGGGTTGTTTGTCTTGTAGTGCCGAGTACAGCCGGTCCAAATGGACCGGCCGTACTCGCACCTCTAATACCCGTGACTGAAGTCACGGGATTTTGTTTTTTTTTTTTAATGAATATTTCTAATACTATTTTTTTCAATTTTATCATTTACCATATATTTTTTTAATGAATATTTCTAATACTATTTTTTTCAATTTTATCATTTACCATATATTTTTTTAATGAATATTTCTAATACTATTTTTTTCAATTTTATCAATTTCTATTTTCAAATTCTTATTTCGACCTTATTCTTCCGGCTTTATTTACAGGTATTTAGATTTTGTTTAATTATTTTATTTTGTATTTGAGTTTTTTATTTAATATTTATAATGTTATTTTCTTGATTATAGATGAATATTTCTAATACTATTTTTTTCAATTTTATCATTTACCATATATTTTTTTAATGAATCCTTGAGTTTTTTTTATTTAAATATTTATAATGTTATTTTCTTCATTTTCGATGAATATTTCTAATACTATTTTTTTCAATTTTATCATTTACCATATATTTTTTAATGAATATCCTTGAGTTTTTTTATTTAAATATTTATAATGTTATTTTCTTCATTTTCGATGAATATTTCTAATACTATTTTTTTCAATTTTATCATTTACCATATATTTTTTTAATGAATATTTCTAGTACTGTAAATAATTGGATTGCATCTATTTTTTTTATGAAGATTTTATTAGAGACGAAAATGGATTCCGACTCAAGTAGATCGATTGATTTAGATGAGCGATCAAGTGGTGATGCCGAAATGGATTGGGATTTGGACAACATGTCGGAATATGGTGATATACGAGCAATCGATAACCCACTGGCAAATGAAGAAATATATGTCTATTCGACCTCCAAATCGCTAGACGATGAGCTTCGAACACCGGTCGGCTCAGATGACGACGAGGTGGAAAGCATACCGGTAAGAGAACAAATCTCACTTGGATTTCATAAGGGTAAACAATATGGTTCTTTGCAGGAACTGAAAAACGAGATAGACCAATATTCCATAGAAAATGGCTATGGTATTACATATATTAAATGTGAAAGAAGTCGACTGACGGCTGAATGTGGAGATGGATGTGGGTGGCGACTGCATGCTTCGCTGATGCAAAATGAGCGAACATTTCAAATAAAGAGCTTGATCGACTCTCACTGTTGCTCGAGGCAAGTTGAAAATCGACGCGCTTCAGCAAAATGGCTGGCGAACCATTACCTGGACAGGTTCAAAAGTCACCCTACTTGGGACATCTCATCTATTATGGAGACAGTGAGGAATGACTTCACCGTCGACATTTCACCCAGTCTTGCCACAAGAGCAAGAAGCATAGCTCGAACTCTCAATGAAGGGAAGTGCGACGAACAGTACGGGCAGCTGTGGTCGTATGCAGCCGAAATATTCAGATCAAATCCCGGCAGCACTGTGAAAATTGATGGAAACCCAGTGGGCCGTAATCAATTGAGATTCCAAAGATTCTACATGTGCATGGCTGCTTGCAAGATTGGGTTGCTGGAGTACGGGAGACCCGTTATCTGCTTAGATGGCTGTCATCTAAAAGGCTCGTGTGCTGGCCAACTACTCACGGCCGTCAGCATTGATGGAAATGATGGAATCTACCCCGTTGCTGTTGCCAACGTCGAGTCTGAGTGTACAGAGTCATGGATATGGTTTTTGCGTATATTAAAGGAAGACCTCAACACTCCGCATGGCTACGGTTGGACACTTATTTCAGATCGACAAAAGGTATGATGCATTTTTATATGTTATTTCAAAATTTTTTGGCGGTCGGGATTTAATATTATTTTATTAACGCCATTGTTCACGCAATTATCAGGGGTTACAGAGCGCAATTCGAGATCAATTCCCATACGCTGAACACCGCTTCTGCCTCCGGCATATGTATGCAAATTTCAAAAATCATTTTCGGGGCAAAGCATACAGAGATGCGATGTGGAATGCGGCCAGAGCACCCACTGAGGCCCATTTCGAGCATGAAATGCGGAAACTACACGGGCTATGTCCGGCAGCCCACGAATGGCTTCGAGCAGAAGAGCCGAAATATTGGGCTAGTCATGCATTCTCTCCGAATTCCAAGTGCGATCTGGGATTGAATAACTTGAGCGAGTCATTCAATGCACTTCTTTTGCCATTCAGGGACAAACCGATCCTGACCATGTTCGAGATGATCCGAACACGCTTGATGACTCGTATCGTCAAGAAATATGAGAAGCTGTTTGATTCAAATGAGATCTTGTGTCCCAAGATCAAAGCAAAGCTTGACAAGCTTAAGAGTGCATCTGGAAACTGGCATGCAACGTTTTCGGGAGCTACACGATTCCAAGTCAGCAATGGATACAACCAATTCGAGGTGGACATGACTTTGGGTGTGTGCAACTGCACTCGGTGGGAGCGTACAGGAATCCCGTGTGTCCATTCCATTTCTTGCATGTACTGGATGAGAGTAGCGCCAGAAGACTACGTGCATGCATGCTATTACAGGGGAAGATACCTGCAGATGTACTCACACTATATTCGTCCGATCAGTGGCCCAATAATGTGGCCGATCGTACGAGATATGAACAAAATCCTCCCGCCAAAAAGACGACGTCAACCTGGTAGGCCGAAGAAGACAAGAGTGCGAGATGCTGAAGAGCCGTCAAGCTCGAGAGTCAGTAAGAGGAACTCAACCGTGCGTTGTAGTATATGTCGGCAGTAGGGGCATAATACTCGCACTTGTCCTAACCGAGGATCAACTTCAGGCGCTGCTTCGCATGACACATTCATGGGCTTTAACACATTTGATGGAACGCAGGAATCTTCGACACGCGGCCGTGGCAGGAATTTGTAAATATTTTTAATATACCATGTATTAATTTTTTTAATCGTATTGTTTATTCAGTGTATATCATTTGATGGGTTTTTGGCATTTACTAAATCAAAAATCTGGTGTGTAAAACCGAGCAATTGGAACAAATCTGGAGCCTGTTTATGCAGCACTACAACCTCAAAAAACTTCAAAACCCATCTTTTAACCCAGCGGATGATAATCATAGATCTGCGCTACCTTTCCAGATTGATTTCGGAAAAAAATTCAAATTAGGTGCAGAAACATACCTGGAACAAGGGTAAACACAACCACTAATGCCTGGAAAAAACAACACCCAAAAAGAAGAACAAGATTCAACAGTGCTTTCCGATGAATCACAGTCTCATCTCTGAAGATCTGGAGATGGAGAGAGAAAACGAAGATGGGTTATTGGAGATGGCAGAAGCAGTAAAATTGCAGGAGCCTTGAGCTTGGCCATTCTTCTGGAAGTAGCTGTTGACAGCGTAAGAACAGTGAGCTTTGACTGTGTTTGGCTGAAAACAAGCTCCATTTTGATGAATTGAGCCACAATCTGCTCCAGCTCCACAGGCATAGTCTAATGTCTTTTGCAGAACTGAATCACTTAATCCATCTCTGCAAACGCACCAAGTTGCAGCTGCAAAAAAAGGTAGAGAGAAAAAGTGAGAGGGAGATTCAAATAAGCCTATTTTTTCCAAGACCCATTTCCACAATCTGAATTAAAAAGGACTAATATTGTCATTCTATCTTAACATTCTATCTTAAGATATTCTATCTTAACATTCTTTAAAACTGAGATTGTTATTAATTTCTCCTGCCATTTAAATAAATTGAAAATAAATTAAACTGATGACGTGTGCTTTTAATTCTCCTCTATTTTACCCAGAGTTTTGTCATCTCTCACTTTCATTATTTCATAAAGGTTCTCTTGCTTGGATAAAAGCTCCACCGATGACAGAGCATTCTTCACCTTCTACCAAATATTTCAGTCTGGCATATATTATGATTTCTTTTTATGCATTCATGGACTGATAATTGCAG
The DNA here is from genome assembly GCA_022432975.1 of Begonia masoniana. Lineage (NCBI taxonomy): Eukaryota > Viridiplantae > Streptophyta > Magnoliopsida > Cucurbitales > Begoniaceae > Begonia > Begonia masoniana. The sequence goes on along the minus strand of CM039515.1, from coordinate 45,018,014 downwards.
AGAGTATTATTGCATCGTCTTATTCTTCTTTCTCTTTCTCTATGGGTTTTGGCATTTTCTTCTCCTCCCTCTTTTTTCTCTTTCTTGTTGTGGTGTGGTGTTTCTTCTCCCCGTGCTTCTAGCTTCATTTCTCACTGTGTTGTGGCGTTGGGTGGCTTCTTTCTCGTTTCTTCTCGAAGTCGTGAGGAAGTCAATTCTTGAGCTTTCCTTCTTTCAGGTTGTTCTCTCGCTCAGTGTGATACGCTGTGTAGGAAAAAGTAAATGTTTTACTTTGTTATTGTTCAGTCGTGTGGGTTTAGCTAATCTTTCTCTTTCTCGCTCACTAATGAATCCTCATGTTGTCTTGTAATCTTCACATTCCACTCAATTGCCAGTTCCATCGCATCTTTTTTTACCTGAGGGTCAATATTAGGTGATATTTTGGCCAATTGCTCCAGCATGTAACTCCTCGCGACACATTCTTCAATATCACTTTCTTCCTGCTTCCACTGTTGAGAAAAATACCCTTGAAACACATCCAAAACAAGCTTTGCTGGATCCAATGACATTTGAAGAGTAGCTGAAATTTCATGAGTGAAAAGTGGCACTTATTGACTTCTTCGTTTAGTGGTTCAATGTTATTGCATGTAGAACCATTTTGCCAGGGAATGATGATGTTTGAAGAGTATTTGCAACTTCCATACGGATGGAATCATACAGTTTCTCTTTGGCGTAGAATAAGCGAACTATTCTCTCGCATGTCTCGCCTGTCAGTGCATTGAAGTATTAGAATTTTTTGAAATTATTTAAATAAATAATCATAAATTATTTAAATAAATAATCATGAACTCTTTCTTTCAATTGGTTTCAAACAACTTTGTATGTGGAAAGTAAATGTAAAAACATTGAACCACTGAACGAAGAAGTCAATAAGTGCCACTTTTCACTTAGTTAAAATGGAGCAACTTGAAGCTTTGCAGGCAAACACTGCCTTTAACTCTGTACTTGTAAAAAAAGAGTTGAGTACCAAGTCTAGGCATGATTTGACGTCCCATGAAATTTCAGCTACTCTTCAAATCTCATTGGATCCAGCAAAGCTTGTTTTGGATGTGTTTCAAGGGTATTTTTCTCAACAGTGGAAGAAGGAAGAAAGTGATATTGAAGAATGTGTCGCGAGGAGTTACATGCTGGAGCAATTGGCCAAAATATCACCTAATATTGACCCTCAGGTAAAAAAAGATGCGATGGAACTGGCAATTGAGTGGAATGTGAAGATTACAAGACAACATGAGGATTCATTAGTGAGTTTCTTGCGATTTCTGGCTACGTATGGATTAATTTCTTCATTCAAGAAAGAAGAAATTTTGAAGTTTTTTGAGGTTGTAGTGTTGCATAAACAGGCTCCAAATTTGTTCCAATTGCTCAGTTTTACACACCAGATTTTTGATTTAGTAAATGCCAATAAAGTACAGTGGATAACTTGAAAATAAATTAAACTGATGACGTGTGCTTTTAATTCTACTCTATTTTACCCATAGTTTTGTCATCTCTCACTTTCATTATTTCATAAAGGTTCTCTTGGATAATTATAATAAACATACAACAACTGTTATTTAATTAATTATCACGAAAATTTTTAGATTAACTTTCCATGATTTGTTCTACATATGGTAAAAATTTAGTTTATTGTAAAGTACAGCAAATTTACATACAACAACTAAACAGACTACGCAGTAGGGGCATCATCGTCAGAGTCTGTGGCGTTTTTCTCCATCCAAGTCGTCCACCTCTCGTTTATCTCTTTGTAAGACTCATTGAGATACTGCTGATCAGATACCAGTTGCTGAATGTCTCGTTGTTGGCTTTGCTGTGATTGCAGCAATTGCTGCAGCTGCTGCTGGTGTGTTCGCTGCATCTGATATATTTGCTGCTGTTGCTGGTACTGTTGGTGGTGGTGCATTCGATGCATCTCATTTATCTGTTGTTGTTGCTGGTACTGTTGCTGGTGCATATCATTCAACTGCTTATGATGCGTCTCCTGCATCTGATATAGCTGTTGTAGATACTGCCTTGTATCCCAGCCGCTTCTCTCATCTTCTTGGGGGGCGTTTGGTGGCGATGTAGTCTCATCCATCGGCACTGCCCTAGAGGTGGATGCCCGAGAGGTGGATGCCCCCTGATTTCTTCTCAGCACCCACTTGCCATTGACTTCGACGATCCCCATCCGTATCAACTGGGTCGTGTCAAATACGTCGGTCGATCTACGAGGGATTATCTGCTCTCCAACCGGTATGCGAACACCAGCTCACATGATGAGCTTCATAATCAATGCCCCGTATGAGAGATTAGTGGTGGGTGCCCTCCCGATCTCACGCATGTGATTTAAAATCAAGAAACCGGGGTCAAAAAGCTTCCCGTTGCATAGCTTCTCCATGACATAGAGGTCCATACAAGTGACGTGATTTCGATGACCCTCTCGCAGCAGAAGAGTGTGGGCGAGCATGTTTCGGAGAACCCGACCTCTAACATTCAGCTCGTGCGCTCTTGGATTCACGAACACCCCAATATTGGGGTTGCAGTAAATTTGGCGAAGGAACTCTACTCCCTCGGGCAATGTAAAAAATGGGCAGTCTCGAGAAGCATGGTAATATCGCTCCGCCCCTTCTATGTTAAATCCCAGAACGTCATTCACCTGCTCTGCCCGTATCATAAAATCAAAACCAAGAACGAACGCCCTCAAACCTGTTAAAACTCCATCGGTCCCGATCGTTCTCAGGTTGACGTAGAATAAGCGAACTATTCTCTCGCATGTCTCGCCTGTCAATGCATTGATCCCGTTTAGGCCGATGTTCTCCAACATTTGTTTAATGCCCAACGACTCCCAACCGCTAAAGTCTACATACATGCAAAAGTTAAGTGAGCGTTTTCGCAGATCTTGCTCAAACTTTCTTTGGCAATCTTGAGACAAAAATTCCATGGTAAGATCCTGTCAAAAAAAATATTAGACAAAAATTATCGATAATTGAAAAAAATATTACAGATATTTAATATTTAAATAAATAAACATTAGAAATATTTAAAAGTATTAAACAAGTATTAGAATTATTCGAAATTATTTAAATAACTAATCTAAAATTAAAATAATTATACTTTAATAATATAAACAATAAATATATATATATAAATAATAAAAACATAATGCATAACATGTGATATAAATAATTTTAATATTTATATTAATAATCAAAAAAATAATACCTGAAGTGGAGAAATAAGATTGAATATGGGATTAAGAGAGGGAGAGTAGGTGAGTAATAAGATTGAATGTGGGAGAGGAGAGTGTGATTTGAAAACGGCGAGGGGAGTTGTTTATATAGGGAGGCCGAAGGCCCGTGACTTCAGTCACGGGTATTAGAGGTGCGAGTACGGCCGGTCCATTTGGACCGGCCGTACTCGGCACTACAAGACAAACAACCCGTGACTTCAGTCACGGGTATTAGAGGTGCGAGTACGGCCGGTCCATTTGGACCGGCCGTACTCGGCACTACAAGACAAACAACCCGTGACTTCAGTCACGGGTATTAGAGGTGCGAGTACGGCCGGTCCATTTGGACCGGCCGTACTCGGCACTACAAGACAAACAACCCGTGACTTCAGTCACGGGTATTAGAGGTGCGAGTACGGCCGGTCCATTTGGACCGGCCGTACTCGGCACTACAAGACAAACAACCCGTGACTTCAGTCACGGGTATTAGAGGTGTGAGTACGGCCGGTCCATTTGGACCGGCCGTACTCGGCACTACAAGACAAACAACCCGTGACTTCAGTCACGGGTATTAGAGGTGCGAGTACGGCCGGTCCATTTGGACCGGCCGTACTCGGCACTACATGACAAAACCCGTGACTTTTGTCACGGGTTTTGCCCATAGGAGGACAGTTGGTCCTCCTATGGGCCGTACTCGCCCTCGCCGAGTACGGCCGGTCCATCTGGACCGGCCGTACTCGGTCTCTAATATTTGCATAAAATTGCAAATAGAGTCGAGTACGGCCGGTCCATGTGGACCGGCCGTACTCGGAGGGCGAGTACGTACTCCTCACCCCCCCTGCCAGGTTTAAAATGAATGTTTGCAATAGTTTGAGGTGTTTTACGATGAACAGTAATCTACGAGGGTTTTTTCGTTGTTGACCGTTACTTCAGGGTTTTTTTTTAAAAAAACCCTAAAATTAAACTTCATTAACTATTGAAGTGATAGACAAAGTCTAAATGTTAACAACCAATTAGTAATAACAAATAAAAATATCATAGAAATTAGAATTGAATCAAAGGTCATGACACATTTGAGGAATCAAAGGTCACGGCAAATTTGATTGAATAAATTTCTTTCAAGAGTCATTTGTGTAGAATAGAACTCATTGAAGCTTGATTGTATATCATCTGTGAATCTTGTTTTGAAACGGTAGAGATGATCAAAGATAAAATAAACACGGGGTCTATAGAGTTCAATTACACAAGACTTGAAAAAGAATAAGTTGAATAGTTTATTTTGTGTATTTACGTGTTAATCAATAATACAAATTTTGCGTGGTTTAGACAAAATCTTCCTATATCATTGGCTCAAGATTTCAACAGAAACTTTATTTCAAGAAAAAACAAAATAAACACAATTTTTGTAATGGTACAGTTGCCCCCATACCATTCACTGAAAATACAAGTAAAATCAAAATAATTTGAGCTCTTTTCTTACTCTCCATTTTTCCTTCTTTATTTTCTCTTTCTTTAAAATTCATGATTACTTCTCCCAACTCGCTAATCCCTGTATTTAAAATAAAATAATGCAAATTACAAAAGAATAAGGAAATCCCTGTCTAAACTTGATATGCTATCAAACTTAAACTTATAGATATTTACACAATGAGGCTTCCCACTTTAATTAAATACTAAAATTCGTTTTAATTGTTCACTTAATTTGACGATTTTTTGATAGACAACAATGCACAATTATAATGTATAGGCCCACAAAATAAAATGAGAAATATACACAACGGTGAGTTAGCCATTTTCTCTGGTCCTCTTTATTAATCTCTTTCAAATTTGTTGACAGAATTTCCCTAGCCATTTTCCTATCACTTGTCAATTAAAGGTTGACTTTGGCCTTGACCCACAAATTTATGGTACATTGAATCAGTAAACTTTAGTTTCTATAACAGTAAATCGTGTTATTATATTCATTGAGATAAAATGAATGTGGATCTACGTAGATTCATGAGATCACTTATAAATAAATTTTTAAGAATTTTCGTTCAATTCGAAACTCAATGAATTAATATGTTATGTCATAACAAAACTATGATGCGAGAGAGCCCATGACAGTGCAAGCTCGATTTGAGCATATCGAGTAGCAGAAGCAATGCATCATTCAAGTGAACAAGGTTTAATTGCTTGCCAATCCTCATAAGACATGCAGGCACACATACATGGTCACCAAAATACTTTTTAACAACTATTCGCTTCTTCCTCTTTACCCTCTTTCATACCACTTCCCATCATCATCGTGTGCATTTTTAGTATAAACATTTTTCCTATTCTATGTTGTTTTTCTCATTTTGTTAGTGCTAGGTTGTTTTATAGTTAGAATCTCTTGAATAACTTAGTCCATGTGACCTATAGTTTAGAAATTCTGTATTATAGTTTTTATTTTGAATGAGTCTTTTGGATAGTCAATGGATTGAGAGTTTTCTAACAAAGACATGACATAGAGAGATACTATCTCCTAAGCTATGTGTTTTCAAATTTAGAAAAATTAGTGTGAGCAGTTTTTATACTCAATGGGTGTAAAATTTTATAACAAAGGATGAACACAAAAATGAACTCCATTGTAATTGAATTTATACAAAAACATGGTTGATTAAATCTAATAAGTTCTAGAAATCAAATTATTATAGTATAATGAAGTAAAATGAAAATTAATATTCAATGGCTAAACTTTATCATTGTTGTCAATTGTGAAGTAATAATAATTGGCAAAAATGATTCATGTAAGTCTGATGAAGTGTTTAAAGCTTTGAACATGTGCCTGGATTCATTTCCAATAAAAGTATACTCTATGAAGAGAAAACTAACATGTTGGTAATATGTAGAAGTCATATAACTAATTTATTAATATTCAATGACTAAACTTTATCATTGTTTCAAGCTGTACTTTTTTGTACAATCTTTGAAGCTTGAAAAGGCCATAACATAAATATAGGTCACGCTTGATAGTTTGTTTTGTTAGTTTATATATTCTTCTTTCTTTCTTTTTCTTTTTCGTTTGCTCGAGTACATTCAAATCTTATTTGAGGGTGTTTGATGAGTCATTGATATTTAAAATCTTGACTTATTTAAGGTTTTTATATTAAAGGTGTTTATTTTTTCAGTAAGATAAGGTTAATAAATACATTACCGTTCCGATCAAGTGATAAGTGCCAAAATATAAAATTATCCAACTTTACCATTACAACTCCCTATTAGAGCATTGTAGAAGCCTATTCGAGCATTGTAGGTCTTGAAAAAAAAAAGGTCTCAAATTCATGAGTGAGTGTTTTATTGACCACTGAAGAATTTGCTCGAGAATTATTTGGAGTCATTCCAAAGCACTTGAACGTTAGTGGAAAAAAAAATGCCAACCCTAGTGGGTAACTTGTAACGCCTCATAACGTAAACATTTATTTTTCTTTATTTTACTAATCTTGATCAAAACAAAACAAGTTTTGAAAAATTAACAACGGAAGATTATCGAAAAATATCAAAATTTAAACTCAATAGCAATGAAACAAATGATTAATAAAGCATTCTTAATTAAAAATAAACTCAACAAAAAAAAATTAAAAGTAAGTGAAATCCCTTTTTGTGAAAAACTTCACCCTAAGCCACAAACCATTGGTCAATCTTGAACTAACACGCTGTACATCGCCCATAGGAACGCTTCTTCAACTGCAACTTTTATTCATTTATATGATCTTGTATGTTAACATTATCCTCACATGCATCACAAAATTTATCATCACAAAATTTATCTATGACTCTAACGTTCAATAAGAAATATATAAATAACATAGTATGACATAGAATTTCGTAAAAAACATGTTTTCTTTTTTTCAATCTGCATTTCTTCTATTCTTTTGCTTTATAGTCTACTCGTTGTGAATAATACAGTCTAGAGAGAGGAGCAGACACCATTTGGCAAAACTCATACCAGACCAACTAACACGATATATATATATATATATATATATATATATATATATATATATATATATATATATATATATATATATATATATATATATATATATATATATATATATATATATATATATATATATATATATATATATATATATATATATATATATATATATATATATATATATATATATATATATATATATATATATATATATATATATATATATATATATATATATATATATATATATATATATATATATATATATATATATATATATATATATATATATATATATATATATATATATATATATATATATATATATATATATATATATATATATATATATATATATATATATATATATATATATATATATATATATATATATATATATATATATATATATATATATATATATATATATATATATATATATATATATATATATATATATATATATATATATATATATATATATATATATATATATATATATATATATATATATATATATATATATATATAGTCATACTAGTGAAACATAAAACATAATATCAATTCAACCTAATATCACATTCAAGTCACAACAACAGTCTATTATCATGATACATCACGTCATTCTATCATCAATAAAACTACTACTATAAAGCTAACAGATAATAACACGTCCTCAAATCATCATTATATCCATTAATATCTCACAATTAAAAGCTTATAATATAACATATCCTCCAGCATTGTCATCATCAATAAATTGATAAACATGCGAGTAAACCATCACATAGCATATTCTCGAATAACCCATCATCAATCATTAAACCTTTGAATAATAATGAAACTAAAGAGTTGTCCTATCACTCTGTGATTTAAGTCGAATGGCAAACACATACAACATCAATTACCTTGAAGTCTTAGCACGATAATGGTCCCTTATGACAATTAACATTCGCTTTAAATCAATCTAATCATAAAGATTGACTAATAGAAGATCAAATATAAAGTTTTCATGTGTAAACCCTAAAAGCAAATTTGAAACTCTAAACGATCCTCACATGTGACGGCCCGGTGACCCAAACCCCGAACGGGGTCCGAGAGTCAAGTCATCACTCCGGGACATACAAAAAGCTCAGATTACATATTTTTTTTTTTCATTATGCTTATAAAACATTGATGGAGAGGGAGAGTTCTCTGGAGTTGAAACTAAAACGGGAAAAACAGCTAAAACAAAAACGAACCATAGGGTAAACAACAAAAAGGAAATCAGAATACTTGGAACAAAATCAAAAGACATGTTAAAATTTTGAATCACAGAAATAACAGACCAAAGAAAACAGGGAGACAGAAGTAAATTAAAACTTTGGACATCTAAGATATTGGGCAAGGTGGACTTGAAGAGTGCAGCAAAACATGTGAGAAGAAAATGATAAAAACAGGAAACAGAGATGAACGATAAAATAAACAGATGGAAAATTAAACAGATAGGGGAGGACGACTGAAAATACCGAAAGCAGAATAGAAAACCCCTCTGAAGATTTAAAACTGGGAAGAGGCTACAGAAATAAATAGCAGGGAATTATAGGAAATATTGGCGGAAGACTTAGGCGGAAGACTGGCGGAAGACTTAGTTTAAAAAAAACAACGGTGGATTCAGATAATAAATAAACCAAATAAAACAGGAGACAAGGCGGAAGACTTAGTTTTTCAAAAGCAGAATACTGTTAGGCGGTAGATGAAATTAAACCGGAATAATGCTCTGAAATCGGAAGATGTAAACAGTGGATGACGTCATCGGAAGAGGAGATGACGTCAGACGGAAGATGCAGGCAGCAGATGGAATCGGAGGATGTAAACAGTGGGTGACATCATCGAAAGATGAGATGACATCAGACGGAAGACTCAGGCAGCAGATGGAATCGGATGAGGTGATGATGTCAGCCGGAAGATAGATGACGTCAACCGGAAGATACAGGCATTAAACGAAATCGGCAGAAGAAAAACCTATGGCAGAACCACTGTTTGGCGGTAGATGTGAATAAGACAAAATGTGAACAGTATCAATCGGTAGACATAGTTTCAAAGGCAGAATTACAACTTTTGACAGGAAGACACACAGACAGAGAGAATAAAAACAGAAGACCTAAAAGTCTCAGATTCTCAAACCTCTTCAAAACATGGTTCTCGAGCACAACAGAAAGCATAATAGAAACTTAAGAATAATCACACTGCATAGATAGCTAAAAAAAAACCAGAGACCATCCGTGCATAGACGAACAGAAAATATTCCAAACCATTTCAGAATACTTCAGAACATGAAGTCAACTGTCAAATACAGCAGTTTTTAAAACTTAGACATCAAAATCTGTGCATTATTTTAAAATATGAGGATCAGTACAGAACCTAACATATATTTGCAGAATTTCCAAAAAAAAAAAGAAGTTTTAGATACATAAACAGAACATAGTTTAGAATTTCACTCTCTTAGTCGGGAATTTGTCTGGCAGCCACAACCAACCCGAGAGCTCGAACCACCAACCACCTATTCATCAGATTGAGGCACAAAGTCCTCACTTTCAGGTTCAGTACCTACATCAGGGAGTTCAACTATGAGCCTAGAGCTCAGTAAAGACATACAACCATACAGTGATGCATATGTCATGCATGAATTTTCAGAATACAGTGACAGTGCAGTTTATTAGATTTCACTGGCAGAGAGGTATAAGTGGGGCTTATAGAAGAACTGGCGATACAGAGTGTGCACTATCAGGCACGGTGCACTATCAGGCACATAACAGAAAATAGTACAGAATCAGAATCAGAACAGAATAGAGTGCCAGTCCCCGTCCCACACTTAACTGGTATATTACAGACAGTCAGATTTTATTCATCTTAACATTCAAAACTGTGTACAGAAAACGTTTGCATGACTTTCAGAGAAAACGTGTATGCATGAACGGTGCTTGAACTTAAACAGCAGACAACAAGATTAATCAGTAGATAATTCAGAACATTACTCTAACTTATCTACCCGAAACAACCCGACAGAACTGATAACCTAGTACCTCTGTGATGTAGGGCAATAAAGGCCGAATCTATACATATGAACTTACCTGTTTGCTGTAGAGTTGATGTTCTTGATCGTCTCGGTAATGCACGAACCTTCGCTGGGGAAGCATGAGAATGGGAGTCTTTTGGAAGGTTGAAATCGCCTGAATGAGAGAAAGCAGAGGGGAAATGGAAGGAAGCAGAGAAGAGTAAGTGAGGGTTTCACGTAGGAGGGGAGAGAAGAGAGTATGGCTTCTCCAACAAGTTGCCAAGTGTCGATGGTCAATTGGTTCCTTCCCACCAACCTTAATTCTTACCTAAACAGCCCCTCCATTTGATTTTTAACTAAATTTCTATTTAGTTCATCGAATCGGTTTTACAGTCGCACTCATTTAATTGAACACGTCGACAAATTCATTATAAATAGTCATTGTATTAATATCGGAGTAATTTCGCTTATATATCCGAGGAATAAATACATAGGCAAAAATGCTGGGTGTTACATCACATACTCCTACATGCAAACACATATTCGATTGAGTATCGTTACCTACAAAGTTTTGGTATGGATTAGGGTTACCTTTAAAGAGCATGAGAGATGTTGGAGGCAGCTCGCGAGATCAGGATGAAATAATACATTTTAGGGTTACGATTTTTCTTTTATTTTTACAGTTTTACACATTCTCAGTCGACCACTCCTCAAGTTCGGTTGACTGAAATCAACCTCAGTTTCATTTGATCGTCGACCTCTACTGTTCACTTGTTGACAATTTATCTCTTGTTTTTTTTTTTTTTCTTCACATTGTCCAATTTGTCTGGCAAGTGGTCAACTGCTCACTGTTCAAAGGGTTTATCACTCTATTATTGTTCCCATGGAAAACATAGCCTTATTACTCAATTAGTTCAAAATATATTTTTGCACCCTCGTGACAATAATTTATTTTCCAAACACTTTATTAATAGAAATGTAGCAATATAAAACATAAATATGTCTCTATATTATAAGGCTACATTTAATGAAATTTTGGGGTATTATATCATTGCAATTCTCCTTTAAGGTGCTATACCTCCATGCGAAAATTTGCAGCCTTAGGGCGCTTATAGAGATTTACGTTCTACCTTAAATGAAATTACAGAAAACTAAAGTAGATGTTTGACGGAACATTGACACGAAGAACCATTTTCCTATGTTTATCTCTCAGTCTCTTCTCTTTACTTTTGTTGTTTAATTTCTATAAGGATCGTTATACATCTATTTTTAATGTTATTTTTAACTCCATTATTAGCTAATTTCACTTCTAGGATTATAATATGAACTCGATATGTAATTTGACAATAGTTTTTTTTTTTTTTTTTTTCATTCATTTGTATTGAACTTGTTTGTTCCGTATAGTATTTATGGTTATTTATTTAACTGACGTATACCTTATTATGTTAAATTCAAATAATATGAAAAAATAATTTGTATTTTTAAACTCTCATAAAATAACCTTCGATCATTGAGTGCAAGTGAGTTTATAAATTATAGGAATATACCTATACAACGTCAGTAATCATATAGAAAATTTGAATTTAATTAATCATTTTTTGTTCTCATAGAAAGATAGTGGATTCTATCATAATGGTATTTCTATGAATCATGGCAACAGATTTTTAGATATGTTAGGATCTTCAATTAACGAACTCTTGCAATTGAATTGGCTGAAAATAGTAGATAAATTAATTAAGTGAAAAGTTAAGGAACAATAGTAGTCCTGGGTTTTATTGCTTGTAAATTGTTTGACTTTTATTTATTTGTTTTGGTTTATTAGTCGTTTTAATTATCATGAATAAAAATATCGACTATTGAAATAAAATTTAGCCGATAAAATTTTTAGAACAATATATTATTTGAGACAATGAATGCACATACATTGTAAATTCAGCAACAATAGTAGGTGATGAATGAGCTTTACTTTGCTGTAGAACAAACTTACAAGCTACATTACTTATTTACTGCTAGCTTGGCATAAGAATTACCAAGAGAAATATTCTTATAAGAACTGATATGTTGCGAGAAATTTAGGTGTCGCATATTAGCGTTCAATCTTTGCAGTTTTCTTCAAACTTAGACTTCGCTTTCATCAAAACTGATTACTCCAATTTGCCTAGTTTCTCATTCCTTGTTTGAGCATGTGTTGTATCTTGCATTGAAGGTCGTTACTGTGGATTGTGTTGTATCTCGCATTGAAGGTCGAGACAATGGATTTGGGTGTAGGCATGAGATTGCTAAATTCAAAATCGAGAACAACTCTGACATTGTGTTTTGATTCGAAGGAGGAGCAAGTCGAGGATCTAAAATGTCATCCAGGTTGATTGTTTGTGCGTCTGAACAGTGGAAAGTCCGAATGATCTCATTGGGATGTCTACCCATTAGAACTTCAAATGTCAAAACACCGAAACTATAAACATCACATTTTTCGGTCACGACCATCGTGTATGCAAGCTCTGCAAAATGTATCAAAAATGAAATATTTAATTTCATACATAAATCTAGATGTCTACTAATAACATCAAGCTACTATTAAGACCAAAATAAAACTGAACCTAAAAGATAAACTAATACTAAAATTTATTAATATGTTTGCCACTCCATGTCTTCCAACAAGTTTTCAATTACCACGGTGTGGATACAACAAAACTTATAATACAAAGTCTTAGAAAGCTCACCTGGTGCGATGTAGCCAAGAGTGCCTGTAACTCCGGTCCAATTCGACGAGTCAGGTTTCAAAAACTTAGCGGTTCCAAAATCCGCAACATGGGGTTCCAGCTCAGAGTTCAACAACACATTCTTGCTCGATATATCACGGTGTATGATTGGAGGACTGCGATCGTGATGTAAATACGATAGAGCATGTGCTACGCCTTTGATAACGTTTATTCTCTTAGTCCAATCTAACTCCTTTGCTTCTGTGTCACTACCTAAAATGTCACATAGACTTCCTCTATTTATAAAATCATAAACCAGGAAAGTGTGCTCCCCTTTAGAACAAAATCCATAGAGCTTAATTATGTTTCTATGTTTTATCTCTGTCATGACTGCAACTTCATTTCTAAACAATTTCAAATTCTCTTCCGTCATTTCTCTAGCCAGTGAATTTAGCTTTTTTACTGCAAACACTTGATTTTCACCCATTTCAACCCTGTAAACTTTACTGGACGCTCCAACTCCAATGCAATACGTTTTGTTGAAATTATTGGTCGCTTTGATGATGTCTTCATACACGACTTTTCCATTGAAATACCAAATTGAGAACGGGTTTCCCTCTGGCAATCTTGATTGGTATTCTTCGTGAGAGATTGAGTTCTTTAGTCTAAAGTAAAAAATAATCCCCACGAGAAAAGACGAAAGTAAGAGAGCACCTACCAAGGAAGCAACAATGATAATAACATCTTTCCGTCTAGAAATACTGCAGGGGCTTAAACCTTGAACATCTCCACATAGACCTTTATTATTGGCAAATGAATCGCCTGCAGCTGATCTAAAAATGCCCTCATGTGGCAGAGGACCCTCAAGATTGTTATATGAAAGATTAATGCTGACTAAACCAGACATGCCGCCCATGGAATCCGGGATTGGACCAGAGAGATTATTGTGAGAAAAGTTCAAATTTTCTAATTTCGTGAGTCTACTAAGCCCAGGAGAAATGTTCCCAGAAAGTGAATTATAACTCAAATCCAGTAAACTTTGCAAGGCATCGAGGTTACCAGTTTGTAAAGGGATTGGTCCATCCAAATTATTTCGGCTCAGAGCTAGAATTCGCAGCTTTGAGCTGTCGCCTATTTGGTATGGAATCTCCCCGCTTAATGAATTTCCGGAGAGATCGAGAGACTCCAAATTGGAAAGCCTTCCAATTCCTTCAGGTATGGAGCCTGAAAGTTCATTGTTCTTGAAGCTTATGGTGGATAGTGATGAAATATCTCCTATATTTTCTGGTATTTCTCCAGAAATATTGTTGAAGGAGAGATCAAAGACTGCCAACTGTCTCAATTGGGTAAACTCCGATGGAATTTCTCCACTCACCATATTCCCAGCAATCCTATAAAGTGACAAATTTCTACTTTTTGCCCAATTCGGAGAGAGACTACCTTTCAATTGATTATAACTCAAATCAATGTAAGTAAGATTAGGATACACACCAAAATCTTCGTCTAAAACACCCGTAAGCATGCTATGCTCTAGCCGGACCCGGTACAAGCTTGGGCAATTTCTCAGACTTTCCGGTATGGGTCCGGTGAAGCTATTGAAGGCCGAACTGAAATTGACAAGATTACCACCTTTGCACACGTTGGGAGGTAATTCACCAATGAAGTTATTTTCTGCAAGATGAAGAACAACAAAAGAAGAGAAATTACCCAATTCTTGAGGCACAGGACCGGACAAATTGTTCTTCATTAACCTTAAATCATTCAGCTTAGGCAATCTAGCAATGCTCGGAGGAATGGGTCCCGAAAAGTTATTTTCAGTCAAACTCAGAAGAGTCAGATTACTCAAGTTTCCCAAAGATGGAGGAATAGGACCAGAAAAATGGCTTCCACCTAGATCTAAGAGAGTAAGAGACTTCAAATTTCCTATCTCATCTGGCAAATTTCCAGTGAGATAGGTCTTCTGAAAAAGCAGATTTTTCAAACCCATTAGGCCAGTTTTGGGTTGGTCGGAATCATCAGGAAACAGCCGCCGGTCGAGGTTTCCAGTTATGTTATTCCGAGAAACATCGAGCTCGTAAACCTGGGTGAGATTAGCTAAAGAAAGAGGCAACCTAGAGTTGAAGGAATTGGTGGAAAGATCAAGAAACTGGAGTTTGGAAAGAACTCCGATAAGCCGGAATGGTTCCGGTGAGCGCATTTATTTTCAAATCGAGACGAAGAAGGTTAGGAAATGCAGAGAAATTTAAGGTTTCAATGGTACCAGTCAAGCCCGTATTATCAAGTTTGATAATCGTGACACTGCTTTCATTGTTGCAGGCTATTCCTCGCCATTGACAAGGAGCAGAGGCATTAAAAGGGGAAACCCAAGAATCTAGAACCGATTGCTCAGGTAAGCTTTTCTTCCATTGAAGAAGAGCTTCTGCTTCTTCTATGGTAGCTTGAGAGAAAGAAAAAAGAGAGACACAGGATAGAAATAGTAGAAAGAAAGCAATTTCTGCATTGTCCGCCATTTTTACACTGGTTTTTAGCTACCATCTCCCTCTTCTTTTCAAGATTAAATAGAAAATATTTGCGCTTGAGTTGCTAAAAATATCTCTTAATTTCATTTCTAAATAATGTATTTTAATTATTAAATTAAGGAGAAAATAAATCATTTGATTATTTAGTTTGAATAATTAATTGAATTGCAACTAAATTAAATAATTGTTTATTTAATTTATTTAAAAAATAAGAGGAAACAAGAGTGATTCTGTTCCAACTAAGGTTATAACTAAAGTGTGTAGATGACGTGGATAGAATGATTATTTTTGTTGAATTAACTACGAAAATAGAAAAATATCATTGATATTGTGCATTTTAATAAAAAGTATTAAATGCAAAAAAAACTTCAACTACAAGAAAAGAGTAAAAAAAACTTAATTTAGTATCCATCATCGTTGCTAAAAAAAAAGTCAATAAAATACAATATTTAACTACCGTAAAAAAAAAAAAAAAAAAAAAACTCACTATATACCCTATCATCAAGAGTGGCGGCATTTTACTTCACGTACTGATATAACCCATGGCGCACCGCGACCATTGCAAGTTTCTCGGTGCTGATATTAGCAGCCCTAACCAGATATTTTGGTGATAATAGATAAATATCTGGTTAGAGTTGCTAATATCAGCACCGAGAAACTTGCAAAGGTCGTGGTGCGCCATGAGTTATATCAGTACGTGAAGCGCAATGCCGCCTCTCTTGATGATAGAATATATACTGAGTTTTTTTTAAAATAACAGAAAAATAGATAAATTTATAATAGATAAATTTTGTAAAAAATAAATAAATAAATAACAGACTCCATACCTAAAAGGTGAACGCGGAGTAATATCGCCGGAGAGTAAAAATTAGTACCTTACATGGAGCAAAATATTAAATCATTAAAATACGGGAAATTAAATTATCCATATTATTTTAAATTTCGAAAATAAATGAAAAAAAATAAAAATAAAAACTTCATACCTAGGTTTTGAACGCCAAAAAGAAGGAATTAATAGAGAGAGTTGTTTGGAAAGTTTTTTTGTGTGAGTTGAAAGAAGAGGAGGGAAGGGGTTTAAATAGGGGTATGAAGGCCGGCTGGTCCAGTTGGACCAGCCGACCTCCATATAAAAAGACAAAAACCCGTGACTAAGTCACGGGTTTTGGAATTTTCCTCGCCGTGCCCGTGCTGGGTTCAGTTGAACCGGCTGACGTCCGCGAAGAAAATGACAATAACTCGTGACTTAGTCAAGTCACGGGTTCCTCGATTTATAGAGGAGGCCGGACTATGGTCAACTGGACCGGCCGACCTCCTTTATTTGTTTTAAATAAAAAAGTGGAAAGCCAGCCGGTCCACTCGACCAGTACCTCGGCCTCCTCCTGGATCACATTCATTCTGGCCAGTCTGATTAAAATTGTTATTAACAAGAAAAGAGTAAAAAAAACTTAATTTAGTATCCATCATCGTTGCTAAAAAAAAGTCAATAAAATACATATTTAACTACGTAAAAAAAAAAAAAAAAACTCACTATATACCCTATCATCAAGAGTGGCGGCATTTTACTTCACGTACTGATATAACCCATGGCGCACCGCGACATTGCAAGTTTCTCGGTGCTGATATTAGCAGCCCTAACCAGATATTTTGGTGATAATAGATAAAATATCTGGTTAGAGTTGCTAATATCAGCACCGAGAAACTTGCAAGGTCGTGGTGCGCCATGAGTTATATCAGTACGTGAAGCGCAATGCCGCCTCTCTTGATGATAGAATATATACTGAGTTTTTTTTAAAATAACAGAAAAATAGATAAATTTATAATAGATAAATTTTGTAAAAAATAAATAAATAAATAACAGACTCCATACCTAAAAGGTGAACGCGGAGTAATATCGCCGGAGAGTAAAAATTAGTACCTTACATGGAGCAAAATATTAAATCATTAAAATACGGGAAATTAAATTATCCATATTATTTTAAATTTCGAAAATAAATGAAAAAAAATAAAAATAAAAACTTCATACCTAGGTTTTGAACGCCAAAAAGAAGGAATTAATAGAGAGAGTTGTTTGGAAAGTTTTTTTGTGTGAGTTGAAGAAGAGGGAGGGAAGGGGGTTTAAATAGGGGTATGAAGGCCGGCTGGTCCAGTTGGACCAGCCGACCTCCATATAAAAAGACAAAACCCGTGACTAAGTCACGGGTTTTGGAATTTTCCTCGGCGGCCGGCTGGTTCAGTTGAACCGGCTGACGTCCGCAGAAAATGACAATAACTCGTGACTTAGTCAAGTCACGGGTTTCCTCGATTTATAGAGGAGGCCGACTGGTCCAACTGGACCGGCCGACCTCCTTTAATTTTTTTTAAATAAAAAAGTGGAAGCCAGCCGGTCCAACTCGACCAGCCGGCCTCCTCCTGGCAGTCACTGGCCAGTCTGGATTAAAATGTTTATTTCGCCTATTTTTGAAACTTTGAGGTTTTTTTTGTTGAACAGTAATTTTTAAGGTTTTTTTAAAAAACAAATCTAATTTTTAGGGTAAAGTGCAATTTGGCTCCTACAACTAAGTGAAATGGGCAATTTACACCGTAAACTTAGATAATGGGCAATTTGGCCCCTACTACTAGGATAAAGTGCAAAAAAACTTTTTGACTGAAAATATGACGGTAGGGGCCAAATTGCACTTTATCCTAGTAGTAGGGGCCAAATTGCCCATTATCCAAGTTTATAGTGTAAATTGCTCATTTCACCTAGTTGTAGGGGCCAAATTGCACTTTACCCTAATTTTTAAGGTTTTTTTTTAAAAAACCCAAAACTAAATTAACCAAATTATTTAATCTGCAAAATTAAATTATCAAAATAATGAATATAACCATTTATATCAAAATATAAACGTCCACTAAACAAAAATATCATCGAAAGATTCCACACCTACGTGACTTGTATGCTCATGGGAAACCGTGAATAAGAACTTTAGCAAGTGGATTCATAACTTGCATTTTGTGTCAATAATAATTAGTTTTTTTTTTTAGGGTAAAATGTATTTTTTGGACTCAACTATCGGTTGAGTGCAAAAAATGGATCCAACTTTGTTTTCGTGCAAAAACTGGCTCGAAGTATTGAAAAGGGGCCAAAAATGGCTTTGCGGGTACCCGTATACCCTCCGCGGGGAGTGATCCGGGGAGAACGGGTACCCGCGTTCTGAGAACGGGTACCCGTTCTCCCTCGGGGGCGTTTGAGAGGGTGAAGACCCCCCGCGAAAACTTTTCTGAAGGGAGAACGGGTACCCGCGTTCTGAGAACGGGTACCCGTTCTCCCTTCATAAATTTGAATATAAAGAGAAATTTTTATAAATTAATTTTAAAAAATACTAAACGATATTGAATTTTCTTGTAATTTTTACCACATGTTCAACACATCATGGGAAAGTAATCTGAAAATTTTCGTGATTTTAGAATACTTGTACGATATATTATAAATTTAGATATTTATTTTATAAATAAAATTATAATAACTCACACAAGTGTTATAAAATTACAAAAATTTTAAGATTATCTTTCCATGATGTGGTACATATGTGGTAAAAATTTTAAGTAAATTGAATATCTTTTGATATTTTTTAAAATTAATTTATAAAAATTTCTCTTTATGTTCAAATTTATGAAGGGAGAACGGGTACCCGTTCTCAGAACGCGGATACCCGTTCTCCCTTCAGAAAAGTTTCCGCGGGGGGTCTTCACCCTCTCAAACGCCCCCGAGAGAGAACGGGTACCCGTTCTCAGAACGCGGGTACCCGTTCTCCCCGGATCATTCCCCGCGGAGGGTATACGGGTACCCGCAAAGTCATTTTTGGCCCATTTTCAATACTTCGAGCCAGTTTTTGCACGAAAACAAAGTTGGATCCATTTTTTGCACTCAACCGATAGTTGAGTCCAAAAAATGCATTTTACCCTTTTTTTTTTTACCAATTCTTTTATGTTGCTTCATCTCTCTTAGATATACTGACTATGCCAGGAGTTGCCGACATAGTGCAGAAAACAAAATCCACTAGTGAGTCCATAGAAAAGTTTAACTTAGTGACATCTAGTCAAGATTGTCTTCATCCTTTTACTTTGTTCACAAATTATTTCAATTTCTTGAATGGGACATTTAGCCATCATTCTCATTAGACATGCTGCCCCAAAATTTACGTAAATTCAATCATGACTATAACTAGACTCTTGTTATATCAGTTATCATAATATTATCTATTTAATTGAATTTCAATTGTATATTATATGTAAAGTTCATTTTGTAATTGTAGAGATGATTAAAGATAAGATGATTAGAAGCACACGGTCTATACAATTTAATTGCATGTGACTTAAAGAAGATTAAGTTGAGTAATTTATAGATAATGTTTTTCTCTCGACCTATTACAATATTTTTCGAATAAATGTTTAAACAAAAATTGTGAAGGGTCTATAATTTTTTTTTTTGTTTTGGTGATCAAAGCATATTGTACCACATAAAGTGTCCAAAATCTTACAGCCATAGCATTGAATTTCGAACAAAGTCTGAATTTTTCAATCATCTCATGGCCACCACTAGTTTTTGTTAATGTATATTTATGTTGGCATATATTTGTTTGGCAAAAGTAATTAAATTCGATATAGATTGCTATATTTTTCTGGTGCACAGCAGATAGATTCATTGGAGATTATGTTACCAAAAATATGCAGAATATTAGTTTTATGGTAACCTTGAAAAATAAGGAAAGTTTGTTATTTGGAAAGTTACTTGGAAATCAAGTTATCAATTATCTTTATCTATGGAAGGCCGATTTGAATATAGTTTGTTCTGTGAATCATAAAAGAGATTAAGAATCGTCATTCAACTATTCTGGGGTCAATATATGGTTTTATTCTGGTACTTTCCGTATGTGTCGCCAAGGGTGTCGCGAGTTTGATTTTTCAGATTGAGTTTCCTTATGTTGTGCTTTTTGTTCTGGAACGACAACCTGCTGCGAATATATTTAAACATCAACCTTTCACAGAAGAGGTAAGCGGATTATTATTATTCTAGGAGATATTCTCTTGTGTCATGAGCCGCCGGTTTTCTTTCCTCTCTTGCTTCTGCAAGTGAGTGTGTTTTTGGTTGTTTCGATCTCTGTGAGATTGTTGTCTACACTCTACCTCTGTTGCTGTTGGATTTCATTGTTATACGAGTGTGGTGGTTGGTTGCGTCCTATAATAACGGTTGGTGTCACAAGCGGTGTCATAGGCGCAATCCTATTTTATTCTTCATTAAAGATCAGTCTCAGGAGGAGACAGCACTGGGACTCGGGAGGAGTTCTATTAATTGACAAGGGGAGCTTGTCACTTTGATCGTGGGCAAGGGGATCTTGCCATACACGGATTCCGGGAGGAGTCAATATCGACAAGGGGAGCTTGTCGCATTTAGATCTCGGGAGAGGTCGATCTAAAGTCGAGGGGATCTCGCAAAAACAGTTTCCTTGAGGAAGTTGGCTAGAGACGGCGACAAAGATAAGAGGGAGTCTTTATTTGTATAAGTCCGGTTGTCTTGCAATTTTGTAAACTCATTGAAATGTTTTTAATTCTGGGCGTGGCCCCGCAGACGTAGGCTGGTTGCCGAACTGCGTTAACAATTTTGTGTCTCCTTACTTTACGTATTTTATTTTGTCCATTATTGCTATTTACTTTTGGTGTCACGATCAGTGTCACGACACCAACGTAACTAATCACGATTTCAATTGGTATCAGAGAAGGACGCCTCTGTTTCTTAGGCGGAATCCGCGGGATTTGATCGTGTTTTATTCTTGCAATGGACTCTATGAAAGAAGGAGGTTCAACAATGCGCCCACCTCTGTTAGACGGGAGCAACTATGCTTATTGGAAGGCTAGAATGAGGGCCTTTATCAAAGCTATCGATGAAAAAGCTTGGAAATCTATTTTGATAGGATGGGATCCTCCAACCTCTACAAACAAAGAAGGTGTTACAACTCTCAAGGCTGAAGAAGATTGGTCTCCTTCCGAAGATGCGATGGCCAACAGTAATTCAAAGGCTCTGAATGCTATTTTTAATGGTGTTGATCCTACACAGTTCAGACTTATCTCCACGTGTGAGTCAGCGAAAAGGGCCTGGGAAATTCTTCAGATTACATATGAAGGAACATCGGCTGTGAAATTATCCAAAATGCAGATGATCACTACAAGATTCGAAAATTTGAGAATGCATGAAGATGAAAGTATTGCTGAATTTAATGCCAAATTATGTGACATTGTCAATGAGGCATTTGCTCTTGGTGAAACATTTTCCGAAGAAAGACTAGTAAGGAAAGCTCTACGTTCTTTGCCTCCACGTTTCGCTTATAAAGTAACAGCTATTGAAGAAGCCAAGGATGTTTCCAAAATGAAGCTAGAAGAATTAATGGGATCTCTTAGGACTTTTGAAATGAATTTAGGAGTTGACACCGAAATGAAGAAGGTAAAAGGAGTTGTCCTAAAAGCCGAGACACAATCTTCAAATGATTATAGTGAAGATGACCTTGAAGAATCTCTAGCTCTGTTATCTAAGAATTTCAGCAAGGTTATGAAGAAATTTGGCAGAAATAACAAGGGTGTCAAGTCCAGTGTCAAGAACACCAAGACTGGTTCTTCAAGAAATGAAAAATCCAGAGAAGAAAAACCTATTTCTGAACAACCTATCAAGAGCAGAGGAATTCAATGTCGAGAATGCGATGGTTTTGGGCATATTCAGGCAGAATGTGCTAATACTCTCAAGAAAAAGAAGAATTCTCTCAACACCACATGGAGCGAAGATGAATCAGATAAAGAAGATGAGCTTCAAAACAACCATGTGGCTCTAGTTGCTAATTCTACACACCCAGATGATGTTGCTGAGGAAGAATCAGATTGTGGAAATGACAATACGGAAGAAGATCTCATTATGGAGTACAAATTTCTTCATGAAAAATGGACCGAACTTGTTGGAGTTAATCAACGTCTTCGCATTCAGAATGAAGACTTGAAAGCTGAAAAGATTAATCTGCAAAATTCTGTTGCTGATTTGGAAGAGAAATTAAAAACGAGTCGGGATGAAGCGACAAAACTACTTAACGAATTGAATCACATGAAGAAAAACGTCAAGATGTTAAATACAGGGTCCTCCAAGCTGGATGATATTCTAAGATTCGGGAAAACAAATGGTGATCGTTCTGGAATCGGATTTAAAGGAGAAAGCTCGGGTTTACAGCCAGTGTCACGAACAGTGTCATCACCAGTATCAAACTTTGCATCACCAGAATTGTCAGAAAAAGTTTTTAAAAACAAAGAAATGCAAGCTACATTTGGAAAAACTAAACCCAAGCAGGAAGGAAAGCCACATTCTGTTTTTATAAATAAAGGTAGCAGAATTACTCCTATTTGTCACTATTGCAATCGACCTGGGCATATTCGTCCAAGATGTTTCACTTATCTTGCTGATTTGAGACAAGGTACTGCCAGCAGGTTCTCTTCTCGCAGATTCTCTCAACAAAAATGGGTGGTTAAATCAAATTTGAAGTGCAATGTTACACAAATCTCCCTAAAAGCTACCACAACCGATGCCTGGTACTTCGACAGCGGCTGCTCTCAACACATGACAGGTGAGAAGAAATTCTTGAAGGACATTGTATCTGAAAATGTAGGAAAAGTGACTTTTGGCAACGGTGTCAAGGCGAGTGTCATGGGCAGAGGTACACTAAATGTTCCAGGATTACCGAAACTGGAGAATGTTCTTCTGGTTGATGGTCTAAAGGCTAATTTAATTAGCATTAGTCAACTATGTGATCAAGATCTTTATGTTCATTTCACTCGTGACAAATGCGTGGTGTCCGATAATGACAAAAACTGCATCGTAGAGGGAGTAAGATCTTCTGACAACTGTTATCTTATTTATTCATCTTCTACTTGTCATCGTTTAAGCTCGGAAGATTCTGTTTTATGGCATAGAAAGCTGGGACATGTCAATTATCAAATGTTAAAGATGATTACATCAAAGGGAGCTGTCCGTGGTGTTCCAAAGTTGAATTTTGATGAAGGAAGAATATGTGGACCATGTCAGATTTGGAAGCAAACTAAGGTGTCACATCCAGTGTCGTCGACACCAGCAACAACTCGTGTACTTGAGCTGCTTCACATGGATTTAATAGGTCCAATGCCTGTGGAAAGTATTGGAGGTAAACGATATGCTTATGTTACTGTTGATGATTTCTCTCGATATACATGGGTGAATTTTCTTAGAGAAAAATCCGACACATTCAAGGCTTTCAAATCTTTGTGTATACGTCTCCAACGGGAAAAAGAGTGTATTATTATGAAGATTATACACATCCACAGTGATCACGGGAGAGAATTTGAAAACTCTGAATTTTCAAATTTCTGTAATCAGTTTGGTATATTTCATGAGTTCTCAGCACCTAAAACTTCTCAACAAAACGAAGTTATGGAGAGGAAAAATCGCACTATTGCTGAAATGTCACGTGTGATGTTACATGAGAAGAATATTCCACAAAAATTCTGGGCTGAAGCTATGAACACTGCTTGTTATACTATAAATCGGGTGTATCTCCATGAAGGAACTTCAATGACACCATACGAGATATGGAAAGGTAAAATTCCAAATCTTAAATATTTTCATCCTTTCGGTAGTACTTGCTATGTATTGAATGACAGGGAACATAGAGGGAAACTAGACCCCAAGAGTGATGAAGCTATTTTCTTGGGGTATGCTACAAATAGTCGTGCCTATCGAGTTTACAACAAAAGGACTCGAAATGTCGTAGAATCCACAAATGTTCAAGTGGACGATTCTCTGGAATTAGCTGATACTCGCATAGACGACGAAGTGCAGAATTCAAATGATGAAAAATTTGGAGATTCAACCAGTATTACAGGTGATGTTACAAGTAGTGTCACGGACCAGGTTGCACAAATTGATGAAGTAACTATCTCCGATCAAAGACATCCATCCACACGGGTCCAGAAAAATCATTCTGCAGATGACATTATAGGAGATCTAAATGATGGTATTCGAACCAGAGACAAACCAAGAGTCAACTATCGCGAAATGGTTCAATTTACATGCTTTACATCCTCAATTGAGTCCAAAAATGTGAAAGAAGCCTTGTTAGATGAATATTGGATTGATACTAATGCAAATCTTGTGATGCTGATTGGGCTGGGAGTTCGGATGATCGAAAAAGTATTTCCGGTGGATGTTTTTATATTGGGACATAACTTGGTGTCTTGGTTCAGCAAGAAGCAAAACTCCATCTCTTTATCTACTGCTGAGGTAGAACATATTACGGCTGGTAGTAGCTGTACTAAGCTCCTTTAGATGAAACAAATACTGAAAGATGACAGTGTCACGCAGGATGTCATGACACTCTATTATGTCAATATGAGCAATATCTATATATTATTTCCTGCCACTTGTCTCAGATGATTTGATTTGTTGCTAATAGTTGTGGGCTGTGTTTTAAAGTTATTCTACAATTCCTTGCATGACATGGGACTTCTATGAAGATTCACAGTTAATTTCGTGGAAATTGACGATTATTTCCTTATGTATTTTGAGAAATTTTCAAGGCACTAATCTGGAGTACTTCTTGTCATATTCTACAGATTTTACAGGAATTATTTAGTTGGGAATTAGAGATTATTTTCTCCAATATCTGAAGAAATTTTAAAGGCATTAATCAAGATTATTTATTTTGGGTTTATTTCCCAATTTAAGTGAAAAATTCTGGTTGATTTTCATGAAGCTTTTGGCAGAATTTATGGAAATTGAAAGTTAATTTCTTCCATATTTTGAGAGTTATTGGTGGAATTTGATCATATTTACCTCTTGTGTTTATTCCCCAATTTATTTGAAGACTTTGGACTTATTTTCCAAATCTTATGGGAATTAGCAGATGTTTCTGGAATTTGAGGAATTAGTATGATTCTTTTCCAATATGAATTTATGGTTTATTTTCATGGCTTTCAAAGGTTCACTGTTCATCGAATTTTTATCTTCTCAAGATTATGATTTTTTTTTGCTTCATCCTTGGCTATTATTGAAGAAGCTCCGGTGGATAAGGTTACAGTGTTACATCTTGAAAGACATAAAGGTCTGATTGATGATCTTAAAAGAAAATATCTAAAGATGTTTTTGTTGGTGATATTTTTGAAGAACAAAGGACTGCTACTACTGTTCCAGATACTGCTGAATCAACTGGAGAAATTGATGAGTCGATTGCAGAATTTGCTGATGCAGTAACTCAGGTTCCCTCTACAACTTCTACTACTGATCTACCTTGTGTTCCCTCTGATGTCATGACTCCTGCAACAGAACCTTATGATACTCACAAATGAGCAGTTACCAGCATCCGGGTTAATTTATATGCTTTGATGAATCTTTTAGTCTTCTGTTATTTTTTTGTCATTTTATGGTAAAAAGGGGGAGTAATTTACACTGATTGCTGATTGCTGGGATATGATATGCATGTCTTGTATAGTGTTTTGAGCGTGATATATTATTGCAAGTATTAAGGGGGTGCTTTTATGATCTTCATCCAGCATTCAGGGGGAGTTCTTAATTTTGCCAAAAAATGCCAAAGGGGGAGATTGTTAATGTATATTTATGTTGGCATATATTTGTTTGGCAAAAGTAATTAAATTCGATATAGATTGCTATATTTTTCTGGTGCACAGCAGATAGATTCATTGGAGATTATGTTACCAAAAATATGCAGAATATTAGTTTTATGGTAACCTTGAAAAATAAGGAAAGTTTGTTATTTGGAAAGTTACTTGGAAATCAAGTTATCAATTATCTTTATCTATGGAAGGCCGATTTGAATATAGTTTGTTCTGTGAATCATAAAAGAGATTAAGAATCGTCATTCAACTATTCTGGGGTCAATATATGGTTTTATTCTGGTACTTTCCGTATGTGTCGCCAAGGGTGTCGCGAGTTTGATTTTTCAGATTTAGTTTCCTTATGTTGTGCTTTTTGTTCTGGAACGACAACCTGCTGCGAATATATTTAAACATCAACCTTTCACAGAAGAGGTAAGCGGATTATTATTATTCTAGGAGATATTCTCTTGTGTCATGAGCCGCCGGTTTTCTTTCCTCTCTTGCTTCTGCAAGTGAGTGTGTTTTTGGTTGTTTCGATCTCTGTGAGATTGTTGTCTACACTCTACCTCTGTTGCTGTTGGATTTCATTGTTATACGAGTGTGGTGGTTGGTTGCGTCCTATAATAACGGTTGGTGTCACAAGCGGTGTCATAGGCGCAATCCTATTTTATTCTTCATTAAATATCAGTCTCAGGAGGAGACAGCACTGGGACTCGGGAGGAGTTCTATTAATTGACAAGGGGAGCTTGTCACTTTGATCGTGGGCAAGGGGATCTTGCCATACACGGATTCCGGGAGGAGTCAATATCGACAAGGGGAGCTTGTCACATTTAGATCTCGGGAGAGGTCGATCTAAAGTCGAGGGGATCTCGCAAAAACAGTTTCCTTGAGGAAGTTGGCTAGAGACGGCGACAAAGATAAGAGGGAGTCTTTATTTGTATAAGTCCGGTTGTCTTGCAATTTTGTAAACTCATTGAAATGTTTTTAATTCTGGGCGTGGCCCCGCAGACGTAGGCTGGTTGCCGAACTGCGTTAACAATTTTGTGTCTCCTTACTTTACGCATTTTATTTTGTCCATTATTGCTGTTTACTTTTGGTGTCACGATCAGTGTCACGACACCAACGTAACTAATCACGATTTCAGTTTTAGATCCAAAGCAAAGAAATGATAAATATACACAATGGCGATAAATGAGTACATTGTTAGAGCCCCACCACTTTTGTCCAATCCTCTTCATTAATCTCTATCAAACTTGTTGACCAGAATTTCCATAGGCATTTTCTTATCACTTGTCAAATAAATGGTTGACATTGACCGTGACGTACTCTCAATGCAGTGTATGTGTACTCACGAAAGAAATATGCATATGACTGAATCAGTCAATTTTGTTTTATACTGTGGAAAAATCATATTCTTTATTTTATATTGGGTAAAGTGCAATTTGGCCCCTGCAACTAGGTGAAATAGACAATTTACACCGTAAACTTGGGTAAAGTGCAATTTGGCCCCTACAACTAGGTGAAATGAGCAATTTACATCGTAAACTTGAATAATAGGCAATAACAACCTTAATATATTGATAATGAGCAATATGGCCCATACCGTCATATTTTCTATCAAAAAATAACATTTTTTCACTTATTCATTTTTTTTTTCCGAAATGCCCCTCACTGGACCGAACCGGACCAGACCGGTTCAGCTAATTCCACTCTTATTTATTTTTTTTTTTAAATCTTATTTCTCAGAAAAGAGAAGACAGATGAATAGAATTAAAAAAAATAAAAAATCAAAGTGCAATTAGTCGAACCGGTCTGGTTCGGTTTGGTCCAGTGAGGGGCATTTCGGGAAAAAAATGAACAAATGAAAAGATATTACTTTTTGATGGAAAATATGACAGTATGGGCCATATTGCTCATTATCAATACATTAAGGTTGTTCTTGCCTATTATTCAAGTTTACGGTGTAAATTGCTCATTTCAACTAGTTGTAGGGGCCAAATTGTACTTTATCCTTTTATATTTGTCAAAGATAAAATAACTTGAAAAGATAGCCCAATTAATGAAATTTACAAACTGTGTCGGGCTCAAGCTCGACACACAATCAAATTTAAACTTTACTACAGATATTTACACAATCAAACTTCACACTTTAATTAAAATGTTAAAATTTGTGTTAATTATATGCTTATGACAAGGAGTAATGCACAATTGTAATTAATAATTGTAAGTAATAATGTACAAATATAATTAGATATATAAGCCAAAATATATGATGAGAAATGATTACGTGATTAAATGCTCACCACTTTTCTTTGCCCTCTTCATTAATCTCTTTCAAAATTGTTGATCAGAATTTCCGTAGACATATATCTGTTGCTTGTCAAATGAAGGTTCACTTTTATCTGACATATTATCAAAGATATATGCATATATGACACACACACACATGTTAGATTGAATTGGTAAATTTTATTTTCTGTAATACTAAATTGGTAATCATCATAAATGTGAGACGTAGGTGAATTCATTAAATAGCTTATAACTTTTTTTAAACTGTCATTAAATTCTAAATTAACAGTTTTGGAATACCTAAAAGAAAGTCAATAAATTGGTTATGATGAAGCTGCACTTGTGGACTTTAAGAATCTTATCGAAAACAAATGAACCTAGAAAAAGATGGAAATAGTGTTACGTCAAGATGGATTGGATATGGTTTGCAAAATCTTTTGTTTAAAATTGAAGAATTTCAAGGATATTTAGAACTTGATAAATCTCGACATTATAAAGAAAAAATGTGCAGATTTAGTCAATCGATCAACTATAACCCAAATAGAGTCGTGATCTTTAATTGTCTAGGAAGTCTCACTCAAAGTCCATAGTGATATGCTTCTACTCAGCTTTTACTTGTTGACAAGTGAGACATTTTTCGACAAATTTAGCTACATCGACTTTCAATCCACGCCACCAATAATACTACTTCAAATCTCAATATATTTTAGTTGAACCAGGATATATCGAGTAGGGGGTTGAGTGTGCTTCCTCCAATATAGCCCTCTTTAATCCAGCATCATTAGATATACTGTAACACCCGACTTTTCTGTCCATGAAATCGTCCTTAAAATATTTTGTACAAATACCTTTATTAATATGAGTACATTGTGGATTGAGATTTTTTGTTTAAGTGCGAGTAATTGACGAAATAACAAAAAATGATTCAAACGATAAGAAGAGGAATAGACGTGGGTGAAAATTTAATTACGTAAAGATGAGGGGGGTTAAATCAAATTAAGGAAAAGTTTTAAAATAAAAACTCTCTATCTCTCTTCTTCTTCTTCTTCCTCACGCTAACTCTTCTCTCCTTTGCCATTACCGATTTTCTTCCTCATTCAAAGCTTAAAGGTAAGATTACTTCGGTATATGCATTATATAGATTAGTTGATGAATATCTTGAATTTTGAATGGAGTTTTGGAGTGAGTTTTGAGATTTCCAAAAATATGGAAATTTTCTCTCCCTAAATTGATGTTTAACTTGGATTTAAGCTTATCTAATGATTAAATGAAGAAGTAAATGGATAGAAGTGTATGTTTGAAGCAAAAATAGGAATTTGTTTAAGGAAAATCGGAGGAAAATAGGGCAGTATGAGATTTTGGATTTTTGGCCCTATTTCCGGTTTTTTTTTCTATAAACTGTTAATTCTATGCTAAACTAGACGTTATAAGGTTGCCGTAGCATTTTGAATCGTGAAAAACGAATGAAAATTGAGGAGGTTACGATCGTTTAAACTTTAGCCTGAAAATTTTGATAAAAACTGAGATTTTGAATGGAAATTGTTGGAATTTGATAGTTGATTAGGTTTAAACTATTTGAATTGTCTTATGCATTTGTTTGATAAGTACTGGACTTTGTTTCAATTTGGTTGGATGTTAATGTTTCAGACTGTTACGTTGATAGGTGTTTGTGACGTAAAGAACGGTGAACAAGTGCAGAGTTTTCTACGGACCACAAGTAAGTTCATATTGTATGCGTTTGGCCATTAGGCCTACATCATGAAGGTACTAGGTTTTTATATTTTAATGGGATACGCTGATGGGTAGTGAGGTTACGTGTTATTACCTTACTAACCTGTATTGATGATTTGTCTACTGTTTATGTTATGTTATGCACACTGTATGTTCATGCAACACGTTTTCAAGAAATCATAAAAAATATTTTATGCATATGTTTTATGTAAGAAAGATAAGAAAATGTCATGTTATGTAATGTACCGGTTAAGTTGTGGGACGAGGAATAGCATACAAAATCGTCTACCGTAAGCCCTGCGAATCCTTACCGTTGAGTGGGCCAGGGAGCGATTAAAACTCCGCGGATCCTGTGGCTAACTTGGGCCTTAGGGACACATTGTATGTTTCTGGTATCTATTCCTCTAACACACCCCTTTAACCGCTATGTCACTGAAGCTAAATGAAAAGTAAAGTATATACATGTTTTGAAAAGTATCATGCATAGCACAAGCAGCGTATGTCATTGTTATGATCTTGCTGAGCTTTAGACTTATTAGATGAACTTCGTGATGTAGATACTGACCGTACAGATGAAGACTTCGACCCTCAAGCTGATGAGTAGATATGGTTGCCGGGACGAGCTCATGAGGGTTGGTTGTAACAATCAGGCAAATTTTGACTCATGGGTGAAGTCTAAGATTTAAGTTTATGTGTTAAACTCCTTTGAAATAGGATATATAGTTAGATTTCAAATTGAAGAGTTTCTAGAACTGTTTTGGGGATTTTAGATTATGTATGGATATGTTCGGTTTTTAGAGTCATCCATGCAGTTGGTTTTCCTAAATTTCGTTACTTTTTTGAACACGTTTTTGAATTATGTTTTGAGGTTTTAAAGTGTTTAAAGGGTGAATATGTTGGGGATGGGATGGAAGTAAGTTTAAAGTGAAATGTAGGTCGAAGGGGTGAAGAAAAGGTGAAAAAAATGGAAAAGTGGCAAAGTGGCCGCGCGAGGGTCTCTGAGTGCGCACGAGACACGCACCGCATGCGCAAGACACGCATCACGCGCGCGAGGTGCGCGCGGAGCACGCCCACCCGACTGGTGCACGCACCCAGGTAGGCGACGCGCACGCGCCGTGCGCGTGACGAGCATGTGTCGCTCGCGACGGCCGAGCGCCGTGCGCGCACTAACTGGGCTGTCATGTGATCCAAAATTTATTTATTTTTTTAAATTTTTGTTTTTGAACATATTTCAACTCGATGTTTTGTGACACTTTCCAAACGTATTTTATGAAAGTTTTCTACGTATTTTAAAAGATATAAACGTACGAAAAATTGATTTAAAGCTTTAAAGAAGTCGAAAAATTTTACATCGAAATTATGTCAAAGGATGTAAAGTCAACGTCAATGTCCCATGGCGGCCCGCCGTGGTCGTTACATATACACCATTTTTTTTCAACTGGATAATCCCGTCATCTGATATAGAGAATTCAGAAATTTTTCTAGTCTATAATTCACCATTCACCTTGCAAATAAATGCATCGCCACGTTGTTTATTCTTTATTTTCTCAAGAAAACTTGGCTAAACAACAGTTTTTTCAACAATCCAAACGGTACAACTTTGATATCAGATTTTTGCATCTCCTTAGCTAACTTTCCTAGAATCCACCGCAACGATGAAACTTGCGACGATGTTCTTCTATTCAATGCATCAACTACAACATTACCCTCGCTAGAATGGTAAATAATTTTACAGTCATAGTTCTTTACTAATTCGAATCATCTATATTGTCTCATATTCAGATCATTCTGATTTAGAAAATACTTTAGACTTTTATGATCAGTATAAATTTCATATCTCTTTCCATAAAGATAATGTCTCAAAATTTTCAATGCATAACCACTCCTGCAAGCTCCAAATCATGAGTTGTGATATGAAAATGACCCACAAAAGATGCATGCAAAAGACTTAAACAAATAGACAGAGGTCGGTGTTCAAAGAACACCCCAAACAGACACTAAAACAAAGGAAGCGAAAAACAACAAAATGACGAAAGAGAAAGACCCAACGAACGAGGAAGTGGGCAAGCTCTCAGCATACTCAGAAAATGCCGATGGAATGAATTGGACAAGTCAAAGTGGATGGAACGATGAAAACGCTCAGATGTTACGCATCGACGCATCCAACACAGAGGACATTCAGATATGACGCACCAAAGAATCCCAGCTCGAATATTACGCATCAAGGGGGTCGCCAGCTCGGATATGATGCACCGAACTTGGCAGCCAATGGTGAATCCGTCGGATGAACACACTAAGGAAGAGCACTAGACATGAATGGAGAAAACTCCGACGAAGAAGTGAAAACTTCAAATTTCCAAATATTATCAAAAATTTTCTTACAAACATTCAGACCAAGTTTAAATGGGAGGAGAAGCTATTGGGTGCTGAAGAAACGAAGAGAAACTCAAAAAGAGTCGTTGGAATCCAAATATAGCCGTTGGACGCTTCAAGTACTGTTTGCGCGCGCGCGTGTCACCTTTGCGCGCCCACCTGATGCTGCCAAGCTTCCCTCGCGCGCCTGCTGTTGTGCTGTGCCTCCTCGTGCGCGCAAGCTGCTCCTGTTGCGCACGCCCTGTCCTGCTGCTGAGCGCACCTCGAACTGCTGTTGCGCGCCTTGCCCTGATGCTGCGCGCACTGCTGCTGCTGTTCGGCCCTTGTCGCGCGCCCACCACTTGCTCGACAACACTTCTTGCTCCTCACCCTTGATCAATCCAAACTTCCGCTAAACAAAATATCCAAATATCCTAAACAAAAATAGAGGCTAAAGTTTGCCCAAAAGGAAATGCTAGTGTTTGCTAAACATTCAAATACGGTAAATGCTTGGTTACAAGCATTGATTACAGGAAGACAAATTCCCTGTTCAATGCTTCCAAATCCAAGCTTTTTTTGAAAGAATTCAACTTGCAACGCTAACAAATTTATTAGAAAACAAAAGGCTCGGCCATGGGTTTGGCCGAGGTGGAAGATTGTCGATCCTAGGCACATTATTCTCTCCGGGTGATTAAAGATTTAACCTCAAATCCAATGGCTGGATCATTCGGAAATAAGCTTTTCAAAATTTTTCCCAAGGTTCAAAATGTAGCACCCGGTTTCAATTGCAATTTCATGGTAGAATTAAGAGAGAGTTACTGGCTAGGTTAACGAGTGGCTAAGCAAGGGCATTTATGTAAAAGGGCAATTTAAAAGTGGATAACGTATTTAAAGAAAGAGAGATTGGGTTTAATGAACTGTAGCCGCCACAATTTCACATTTCTTTTCTCTTCCTCTTCGGGTTTTCAGCGAGCAGTAGAGCTCTCTTGGCGATTTTCTCGCTCAATTCTTCTTCAACCTAGGTGAGCAGACTTCTGAAGTAGATTGAAACTGTGCATTTCCAGAGGAGCCAGGTAAGTAAAGTTTGTTTGTTTGCCTTCGGGCCTACATCACAAAACGTTAGGGTTGTGTTTACTTGGACGTGTCTCTGTGTGTGTGTTATGCATCATGTTTTAAAAGTATACGAAAATGAATTTGAATGCATGTTGGCATGGTAAGGAATGAACATATTGAAACAGTGAATCAGCTTTACTGTTAAGGGAGCTAATCCAACCCTTAATGAGACAGTGGATATTTATACTTTGGGAGAGTTGATCCAACTCCCAATTTCACAGGGGGATCTGAACAGTGAATCAGCTTTACTGTTAAGGGAGCTAATCCAACCCT
Source organism: Begonia masoniana (assembly GCA_022432975.1). Lineage (NCBI taxonomy): Eukaryota > Viridiplantae > Streptophyta > Magnoliopsida > Cucurbitales > Begoniaceae > Begonia > Begonia masoniana. The sequence continues at coordinate 44,984,137 of CM039515.1, read as the reverse complement.
TAATGAGACAGTGGATATTTATACTTTGGGAGAGTTGATCCAACTCCCAATTTCACAGGGGGATCTGAACAGAAACAACGCATGAACAACTGAGAGGAGAAAGTAGAATTGCACGTCTAGAAATTTATGTTCCAGCATTTCATTCTTTTCTTTACATCATTTCTTTGCTTACTTAGATTTAGGCTAATAGATGAGTTTTGTGATGTAGGTGAAGAAGTGACAGCAGGTGATTCTTCTGAGTTCATTGAGGGATAGACTGGTTGGGGGAACACACTCATGCCACGAACCTGGTGAACTGATGAGGCGATTTAACTGATGTCTGTTTGGTGAGAAGGTTTAGTTGACAGTGATTAAAACTTAGAAATGCTAAGTTTCCGTAGCAGTAATGGTTTCAGTATTTTAAACACGTTTTGAGATTGTTCTAATAACGATGATTTGTTGTGTTTTAAATGTTATTTTTCTGGATTTGATTAATGTAGCGGGTTGAGCTGTTTCTGAATGGTCTTGGAAAAGTAAGCAAATTCCTTTCTGTAATCAGTGTTGTGTATGTTTTGTGAAGAGTCGTTGAAATGTACTCAGTTTTCTACCGGAAAATGATGAGTATGTTGTCTATCGGCAGATGCGTGCTGACGTCATCGGTAGATGTAGGTATAAATCTATCGGCTGATGTCTCAGTAAACTCATCGGCAGATGCGTGCTGACGTCATCGGTAGATGTAGATTTAAGTCCATCGGTTGATGTCTCAGTAAACTCATCGGCAGATGTGTGCTGACGTCATCGGAAGATGTAGGAAGTGAATTGTCGTTTAGGCATCGGCAGATACAGTCTACCGAGAGATGTCTCTGTTTTTTTTTTATTCGGGTGACGTCAACGGCAGGAGTCAGCACGCATCGGGTGACGTCATCTATTTTTCCTGTTTTCTTCTTCTTCCGTTGACTTTACTCATCGGAAGGTGCGTTTGGCTTCTACAACTTTTAAAGTGTTTTCACGGTTCAAACTTTTATTTCTTTTGACCGATTATTTCTTAATATTTCAAATGATTTCCGCTGCAAGTTTTAAAAATATATGGTAGAAATTTTAGTCATGTACGGGCTTTTGGGTAACGGACCGGGTTCTGATAACTTGGGGCGTTACACAAAACCACAAACAAAAGACATAAGACAGAAAAACACAACAAAAGTCCTAAACATGAAAACTATCAAAAGATCAACTTAAACAAAACATGAACATGAATATTAAGAAAATAAACAAACTAGTATATTAGCTCAGGCGATCCTCTGGAATCGATGTGGAATTCACATCATTCCTACAGTCGGCGATCAGTCGTACCTCTTAATGGTGACTGCCTCAGTCGGCGATCGATCGGACCTGCAGGTTAGTAGAAAATCTGGTGCTTCCGCATGGAACATAGAAACTTGGTACTTAACAAAATACATTTTTTTGCACATTTTCTTTTCCTTGTCGTGGTACCACAAATACAAGACACAAACAAAACACAAACAAAAAAAAGTTTGACACACAAATACCATGGCTTCGGCCTTAGCAATAAATTCTCAATTAATTCCACAAGTTTTAGATAAATCAAATCTTAAGAATTAATCTCAAAATATAGGTTCAAAATCATAGCAACTAAACAAATCAAGAAACTAAACAAAACACAACCAAAACAAAAGTTTTAAGTTTAATTCAAATCACCAATTAGTTTAAGAATTCAATAGACAAATCCTATGGAAACTAGTAAAAGATAAGGTCTAATCCTAGTAGCCAAAAGACACACATAAAAGTTGAACCTAAAAGATTAACCAAATCTTAAAGTTTCTAAATATAAACAAACAATCATGATGCAGTCAAACAAGAGTGCAAAACAGAATTTTCCAAGCAAGTTTTAAAACAGAATTTTATTACTCCATTTGTTAAATATGCAAGTTAGTTCATGCTCTTTATCTGATTTTAAATTAACATCAAGCATACAACAATCCTAAACATACTACGACACAACATGAAAACAATTGGACACAAATAGATGCATCAATCATCAAAACAAAAACTTAAACATGGATGAACACATAATTTTTCCTAATCCAAATTTTAAAATTGCTATAGTTTCATGCTTTTCACTTTAAATTCAATTCAAGGCATCAACTAAGATTCTAAACAAAGTTAAAACATAAATAAAGCATGGTAAAATATTTACATAACATTTTAGATGCTTTAAAAGTCAAAAAACAGCAAACACAAAACTAAAAACAACAAATAAAAAAAACACAAAATCACACAAACAATGCTCCTTTCGGATTGACACCAATTTCTTGGCCAAAGAGGACTCCAATCCAAACCTAAAATAGACTTCACAAACATAGCAAACAAAAAGCAAATAATGCTAAACAGATCCACAAAACATAAGGGAAAAAAAAAAACAAATAGTACAAAAACAGTGCACAAATCACAAAATAAACACCCTAAAATTTCCTAAACAAAAACTAGCACAATTTAACTCAAAATAACTTGAAATTTGAACAGATGTTAGTAATCAACATGAGATGTCCACGGCGACTGCATGCTTTGAAGATGCAAGGCGAGGAGACCTATCAAATAAAATCTTTGGTCAATTCTCACAACTGTGCGAGGGTAGTTGAGAATCGAAATGCTAGAGTAAAAAATCTTGTAATTCATTATCTTGATAGATTTAAAAGTCAACCTATGTGGGCTATCACTTCCAACATCGAGACAGTCAGAAAGAATTTCACTGTCAACATTATACATGATATTGCCAAAAGAGCAAGGAGCTTACCTCGAACACTAAATGAAGGCGATGGCGACGAAGAGTGCAAACTAGTCTGGTCGTACGCATCAGAAATATATAGATCAAATCCGGGCAGCACATTAGCGGTACATACTTACAATACAGGAAGTACTTTAATGATATGTCAAAGAGTATATATGTGCATGACTGCTTGCAAGGCAGGTTTTTTGCAGCACGGACGCCTTGTCATCTATTTGGATGGTTGTTATCTAAAGGGCTCGTGTCCCAGCCAATTACTGATAGCAGTCATTATTGATGGCAACGATGAAATATATCTTGTTGTCGTTGCCAACGTTGAAAAAGAAACTGAGGACACATGGACATGTTTTTTGCGAATCTTGAAGCAAGACTTGAATATGGGATCGGGAGAGAGCTGAACAATTATTTCAGATCGACAAAAGATATAATACATTTCCAATTGTTAGATAATTATATTGTTGCTAATTTTGACTTGGTTTTTTTTTCAAATATCAGGAGTTGCGGAATGCCGTTGAGAACGAATTTCCTTTCGCCGAATACCGGTTCTGCCTACGACATATGTATGAAAATTTTAAAAGTCTCTTTCGGGGCAAAAGGTACAGAGAGGCGATGTGGAAAGTGGCCAGAGCCCCCACCCATCTTCATTTTGAAATAGAAATGAGAAAATTATTTCAGTTAAACTCGAAAGCCCACCATGGCTTCAAAGGGAATAGCCTAGATATTGGGCTAGTTATGCATTCTTTTCGATCCCTAAGTGCGATATATGCTTGAATAGTTTTTCGGAGTCATACAATACAATTATATTGCCTGCCAGAGACAAACCGATTATCACCATGTTCAAGACAATACTAAAGGATTTGATGACTCGCATTCTCAAAAAGTTTGAGAAGATGGCCCAATCAACAGACATTCTATGTCCCCGGATAAAGAAAAAGCTTCAGGATCTAAAAATTTCAGCTCGAAACTGGAGTGCTTAGTTAGCAGGAGATACACGATATGAGGTCAGCAACGGTTACAAACAATACAAGGTCGACATGAATATGTGGGTGTGCGAGTGCACTAGATGGGAGCTGACTGGAATCCCTTGTGTCCACTTCATTCCCTGCATTAATAAAATGACAGTGGAATTGGAAAGGTACGTGCATCCCTACTATCATCGAGTGACTTATATGCAGATGTATTTACAATTTATTCAACTCATGAACGGCCCAAAAATGTGGCAGACTATGATGGCACTCATGACGCCCAAAAGACATAGCCAACCCGGTAGGCCGAAAAATACAAGAGTGCGGGATGTCGACGAACTGTCGAGTTCAAAAACTAGTAAGAAGAACTCGAAGATGACGTGTGGCATATGTCGGCAGCAAGGGCAAAACATTTGTGCTTGTCTTCACCGGGGATCCACTTCAGACGCTGCTGCAGCAGACACGTTTATGGGTTTCAATGAATTTGAGGGGACGCAAGAATCTGCGACGCGAGGCCAAGGTAGAAATTGTTGAATGTCATGTTTTAACACGTTTAATTTAATTTATTAATTAAAGTGTTTAACACGTTTAATTTAATTTATTAATTAAAGTGTTTAACACGTTTAATTTAATTTATTAATTAAAGTGTTTAACACGTTTAATTTAATTTATTAATTAAAGTGTTTAACACGTTTAATTTAATTTATTAATTAAAGTGTTTAACACGTTTAATTTAATTTATTAATTAAAGTGTTTAACACGTTTAATTTAATTTATTAATTAAAGTGTTTAACACGTTTAATTTAATTTATTAATTAAAGTGTTTAACACGTTTAATTTAATTTATTAATTAAAGTGTTTAACACGTTTAATTTAATTTATTAATTAAAGTGTTTAACACGTTTAATTTAATTTATTAATTAAAGTGTTTAACACGTTTAATTTAATTTATTAATCAAATTGAAAAGATTAAATATAAAATTAATTTATTAATTAAAGTGTTTAACACGTTTAATTTAATTTATTAATTAAAGTGTTTAACACGTTTAATTTAATTTATTAATTAAAGTGTTTAACACGTTTAATTTAATTTATTAATTAAAGTGTTTAACACGTTTAATTTAATTTATTAATTAAAGTGTTTAACACGTTTAATTTAATTTATTAATTAAAGTGTTTAACACGTTTAATTTAATTTATTAATCAAATTGAAAAGATTAAATATAAAATTAATTTATTAATTAAAGTGTTTAACACGTTTAATTTAATTTATTAATTAAAGTGTTTAACACGTTTAATTTAATTTATTAATTAAAGTGTTTAACACGTTTAATTTAATTTATTAATCAAATTGAAAAGATTAAATATAAAATTAATTTATTAATTAAAGTGTTTAACACGTTTAATTTAATTTATTAATTAAAGTGTTTAACACGTTTAATTTAATTTATTAATTAAAGTGTTTAACACGTTTAATTTAATTTATTAATTAAAGTGTTTAACACGTTTAATTTAATTTATTAATTAAAGTGTTTAACACGTTTAACACGTAAATTATTTAATTGGTTATTAAAATTAAGTTAATTATTTTAAAGTAATTAATCTTGTTAATTAATTAAAATTAAATTAAAAAACACGTTAATTACTTTAACGTGTTTAATTGAGTATATACATTAATTAATAAACAATGTTTAATTATTAAACACATAACTTAATTTATTAATCAAATTGAAAAGATTAAATATAAAATTAATTTATTAAATTATAATAAAATATAAAATTAAAATTGAAAAAATGTGCAGAATTTCATTTATTTTATGACTCCCTCATAGCTATCTTCAAACAATTCCTGCATATTCAAATCACAAAAATATTTTCAACAGAAAGATTCAGCACACAAATAAGTTAAACTAAACTACAGAATAAAAATAAACTATACAAAAATGACAAACATAAGGAGTACATTAAAACGAATATACAACATAAACTAAACTATGGTAAGGGTGGAGATGGGGCATCGTCGCCCTCATCGCCTCCGCCTACACGCCAACGCTCGAAGGCGTCTTCGAGCCGTAGTTAAGACAATCTCATCAAATCTTGCCTCTCCTGCATGGTCTCTCACCTCTAATCCCACATGTCGTGCATCATGTCCAACCTCCGCCTCATCTCGGCAAGATGATTATCTAGCCTGTCAAATCTCTGCTCCCACACACTAGCCTCGTGGGGGTGCAATGGTGGTGCGGTGAAGGTGGCGGTGGCGTCCTCGGTGGCAGTTGTCACGACCCCAACAGATCAAAGCAAAGGTCGTAACTTGACTTGTTCATTTAAATTAGGAAGCCACTCGTAAACTCCTTTTTTTTTTAAATCTCTAAATCGGATCTAAGGTCGTTAAAATCCTCTGGGAGATCATCTACATATCTGTATAAAAGAAAGAAGTAAATTTCCTAAAACAATGAAAAAAGGCGAAGAATTAAATTTCCTCTCGGGTTGGAATTCATCCGTTCACTAAATCAGACGACGTCGTCATCCGACCAAACTACATCATCCAAACTCATCATCCAGACTCTACATCGACCAAACTACATCATCCAAACTCATCATCCAGATTACATCGACCAAACTACATCATCCAAACTCATCATCCAGACTCTACATCGACCAAACTACATCATCCAAACGCATCATCCAGACTCTACATCGACCAAACTACATCGTCTAGACTACATCGTTCAGACTCTACATCGACCAAACTACATCATCCAAACGCATCATCCAGACTCTACATCGACCAAACTACATCGTCTAGACTACATCGTTCAGACTCTACATCGACCAAACTACATCGTCTAGACTACATCGTTCAGACTCTACATCGACCAAACTACATCGTCTAGACTACATCGTTCAGACTCTACATCGACCAAACTACATCATCCAAACGCATCATCCAGACTCTACATCGACCAAACTACATCATCCAAACGCATCATCCAGACTCTACATCGACCAAACTACATCGTCTAGACTACATCGTTCAGACTCTACATCGACCAAACTACATCATCCAAACTCATCATCCAGATTACATCGACCAAACTACATCATCCAGACTCTACATCGACCAAACTACATCGTCTAGACTACATCGTTCAGACTCTACATCGACCAAACTACATCATCCAAACGCATCATCCAGACTCTACATCGACCAAACTACATCGTCTAGACTACATCGTCCAGAGTCTACATCGACCAAACTACATCGTCCAAACTCATCGTCCAGACTATATCGACCAAACTACATCATCCAAACTCATCATCCAGATTACATCGACCAAACTCTACATCATCCAAACGCATCATCCAGACTTATTAGTCTTTTAACTCCAACTCTCTGTTTTTCCTCTCTTCACAGATGTTACTACGCCGATTGATCGCCACTTTATCCGATCGATTGGCTAACTCTCTGTCTTCCATAAACTTAAATTCTATTTCTAGATTCATCATACACTTAAGCACCATTAACCTCGACATAAACTCGCAGCGGAAAACTTAACACAGAAGGAAAATTCTTTAATCATAAATCTTCTTAGAGCTTAAACATGTACTGAATAAGTCAAATACTTGTTAACATATAAAAATTCTTTTCTATTTATATTTCTTCATCAATGTCTTATACCATAACTAACTAGGAGCACCATCCACGGGTCAAATCGCCGCCCAGCCACAAATCCCACCTTGAGCACCATCTAGCAACCAGACTTAAACATCCTCATTCGGTTTGAGGTCCTCACCTTCCAATTCGTCACCTACATCATAAGGTTTAAACTATAAGCTTAATACTTAGTAAGGAGTGCAACATATACATAAATGTTCATGAATGCTTACTTAATAAAATCATGTTCACATTCTTTATTCAGATCTTGGGAGTCATGTTTATATTCGTGTTCTTGATCATATCATGGGAATCATGTTCTTGTTCATCGTTCACATAACATGGATTAAGGAGGGGATCATGCTGGATGGTAGGCAGAGTGCGTGTACATGGTCCTCACTGACAGTAATCTTGGTCCATTGCATGGACAGTGACATGGCCAGACCACTCCAATCCTCACTTAATCATTACATATATTTCATAACCTTGGTCTCTTCTTTACATAAATTATACATGTAAAACATTTTCGTGTATCAGTGGAGGAAACATGATGCATGTACATGAATGAGTAAGAGAACATTACACTACATGAAGCAAACCATCATCGTATAACATGTCATGAAACTATACTTATCACAGCATAACATTCAACGGGTCACAAACATCAAACAAATCACCAAAACCATAATCCTAGTATCCTTGTGATGTAGGGCTCTAAAGGTCGGGTCCCTAACAGACTCACTTACCTGAACTCCTTAGTATGTCGTGCATTCACTTGAGTTCTTCTCCACCTAGATATTTCATATTTCAATGTTAAATATATCCTGAATAATCTAAACTCAAAGCTGGTAAAATCCTAACTAAAGAAATCATCATAGAATCTAATTTAAACCTCTAAGTCGTTTAGTCGAGCACCTTGTGTGCGTAGCTTAATCTTCACTGGCATTGATGGCATTAGTGTGTTAAAACTACCAGATTCATACTAATATCAGAATCTCAAAATCTAACAATCGACAATATTCAGAATTCTATAACCAATGTCATTGATAAGAAAACTCAAAGACACTGTCATTATCCTAACATTGTCTGATTCTCAAAATTCAAGCATCAACCCAAAATCATTCCTAAATCGAAGACTTAAATGAATGAACCATCAAAACTTTACCTAGAGCTTAGATTTCAGAGGAATGAAGGAAGAACCAACGTTGATAGGGGAGAATCGCCGCGGGAAGATTTCTTAAAGGAGGAGTCGGCTGAAAGTGGGAGCTCTCGTGGAGGAGGAGGTTTTTGTGAAGTTTTAGACTTTCCATTTTCTATTTATATCAATTAAAATTAACTTATTTATAATTCTGCCATTGAACCTACTTTTCTTTTATAATCTCCTTATTCCATAAACCACTCCATAAATATTCACGGAATAAATACTCAACCAAGGTGCTGGCGTCAGCGTTCTCGATGGTGGTGTTGTCCTCCATCAGAACATCCTGAGATATAGAGGCTCTAGGATCTCCCTTGGGCATCCAAGACCTGTCAACTGCAACCAGACTCATCCGAGTAAGATGAATCTTGTCAAATACATCGCCCGATTTGTTTGATCTGATATGCTCTCCTCTGGGCACACGAAGCTGAGATCGCTCTATGATATTCCAAATTAATGAACCGAACGGCAGACTCTTGTTTTTTGTTCGCTCGACCTCATGCATGTGACTTAAAATCATGAATTCTAGGTCAAACGTCCCACCGCTGTATAGCTTCTGCATAATATAGAGATCCATCCAGCTGACAAGATCTCTATGTCCATCCCTTGGTAATAAGGTGTGGCTGATCAGGTTGTGAACAACCCAAGCCTTGACATTCAAGGCCTTCGATCTTGGCTTCACAAAGCCTACAATGTTTGAATGTGGAATGGATTTGTCTTATGAACTCCATTCTCACTGTAGTTCGGAGAAAATCTCACTCTCGGTAAGAGTGATGATATTTCTCTGCATCTTCTTTGTAAAATCCGATTAATTCGTTGATGATGCTGGCAGAGTGTGACAGCCCGAACCCGAACCCGATCGGAGTCCGGGATCGGAGCCATCACTCCGGGACAGTTAACAGAAAATAGGGACTACATTTTTTTTTTATGGAAACAGAATCAAACAGGAAGGTGTAGGCGGAAGACTTAGTTTACAAAGAGCATCGGTGGATGTAATACCGTGAAGCACAGATGAAATCGGCAGGTGTGATGACGTCATCGGAAGATGAAAGCAACAGATGAAATCGGCAGGTGTGATGACGTCATCGGAAGATGAAAGCAGCAGATGAAATCGGCAGGTGTGATGACGTCATCGGAAGATGAAGGCAACAGATGAAATCGGCAGGTGTGATGACGTCATCGGAAGATGAAGGCAACAGATGAAATCGGCAGGTGTGATGACGTCATCGGAAGATGAAGGCAGCAGATGAAATCGGCAGGTGTGATGACATCATCGGAAGATGAAGGCAACAGATGAAATCGGCAGGTGTGATGACGTCATCGGAAGATGAAGGCAACAGATGAAATCGGCAGGTGTGATGACGTCATCGGAAGATGAAGGCAACAGATGAAATCGGCAGGTGTGATGACGTCATCGGAAGATGAAGGCAACAGATGAAATCGGCAGGTGTGATGACGTCATCGGAAGATGAAGGCAACAGATGAAATCGGCAGGTGTGATGACGTCATCGGAAGATGAAGGCAACAGATGAAATCGGCAGGTGTGATGACGTCATCGGAAGATGAAGGCAACAGATGAAATCGGCAGGTGTGATGACGTCATCGGAAGATGAAGGCAACAGATGAAATCGGCAGGTGTGATGATGTCATCGGAAGATGAAGACAGCAGATGAAATCGGCAGGTGTGATGACATCATCGGAAGATGAAGGCAACAGATGAAATCGGCAGGTGTGATGACGTCATCGGAAGATGAAGGCAACAGATGAAATCGGCAGGTGTGATGACGTCATCGGAAGATGAAGGCAACAGATGAAATCGGCAGGTGTGATGACGTCATCGGAAGATGAAGGCAACAGATGAAATCGGCAGGTGTGATGACGTCATCGGAAGATGAAGGCAGCAGATGAAATCGGCAGGTGTGATGACGTCATCGGAAGATGAAAGCAACAGATGAAATCGGCAGGTGTGATGACGTCATCGGAAGATGAAAGCAGCAGATGAAATCGGCAGGTGTGATGACGTCATCGGAAGATGAACGACGTCACCGGAAGATGCAGTCAATAAACGGAATCGGTAGGAGAAAAACCTAAAACAAAATTACTATTTAGCGGTAGATGCAAATACGACAAAAGACGAACAGTGATAACCGGTGGATGTGAACTACAAACAGAATTGAGTTCACCGGTGGATGTAATAAGACAAAATAGGTGACGTCAGACGGTAGATGTAGGCAAAATTTCTATCGGTAGATGTAATCGGAAGACATAGTTTTAAAGGGGGAAAATTTACAACTTTTGACAGGAAAACATATAGACAGAGAGCTTAAAAAAAACAGAAGACATAAACGTCTCAGATTCTCAAACCACTTCAAAACATGGTTCTTCAACGAAACAGAAAGCATGACAGATATTTAAGGAAATTCACTCTACATAAAAGCTCTAAAACCAGAGACCATCTGTGCATAGGCTAACAGAAAATATTCCATACCATTTCAGAATACTTCAAGACATCATTCAACTGTCAAATACATTACAAACAGAATGCATGAAAATTTTAGGCTTTTAGTATCCGATTCTAAACAAGATTATAAAACACACCTTACAATCTACAGATTCGATGAAACAGACTGCATGGATAGTTCCAAAGCCAGAAGTCATCCATGCACAAACAAACTAACAGAAAATGTCCCCAAACAATTCCAGAAACATTCAGAATATTAACTTAACTGTCAAATACAGTGGTTTTAAACATTGACACAGAATCTATACATTGTTTTGAAATCTCAGAGACGGTACTGAACTTAACATAAAATTTCAGAGTTTCCCAAAACATAAGTTTTCTAAAGAGTTTTTAACACAGAACCAAAATTTCAGAAAGCTTTACAGAAACCTCTGAACAGAAATCATGTCTAGCTGCAGCATCCGACCCACATGAGCTCGAGCCACCAGCACCTAATCATCAGACTGAGGCACAAGATCCTCATTTTCGGATTCAGTACCTACATCAAAGAGTTCACTTATGAGTCTAAAACTCAGTAAGAACATAATAGATATGCAGTGATGCAAAATGCTATGCATGCGGTTTTCAAAATACAGTGACAGTACAGAATATTACGTTTCAGTGGCAGTATGGTATAAGTGGAGCTTATAGGGGAACTGGCGATACAGTGAGTGCACTATCAGGCACGGTGTACAGAATCAGAACATAACAGAGTGTCAGTCCCCGTCTCGCACATAACCGGTTCATTTCAGTCAGTCAGATTTTATCTTGTTTAATTTCAAACAGTGTACAGAAAACATTTGCATGTCTTTCAGACAAAACGTGTATGCATGAACGGTGCTTGAACTCAAACTGGCAGATAACAGGAATAAGGCAATAAACAACGGAAAATACAGACACCTCAGGACACAACTCTAACTCTTCTACCCAAAACAACCTGATAGAACAGAAATACTTACTACCTCCATGATGTAGGGCCTTAAGGGCCAACCTACGGGTATGAACTTACCTGTTTGCTGCGGTGTAGAATGCTCGATTATCCCTGGAACGCTCGGATCTGTTGCTGCAATGTAGAGAAATTAAACGGGTTGCAAATGTTAACTAATAACTTAGTAGAAACCGCTCTAAACTCATTCAAACCCTTAGAAAACAAACCGGTGTGTTTTCATCCAAGAATAGTGAGTTTCCTCCGAATACCATAACCCTAAACTTCAGTAAAAACTCACATTAAACTTGTCCAAACTTGTTAGCAATAAAAGATACTTACCTTAGTGGAGAACAGAACGGAACTGAGGAGATCGAAGTAGCTTCGATGGTTGTTCTGTCGACTGAAAGAGAGAATGTAGAGAGGAGAAATGGAGAGAGAGCAGAGAGGTGAAAATGAAGAGGGTTTCACGTAGGGGGAAGAACTTAACTTCTTCAACAAGCTGCCACATGTCGCTCAACCATTGGTTTTCTCCCACCAACCTTAATTTCTCTCCAATTTACCCTTCCATGCATTTTAACTTAGTGTAATGTTTAGTTAAACATTAGTTTGGTTTTCCAACAAAACACATATTGCATTTATATTAAATTAATTCCCGAGAAATGGTTCGGGAAATAATTACATACAAAAAGGCAGGGTGTTACACAGAGACAACAATATCTTTACCGAATAGGTACGACTCCATGCACCCCGTCCTCCCTAAACCAACCAAGTTCGCATAAAATATGCGAACTACTCTGTCACAACTATCTCCTTGCATGTCGTACACCCCGTGTAAGGAGATATTGTCAAACATCTCTTTGATCTCCAATGACTCCCAACCACTAAAGTTGACAGTCTTTCCATAAATAATTGAGCGGTTTGATGTATCCCGCTCAAATTACTCTTCACACGCCCGGTTTCAAAATTCCATCGACGACGGCTGCAGCTCTTCTTCTCAGTTTGTCGTCTGGGGAACCTTTCGACGAATAAAAGTTCGGGGGGCATTTTTGAGTAGGTTGGGGCGATTTTCTAGAAGGGTTTTCTAATTTTTTTGGGTTTAGGCTCAGGGTCCTCATTAGGCAGACCGCAAAATTGATACTGTTGAATCATTTGTATGGTTCCCGGCTTTATTTCAAAATTGTTGCACGTGATCGCAGGTTTTCGAATTGCTGAGTGAACCCCATCCATGGATGGCATAATATAATCGAGCAACGTTCGTCTTCCGACTCCCTCAGTCTCGACAATCGATTGTACATCTGCATTTTGATTATCTGCCATATTTGCTTGTTTTGTTTCCCTTCGATTTCTACGGCAGGTTCGTTCAATTTCAAGGTCGATAGGGATTAGGTTGGCAGTACCTAATTTTCGCATACACCTGCAATGTGCAAATAATGCAATTTAAGCCTAGCAGCAAAAGAAAATTCAAATATAAACTAAAATCAAATAATTCAATAATAACAAAATTAATTCCCGGGCAACGGCGCCAAAAACTTGTTGCGAAAAATCGTGATACGCAAGTGCACGTGTCGCAAAAGTAATAAAGTGTGTATAAGTACGAGTGTCGATCCCACGAGGAATAATTATGTTAAATATTGAATATCTAATTTTCAGTTTAATTTGAAAAGAAATAATAATTGGTTTTTGGATTTTAAACTAAAATAATTCAAATAAAAATCAAACAACAATTTAAATAAAAGATTTGAATGTAAAAGAGTAAGATTATATGATGAGAAAATCCAGGGTTCCGATTTCACTTAGCTAATCTTATTTATTAAACCAAATTCAAGTAACTAAATCTTCTTCCTTCGTGTTGATGGCAATTTCACAAAAATATTCATCAATCTCTCTTGAGCAAAGACAAATTTATTCAATTAACGAATTATCACCTCTCGGTCTCTAATCCTGAGAATTAATTGAATACATTAAGAGCAAGAAATTATATTACCACTCAAACGCCCTAACTATCTCTAGCCTAGGATCCTTTTTAAGGCAAGTTATTCAGTGCACGGTTAAATTCTCCGCTCTCGCATCCCGAACTAACCCTAAAGTTCTTAGTTTTGGTGATCAAGCAAACCTAAGTATTACGTTCAGAATAAATTACTCAACACAGAAAAAGAACAGAAAATTAAGAACCTGAATTAAGAAAAATAAATAATCATAGCAAAGTTACGTCGAAACCCTAGAACTGGAAGTTTAGTTCATGAATGAGAAAAAGAAAATAAAACTAAAATTAAAGAAGTTCATAGTTCAGAAGAAAAAAGGAAAGAAAAACTATGCTGAAAATAATTCTCGAAGCTCTCGCTTCGATCCGGTTTCCGTCTCCTTTTTTTTTTTTTTTTTTTTTTTTTTTTTTTTTTTTTTTTTTTTTTTTTTTTTTTTTTTTTTTTTTTTTTTTTTTTTTTTTTTTTTTTTTTTTTTTTTTTTTTTTTTTTTTTTTTTTTTTTTTTTTTTTTTTTTTTTTTTTTTTTTTTTTTTTTTTTTTTTTTTTTTTTTTTTTTTTTTTTTTTTTTTTTTTTTTTTTTTTTTTTTTTTTTTTTTTTTTTTTTTTTTTTTTTTTTTTTTTTTTTTTTTTTTTTTTTTTTTTTTTTTTTTTTTTTTTTTTTTTTTTTTTTTTTTTTTTTTTTTTTTTTTTTTTTTTTTTTTTTTTTTTTTTTTTTTTTTTTTTTTTTTTTTTTTTTTTTTTTTTTTTTTTTTTTTTTTTTTTTTTTTTTTTTTTTTTTTTTTTTTTTTTTTTTTTTTTTTTTTTTTTTTTTTTTTTTTTTTTTTTTTTTTTTTTTTTTTTTTTTTTTTTTTTTTTTTTTTTTTTTTTTTTTTTTTTTTTTTTTTTTTTTTTTTTTTTTTTTTTTTTTTTTTTTTTTTTTTTTTTTTTTTTTTTTTTTTTTTTTTTTTTTTTTTTTTTTTTTTTTTTTTTTTTTTTTTTTTTTTTTTTTTTTTTTTTTTTTTTTTTTTTTTTTTTTTTTTTTTTTTTTTTTTTTTTTTTTTTTTTTTTTTTTTTTTTTTTTTTTTTTTTTTTTTTTTTTTTTTTTTTTTTTTTTTTTTTTTTTTTTTTTTTTTTTTTTTTTTTTTTTTTTTTTTTTTTTTTTTTTTTTTTTTTTTTTTTTTTTTTTTTTTTTTTTTTTTTTTTTTTTTTTTTTTTTTTTTTTTTTTTTTTTTTTTTTTTTTTTTTTTTTTTTTTTTTTTTTTTTTTTTTTTTTTTTTTTTTTTTTTTTTTTTTTTTTTTTTTTTTTTTTTTTTTTTTTTTTTTTTTTTTTTTTTTTTTTTTTTTTTTTTTTTTTTTTTTTTTTTTTTTTTTTTTTTTTTTTTTTTTTTTTTTTTTTTTTTTTTTTTTTTTTTTTTTTTTTTTTTTTTTTTTTTTTTTTTTTTTTTTTTTTTTTTTTTTTTTTTTTTTTTTTTTTTTTTTTTTTTTTTTTTTTTTTTTTTTTTTTTTTTTTTTTTTTTTTTTTTTTTTTTTTTTTTTTTTTTTTTTTTTTTTTTTTTTTTTTTTTTTTTTTTTTTTTTTTTTTTTTTTTTTTTTTTTTTTTTTTTTTTTTTTTTTTTTTTTTTTTTTTTTTTTTTTTTTTTTTTTTTTTTTTTTTTTTTTTTTTTTTTTTTTTTTTTTTTTTTTTTTTTTTTTTTTTTTTTTTTTTTTTTTTTTTTTTTTTTTTTTTTTTTTTTTTTTTTTTTTTTTTTTTTTTTTTTTTTTTTTTTTTTTTTTTTTTTTTTTTTTTTTTTTTTTTTTTTTTTTTTTTTTTTTTTTTTTTTTTTTTTTTTTTTTTTTTTTTTTTTTTTTTTTTTTTTTTTTTTTTTTTTTTTTTTTTTTTTTTTTTTTTTTTTTTTTTTTTTTTTTTTTTTTGCACTTAATCCTATTAACTATTATTGTCTTGGGATCGGCTACCATGAAAGGACGACATGTCGTTATATGACCTTTGATAGAATTAATATGAGAAGGAAAAAGACACTTTTTATAAATAACCACGTACAATTTCATATTCCATAACCTTTTGAATATTACTAATCAGATTAGATATATCAAGAAAGTCCAATGATTGAAGGTGGAATCTTAGATTTATAAGAGATACGAATAAAGACACATTTAATCACAGCATCGTTATATTTTTTGCCATTTAACCTCACTAATTGATCAATCATATCATAGATACGCTTTTTGTGAAGTCTATTTCCTACTGGATCACACAATGGAATTGCTTGACCTAAAGTCAAGGAGATATCTGAGGATGATGGTACTCTCATTGAATATCCAATTAGTTTGTGTTGCAGTGTGTACCTCCTAATGCCAAGTCATGACTCGTGTCATGATTTTGTTCGTTATATAAATAAGTGTTGGCTGCGACACAATGTTCATTGATATGGCGGTCTTTGCCAAGAAAGCTCCCAATATGGCATGGCCAAGCACATAGCTCAATCCAACAGGTCTCCTGAACCATTATTCGAAGTACTTCAACCATTAATTTTTAGTCTATTTTAACTTTTGAATATTTCAGTTAATCGTTAAAAATTAAACTAAATAAAGATTAAATAATTTAAACAGTTGATTAGTATTTAATCTTTTTGGCGATAAAATTTATAGTAGATCACATGATTCTCGTTGTTATCAAGCAAAAAACGTGACAAATCAAACATTAGTTTTATGTTAATTAAGTTCAATATATTATAAATCAAATCATTTAAACCGAACTCAGTTATTCATTATTTTTGAACTCTTAAACCTAATAAAGTTCATCTTGAGGAGGAGGATATAGAAGGCCATCAATTGCCATCGTGTCAAATTGTAATTGGAGAATAAGGAAATTCAAAGAATGAAATCCTTAGTAATGGTTTGGTTGTTCTGAAACTGATACGAAAATCAACCTCTCGACTTATCACAACCAATATAAATCTAGATACTGATCTCCAAAGATAAGAACCCATCTCTCTTGACTATATATATAACCCAAAAAAACCTCCTTTACCATCATTGCACAGTTCCTTCACCTATTGCAACTGTGAAAGCGTCTGTTCATTCACCGAAAGCAATGGCTGCTTCTACTATGGCTCTTTCTTCACCATCTTTTGCCGGAAAGGCAGTGAAGATTACTCCCTCTACTTCGGAGATTGTCGGCAATGGAAGAGTCAGTATGAGGAAGACTGCCGGTAAGGCCGTCTCTTCCGGCACCCCATGGTACGGACCTGACCGTGTAAAATACTTGGGTCCGTTCTCCGGCGTGTGAGGTCCCTCTTTATGATGAGGGACCTCCTCATTTAATTTCTCATTGAAATTAAATGGAGAGAAGTCATTCTTTCGGTGCACCTACCCATCATTTAATGAAATAGGGAAGAAAAGAAGAAGTTTTTCTTCTTCAGAACTCGGCGCCTGTTTTTTTGGTGTGTTCACAATCCTTATTTTAAGGATTGTGTTCCCCTCAAACTGCTATAAATAGAGAGGTTGAGGAGAGAGTTAAATCATCCGAAGCAAGAAGCAAAACAAGCTTCAGTGAAGAGGGAGAGAGAAAAGAGTGAGGATTTTTGGAGGGAGAGAAAAGAAAGGTGTGAGAGAAAAATAGGTGTGGTGCTTTTGTGCACAGTGAGATTCTAAGAGTGGTGATTTCTCTTAGTGAATATTTTCTAGGATATTCGATATCTAGAAAAATATTGTAAATTCCTATTTTTCATAGTGAGATCTTTCTGGACTCGGTCCCCGTGGTTTTTTCCCGATTTGGGTTTCCACGTAAAATTCTCGGTGTTCATTTTTCTCTTACTTCTTGGCCGTTATTATTTTACGGTGGTGGGAAAAGATTCCTGGTATTTTTCGGATCGCATCTGCTATCGTTTCTCGTACCGCTTGGTTAGTGTGTATGTGTAAGTAAGTTCTGTCTAGGAGACTGGAATTTAAGCGAACCGTTTGTGTCCCTCCAGCCTTTCCTGGGAACTTACTTGGAAAGGTAATTCTGTCTAAGGAGATTGCCAAGAGCATTCTTTCCTGGGAATTATCCTGATCATACTCTCCACGTTTGTCAGTGGTGGTATTTTTATCATCGTTCCCCGCCGGTATTATTATTTTTTCCCAACAAGTGGTATCAAGCCTGGGTAATTTCTTTAAATTTAGTATGCTCTGTGGTTGCGGTTTTTAAACTGATCTTCCACATCAGAAAAATTTTAGAAGTTATTATGGCGGGAAAGATTGAATCGAAAAATTCAAACGGAAATAATTTCTCTCTGTGGAAATTAAAAATGAAGGCGCTATTGCGGAGAGATGGTTGTGCTATGGCCATCGGCGACAGGCCTACGAACGTTGAAGACGAGAAATGGAGTAAAGCTGATGAGGATGCAATGGCCATTTTGCATCTCACTCGAGATGTAAGTAAGTTCTGTCTAGGAGACTGGAATTTAAGCGAACCGTTTGTGTCCCTCCAGCCTTTCCTGGGAACTTACTTGGAAAGGTAATTCTGTCTAAGGAGATTGCCAAGAGCATTCTTTCCTGGGAATTATCCTGATCAGTACTCTCCACGTTTTTCAGTGGTGGTATTTTTATCATCGTTCCCGCCGGTATTATTATTTTTTTCCCAACAAGTGGTATCAAAGCCTGGGTAATTTCTTTAAATTTAGTATGCTCTGTGGTTGCGGTTTTTAAACTGATCTTCCACATCAGAAAAATTTTTAGAAGTTATTATGGCGGGAAAGATTGAAATCGAAAAATTCAACGGAAATAATTTCTCTCTGTGGAAATTAAAAATGAAGGCGCTATTGCGGAGAGATGGTTGTGCTATGGCCATCGGCGACAGGCCTACGAACGTTGAAGACGAGAAATGGAGTAAAGCTGATGAGGATGCAATGGCCATTTTGCATCTCACTCTAATGGACTTTTGTCAAGTATCTCAGAAATGGTAACGGCAAAACAGATCTGGGATACGCTGACAAAATTGTACGAGAAAAAGTCGTGGTATAACAAAATTTTCTTGAAAAGGAAATTATATACCCTTCGGATGTCAGAATCTACAACAGTGACAGACCACGTCAATACTCTGAATACGTTATTTTCTCAACTTACAGCAATGGAGCACAAAATTGACGAAAATGAAAGAGCTGAACTTTTACTTCAAAGTTTGCCAGATTCATACGATCACCTCATCGTAAATCTACTCAATGGTAGTACAAAAACTACATTGGTGTCAATGATATTGCAGCCGCCGTTCTGACGAAAAAAAACAAGGAGCAATCCTCTGTGGAAGCTTTATCAGTAACGAGAGGAAGATCAATGGAACGTGGGGCCTCCGGAGCCAGCACGTCAGGGAGATCAAAATCGAGAAGTAAAAGGGGCGTCAAGTGCTATCACTGTGGCAAGACGGGCCACATGAAAAAAAGATTGCTGGAAATTGAAGAAAGAACAAGGCACAGGAGGTGCTAAAGAAGAAATGAAGAGTACGACTACAGCTGTCTCTGAGGGTGAAGATGTGATTGTATGCGAAGATGCTGTCAACCTTACGATGAATGAATCATGTTGGGTGTGTGACTCTGGAGCATCTTACCATGTTACTTCAAAAGTGGAGTATTTTTCATCTTACACCGGTGGCGATTTTGGCATTGTCAAAATGGGGAACAGTCATGTTTCCAAAATAATTGGAAAAGGGGACATCTGTATCCAGACCAACACAGGATGTGAGTTGGTGCTTAAAGATGTCAGACATGTTCCAGATATTAGACTGAATTTAATATCAGTCGGTGCTCTTGATGAGGCTGGTTTCAAGAGCAAATTTGCTGGCGGAAAATGGGAGCTCAGCAAAGGTTCGCTTATCATAGCGAAAGGGATCAAAGAGTCTAGCTTGTATGTGACGCAAGTGACTGTGAAGGAAGCATCAGTAAATGCTACACAAGATGACTCATCCATTGAGTTATGGCACAAACGGCTTGGTCACATGAGCGAAAAGGGACTTCAATTGCTTGGCAAAAGAGGTTGTTTGTCACATCTCAGAAATGAACCTCTGTCAAGTTGTGTTCATTGTTTGGCGGGAAAACAACACAGGGTTTCCTTTCAGAAGAATTCTGCATCAAGGAAACCAGAAGTGTTAGAAGTTGTCTACTCAGACGTCTGTGGTCCCATGTCTACGAAAACGTTAGGCGGTGCCCAATACATGGTGACATTCATTGATGATCACTCCAGAAAAGTGTGGGCTTATGCACTCAAGACCAAAGATGAGGTGTTTAACGTTTTCAAACAATTTCATGCCTTCACAGAACGAGAAACTGGAAAGAAGCTGAAATGCATTCACACTGACAATGGTGGTGAATATATGGGATCATTTGACGATTACTGCAAATTGCACGGGATCAGGCACGAAAGATCTGTTCCAAAGACTCCTCAACAAAATGGCGTTGCGGAAAGAATGAACCGAACTATCGTGGAGAAGATAAGGTGCATGCTATCACATTCAAAGCTTCCCAAAACATTCTGGGGAGAAGCAATGAATACTGCAGTGAACGTCATCAACTTGTCTCCGTCAACACCTCTGAGTGGAGAAGTGCCAAACAGACTATGGACAGGGAAGGACGTCTCGTATAAACATCTTAAAGTGTTTGGATGCAGAGCGTTCGTCCATATTCCTAAAGATGAGAGGTCCAAGCTAGACAGCAAAGCTAAGGAATGCATATTCCTCGGATACGGAAGTGATGCATTCGGATATAGGCTTTGGGATCCGATTGACAAAAAGATTGTCAGAAGCCGAGATGTTGTCTTCTTTGAAGATCAGACCATTGAAGACAAGAAGAAAGATGTCACTGAAGAGCATCCAGTAAGAGTTGGTCTGGAGAAATCAACTTTTGACGGGGGAGATGCTGGAGAATCCAGTGATCAAGCAGCTGATGATGTTGACCATGGAGAAACAGAGACTTCTCCTGAATCAGTTGCAGAACCAGAGTTAAGGAGGTCAACAAGAGATCGTCGACCATCGAGGAAATATTCTGTGAATGAGTATGTGATGATAACTGACGGCGATGAACCTGAGTGCTATAAGGAAGCTATGGAGCATCAACAAAAGAAGAACTGGTTGGATGCGATGCAAGATGAGATGAGATCATTGCATGAGAACCATACTTATGAATTGGTTCAGCTTCCAAAAGGGAGAAAGGCACTCAAGAACAAATGGGTATACAGACTCAAAGACGAAAATTCACAACCAAAGTACAAGGCACGATTGGTCGTAAAAGGCTTTGGACAGAAGAAGGGGATTGACTTTGAGGAAATTTTTTCACCGGTAGTGAAAATGTCATCCATACGAGTGGTACTTGGATTAGCCTCAAGTCTCAATTTGGAGATCGAGCAGCTCGATGTGAAAACTGCCTTCTTGCATGGTGAATTAGAAGAAGAAATTTACATGGAACAACCAGAAGGGTTCGTTGTCAAGGGAAAGGAACATCTGGTATGTAAATTGAAGAAGAGTCTGTATGGATTGAAGCAAGCTCCGCGACAATGGTACAAGAAGTTCGATTCCTTTATGATAAGTCATGGATATAGAAAAACTTCATCAGACCATTGTGTGTTCGTGAAAAAGTTCGCGGACGGTACATTCATAATCCTCCTACTTTATGTCGATGACATGCTGATTGTGGGCCCAGACAAAGAAAAGATTGTTAAGTTAAAGAATGAACTTAATAAGTCTTTTGCCATGAAAGACTTAGGACCGGCAAAGCAGATACTTGGGATGAGAATCACTCGTGATAGGAAGAATGGAAAATTATGGCTATCACAGGAGAAGTATATCCAGAAAGTTCTCAGCCGATTCAATATGGATAAGGCAAAACCGGTCAGTACTCCTCTTGCTAAACACTTCAAGCTTACTTCCAAACAAAGTCCTTCCACTGAAGAAGGAAAAACAGAAATGCAGAGAATTCCATATGCCTCAGCAGTTGGCAGCTTGATGTATGCCATGGTTTGTACGAGACCTGATATTTCACATTCTGTTGGAGTAGTCAGCCAATTTCTAACAAATCCGGGCAGAGAGCATTGGAATGCAGTGAAGTGGATTTTTAGGTATCTTAAAGGTACTTCTGAATTCAGTTTGTGTTTTGGAAGTGAAAAGCCTTCGTTGGTAGGCTATACTGATGCAGACATGGCTGGAGACATCGACTCCAGAAGATCAACATCAGGGTACTTGGTTACATTTGGAGGGGGAGCTGTGTCATGGCAGTCTAAGAGGCAAGGATCAGTTGCATTGTCTACAACAGAAGCTGAGTTTATGGCGGCTACAGAAGCCTGTAAAGAAATTTTGTGGATGCAAAAATTTCTGACAGAATTGGGTTACAAACAAGATAAGTATATCTTGTATTGCGACAGTCAAAGTGCTATTCATTTGAGCAAGAACCCGAGCTTTCATTCGAAGTCAAAGCACATAGATATCAAGTATCATTGGATACGAGATGTGTTGGACAACAAGCAAGTATATCTTGAGAAGATCCACACTGACGATAATGGCTCTGACATGATGACAAAGATATTGCAGAAGAATAAGCATGAATTCTGTAGAAGCTCAGCACGATTGGAGATACCTCATCATAAGTCGGGAGGGGGAGATTTGTGAGGTCCCTCTTTATGATGAGGGACCTCCTCATTTAATTTCTCATTGAAATTAAATGGAGAGAAGTCATTCTTTCGGTGCACCTACCCATCATTTAATGAAATAGGGAAGAAAAGAAGAAGTTTTTCTTCTTCAGAACTCGGCGCCTGTTTTTTTGGTGTGTTCACAATCCTTATTTTAAGGATTGTGTTCCCCTCAAACTGCTATAAATAGAGAGGTTGAGGAGAGAGTTAAATCATCCGAAGCAAGAAGCAAAACAAGCTTCAGTGAAGAGGGAGAGAGAAAAGAGTGAGGATTTTTGGAGGGAGAGAAAAGAAAGGTGTGAGAGAAAAATAGGTGTGGTGCTTTTGTGCACAGTGAGATTCTAAGAGTGGTGATTTCTCTTAGTGAATATTTTCTAGGATATTCGATATCTAGAAAAATATTGTAAATTCCTATTTTTCATAGTGAGATCTTTCTGGACTCGGTCCCCGTGGTTTTTTCCCGATTTGGGTTTCCACGTAAAATTCTCGGTGTTCATTTTTCTCTTACTTCTTGGCCGTTATTATTTTACGGTGGTGGGAAAAGATTCCTGGTATTTTTCGGATCGCATCTGCTATCGTTTCTCGTACCGCTTGGTTAGTGGTGTAATTGTACTGTGTAAGTAAGTTCTGTCTAGGAGACTGGAATTTAAGCGAACCGTTTGTGTCCCTCCAGCCTTTCCTGGGAACTTACTTGGAAAGGTAATTCTGTCTAAGGAGATTGCCAAGAGCATTCTTTCCTGGGAATTATCCTGATCAGTACTCTCCACGTTTTTCAGTGGTGGTATTTTTATCATCGTTCCCGCCGGTATTATTATTTTTTTCCCAACACGGCGAGGCTCCGTCCTATCTGACTGGAGAATTCCCAGGAGATTACGGTTGGGACACCGCAGGACTATCCGCAGACCCTGAGACATTCGCAAAGAACCGAGAGCTCGAAGTCATCCACTCGCGGTGGGCCATGCTCGGAGCTCTAGGCTGCGTATTCCCGGAGCTTCTATCCCGGAATGGAGTGAAATTCGGAGAGGCAGTGTGGTTCAAGGCGGGATCTCAGATATTCAGCGACGGAGGGCTAGATTACTTGGGCAACCCGAGCTTGGTCCATGCTCAGAGCATCTTAGCCATCTGGGCAAGTCAGGTAGTTTTGATGGGCGCCGTCGAAGGCTACCGTATTGCTGGAGGGCCACTCGGAGAAGTCACCGACCCAATTTACCCGGGTGGCTCGTTTGACCCGTTGGGTCTGGCTGACGACCCGGAAGCATTTGCTGAGCTGAAAGTGAAAGAGTTAAAGAATGGAAGACTAGCCATGTTCTCGATGTTCGGATTCTTCGTTCAGGCCATTGTCACCGGAAAAGGACCTTTGGAGAATTTGGCCGATCACCTTGCAGACCCTGTAAACAACAACGCCTGGGCTTATGCCACCAACTTTGTTCCCGGAAAGTGAGGAGAAACGATGTCTTTTGGTTGCCTAGAAATGACATGGACCCTTCCATAAAATGTGTTGTAAAAAGAGTGTATAGTTTCTGCATTGTTAGTTTCTCTATCTCATTTGTTCATGGATGAAATTTTAGGTTCTATTGATCCAAAAGAAAAGTTTTCTCCTTTGTTTCCACCTAAAATTCTCTGTTTCCCAGAATCCAGATGAAGGTTTGCAGCCATTTTGACAAAAATACATTTGTATCACGAGCAGAAGCATAAGTAATAGTCGGCGATAAAATGTTATTTATGTAATGTAACCTAAAACAGTGAGATTGTGGATCCACACTTAGTCTTGAGCTCCTGCAAAGCCTCATAGGAATGGCCATCACATTTTACCATTGAAACTGATAGCTTACTTAACATATGAACTCACAATAGATTCTCCACTTCTTGGTCGATATATTGCAAGAAATTCCCGTGACTCATACTAGTTAATGTTCGTAGTTCGGTCGACTTCAAACTTAAACATCTATAGAAAATCACCAAGTGTTTCGAGCGTCTGTGTTGTACTCCGCATGGAAGGTCGAGATTGTGGATTCGGGTTCAGGCACGAGACTGCTACATTCAAAATAGACGACAAATCTGAGACGGTGTTTTGAGTCGAAGGAGGAGTAAGTCGAGGATCTAAAATGTCATTCAGGTCGACTATTTGTCCGGCTGAAGAGTAGAAATTTTGAATGACCTCCCCGGGGTGTCTACCCATTAGAACTTCCAATGTCAAAACACCAAAACTATAAACGTCACATTTTTCGGTCACAGCCATCGTGTATGCAAGTTCTGCAAGAAGTATCAACAATTTAAGAGTAAATTTCATCAATCCACCTACCAATAACGCCATGCTTGCCTACTATAAACAAAATCAAACTGAGCTTAAGAGATTACTACCGTGTGGATACAACAAAACTTATAATACAATGTCTTAGAAAGCTCACCTGGTGCAACGTAGCCGTGAGTGCCTGCAACTCCAGTCCAGTTCGACGAGTCGGGCTTCAAAAACCTGGCGGTGCCGAAATCTGCAACATGGGGTTCCAACTCCAAGTCCAACAACACATTCTTGCTAGATATGTCACGATGTATGATTGGAGGAACACGATCGTGATGTAAATACGATAGAGCATGTGCTACGCCTTTGATAACGTTGATTCTCTTCGTCCAATTTAACTCCTTTGCTTCTTTCTCACTACCTAAAATGTCACATAGACTTCCTCTCTCTATAAAATCATAAACCAGGAAAGTGTGTTCTCCTTTAGAACAAAATCCATAGAGCTTGACTATATTTCTATGTTTTATTTCTGTCATGGCCGCAACTTCATTTCTAAACAATTTCAAGTTCTCCTCCATTTCTCTGGCCATTGAATTCAGCTTTTTTACTGCAAATACTTGATTTTCACCCATTTCCACCTTGTAAACTTTACCGGACGCGCCGACTCCTATGCAATACGCTTCGTCGAAATTTTTTGTTGCTTTGATGATGTCTTCGTACACGAATTTTCCATTGAAATACCAGATCGAGAACGGCTTTCCCTTGGGCAATCTTGATTCGTTTTCCTCGCGGGTCTTCGAGTTCTTTCGTCTAAAGTAAAAAATAATCCCCACGAGCAAAGCCGAAAGTAAGAGAGCACCTACCAAGGAAGCAACAATGATAATAACAACCTTCTGTTTAGAAATACCGCCGGTTTTCGTCTCTGATACACTGCAGGGGCTTAAACCTTGACCATCTCCGCATAGACCTTTATTATTGGCAAATGAATCGCTTGCAGCTGATTTAAAAATGCCCTCGTCAGGCAGAGGACCTTCGAGATTGTTATATGAAAGATTAATGCTGACTAAACCCAACATGCCGCCCATAGAATCCGGGATTGGACCGGAGAGATTATTGTGAGAAAAGTTCAAATTTTCCAATATCGTGAGGCTACTAAGCCCAGGAGAAATGTTCCCAGAAAGTGAATTATAACTCAAATCCAGTAAACTTTGCAAGGCATTTAGGTTACTAATTTGTGAAGGGATTGGTCCATCCAACTTATTTAGGCTCAAAGCTAAGAATTGCAGCTTTAAGCAGTTGCCTATTTGGTTCGGTATCACCCCGGCTAATAAATTTCCGGAGAGATCTAGAGACATCAAATTGGAAAGCCTTCCAATTCCTTGAGGAATAGAGCCTGAAAGTTCATTGTTCTTGAAGCTTAAGGTGGATAGTGATGAAATATCTCCTATATTTTCTGGTATTTCTCCAGAAATATTGTTGAAGGAGAGATCAAAGACTACCAACTGTCTCAATTGGGTAAACTCCGATGGAATTTCTCCACTCACCATATTCCCAGCAATCCTATAAAGTGACAAATTTCTACTTTTTGCCCAATTCGGAGAGAGCCTACCTTTCAATTGATTATAACTCAAATCAATGTAAGTAAGATTAGGATACACACCAAAATCTTCATCTAAAACACCCGTAAGCTTGTTATATTCTAGCCGGGCGCGGTACAAGCTTGGGCAATTTCTCAGACTTTCCGGCACCGGTCCCGTGAAGCTGTTGAAAGAGGCACTGAAATTGACAAGATTACCACCTTTGCACACGTTGGGAGGTAATTCTCCGATGAAATTATTTTGAGCGAGATGAAGAACAACAAAAGAAGAGAAATTACCCAATTCTAGAGGCACTGGACCGGACAAATTGTTGATAAACAACCTCAAATCATTCAGCTTAGGCAACCTAGCAATGCTCGGAGGAATGGGTCCCGAAAAGTTATTTTCATTCAAACGCAGAATAGTCAGATTACTCAAGTTTCCCAAAGATGGAGGTATAGGACCAGAAAAATGGCTTCTATCAAGAGCTAAGAGAGTAAGAGACTTCAAATTTCCCATCTCATCTGGCAAATTTCCAGTGAGATTGGTATCCTGAAAAAGCAGATTTTTCAAACCCATTAGGCCAGTTTTGGGTTGGTCGGAATCATCAGGAAACAGCCGCCGGTCGAGGTTTCCAGTTATGTTATTCCCAGAAACATCGAGCTCGTAAACCTGGGTGAGATTAGCTAAAGAAAGAGGCAGCCTAGAGTTGAAGGAATTGATGGAAAGATCAAGAAACTGGAGTTTGGAAAGAACTCCGATGGAAGCCGGAATGGTTCCGGTGAGAGCGTTTATTTTCAAATCGAGACGAAGAAGGTTAGGAAATGCAGAAAAATTCAAGGTTTCAATTGTGCCCTTCAACCCAGTATTATTAAGTTGGACAATAGTGACACTGCTTCCATTGTTGCAGACTATTCCTTGCCATTGACAAGGAGCAGAGGCGTTAAAGGGGGAAACCCAAGAATCTAGAACCGATTGCTCAGGTAAGCTTTTCTTCCATTGAAGAAGAGCTTCTGCTTCTTCTATGGTAGCTTGAGA
Organism: Begonia masoniana; assembly: GCA_022432975.1. Taxonomy (NCBI): domain Eukaryota; kingdom Viridiplantae; phylum Streptophyta; class Magnoliopsida; order Cucurbitales; family Begoniaceae; genus Begonia; species Begonia masoniana. The sequence continues at coordinate 44,956,649 of CM039515.1, read as the reverse complement.
GAAAGAAAAAAGAGAGACCCAGCATAGAAAGAGTAGAAAGAAAGCAATTTCTGCATTGTCCGCCATTTTTAGACTGGTTTTTAGCTACCTTCTCCCTCCTCTTTTCAAGATTAAATAGAAAATATTTGCGCTTGAGTTGCTAAAAATATCTCTTAATTTCATTTCTAAATAATGTATTTTAATTGTTAAAATTATTACATTTTTTTTATACAAGCTATAAATTAATTCATATATAGGATAAGATATATTGTGTATAACAATTTAACTTTTTCTATTTCAAACGATAAATCTTGGTACTGAGATAGAGAATTTGATTCTTTCAATTGTTTTGTAATATTATATAGGATGAACCTAAAAGGAAATTATGATAAAAGTGAGAAATAATTCGACCATTGAGGGTGTAAATGCAAAATATTTGCATATGTTGGCAATTATGTTTTTGGCAAAATATATTCATATTTATGAAGAAAATATATCAATTTCACTATTTCTTAATTTGATGATTTTATTCTTGGTGAGCAAGCAATAGCTGATTCTGTTTATTGAATGGCGTCTGGTCAACATTCATAAAGATTCTATGGAAGAGAAAAATAAGGAAACAACATTATTTGGAAAGATATTGAATAAGGTATATGCACTTGGTTTTTGGAAAAGTTTTATTTGGAAAGCCGATTTGCTATAGATTTGGTAAGATTTGCTGGGCTCTGAGTTCCCATGATTAATGGGATGCTTTCCTGAATTTTTGGGCGAATATCCGAGTAGTTATAGAAACTTTCCTTAAGTGTCGTATGTGGTGTCACATGACAAGATTCGGTTTCCTTATTCTATGCGATTTGAATTTTGATTTGGTAACTGATCTGATTCGATATTATGGAAGTTACCAATATTATTTAAAGCCTTCGTTTTTCTGAAAAAGGCTGCTGAAGCCATTATTATTGAGAGCGAAAAGTTTTTTATTCTTCCGGGCGATTTTATTCTATACCGACGTTTGCGTGTATTCTGCAATAGTTGATCCTTTCATTCACGCCTACTGTGAGTCGTCGGTGATTGTTCTTCAGCAGACGACGGAGTATTGATTTTACACGAGAGAAGATTTTCTTCGTTTTCCCGAGCCGTCGGTTTTTCTTTCACGCCCTACGTTTCTGCGTATGGGTTTGTGATTGTGTTGCACACTCGACCTAATCTGTGGATTTCATTGTTTTTATTGAGTGTGCTGTGTGTTGTATCCGAAGACTTCGATCTGGTGTTCCAGGAGGTGTCACAGGAGGCAACTTTCCGTGTTCTTCATTGAAGCTCTGTCTCGGGAGGAGACAGCATCTGAACTCGTGAGGAGTTCTGTTTCTTAGACAAGGGGAGCTTGTCGTTCGTGATCGTGGGCGAGGGGATCTTGCCATAACACGGGTTTCGGGAGGAACCAACAACGAGGGGAGCTTGTTGTTATCTAGATCTCGGGAGAGGTCGTTCTAAAGTCGAGGGGATCTCGCAAAAACTGTTTCGTTGGGGAAGTTAGCTAGAGGCGGCGACAAAGATAAGAGGGAGTCTTTATTTGTATAAGTCCGAGTTTTTCTTGTAACTTTGTTAACTCAAGGAAAAGTTTTTATATCTGGGCGTGGCCCCGCAGACGTAGGCTGGTTGCCGAACTGCGTTACCAACCTCTTGTGTCATTTATTTCCGCACTTTTTATATCGTTCATCGTGACTTTAAAATCGGTGTCACACAAGGATCCTTGTGTGACATCACTGAACTGATCTTAAACTTTCAATTGGTATCAGAGCGGATCGCTTCTGTTTCTTAAGCGGGATCCGAGGGACAAGATCTTAGTTCGTGTGCGATGGACTCAATGAAAGAAGGAGGTTCTACAATGCGTCCGCCATTATTGGATGGGAGTAATTATGCGTATTGGAAGGCAAGGATGAGAGCTTTCATCAAAGCCATTGATGAGAAGGCTTGGAGATCTATTCTTACAGGTTGGAACCCGCCTACACTTACTTATAAAGATGGTATTATTTCTCCTAAGCCGGAAGTAGATTGGACGACAAATGAGGATGCCTTGGCAAATAATAATTCAAAAGCTCTTAATGCTATTTTCAATGGCGTTGATCCCGTGCAATTCAGACTTATCTCAACATGTGAATCCGCAAAGAGAGCATGGGAAATTCTTCAAACTACCTATGAAGGGACATCTACGGTAAAGTTGTCTAAAATGCAAATGCTAACCACTCGGTTTGAGAATCTGAAAATGCAGGAAGATGAGACCATTGGGGAGTTCAACTCAAAATTATGTGACATAGCTAATGAGGCTTTTGCTCTCGGAGAGGTGATTTCCGAAGAAAAGCTTGTTCGGAAAACACTACGATCTTTACCACAAAGATTTGCTTATAAAGTCACTGCCATAGAAGAAGCTAAAGATGTGTCAAAAATGAAGCTAGAGGAGTTAATGGGATCTCTCAGAACTTTCGAAATGAATATTGGAGGAGAGACCGAAAATAAAAAGGCAAAGGGAGTTGCTTTAAAATCAGAGGTACAAAATCACAGCAAACATGATGAAGATGACTTGGAGGAATCTCTAGCCCTGCTCTCGAAGAATTTCAGCAGAGTTATGAAGCGATTCGGAAGGAATACACGCGGTGTCAAGCAGGGTGTCACACACTTCAAAAATGGTTCTTCAAGCAACAAGAAGCAGAGAGAAGAAACTAATGGGTCTGATCAATCATTAAAGAATAAAGGTATTCAGTGCAGAGAATGTGAAGGATTTGGGCACATACAGGCAGAATGTGCTAACACCTTGAAGAAAAAGAAGAATTCTTTGAATGCAACCTGGAGTGAGGATGAGTCTGAAAACGAAGATGAATTTCAGAGCAATCATGTAGCGCTTGCTGGAAAAATAGAATGTGAAGAAAATGACAGTGTTATACAGGGTGTCACAGACGGATATTCAAGTAATAGTGATGAAGATGAAGAACCAGTCACAGAAGAAGATCTTATTGGAGAATATAAGTTTCTGCATGAGAAATGGACCGAGCTTGTTCAAGTAAATCAGCTTCTACACGCACAAATTAGAAATTTGAAGGATGAGAAGAACAATCTTCAAAATGTTATTGATGATTTGGAGACAAAGCTGAAAGCAAGTCAGGATGAATCTAATGATCTAACCAATGAGATAAGCCTCATGAAGAAGAATGTCAAAATGCTGAATTCGGGTTCTTCTAATCTCGATGATATTCTAAATGTCGGCAAATCAAGCGTAAATCGGTTTGGACTGGGATTCAAAGGTGAAAGTTCAGGTTCAAAGATTGTTGCAGTAAAGGAAAATCGCTTTGTGATGAAGTTCATAAAGGGAAGCTCATTGTCACAGCCAGTGTCACAGCAGGTGTCAGACAAGGGCTTTGATCACAAAGGAAAAGCAAGCTGCAAACGGAATGCCAAGAACTGACAGAGAATCAAATTCTTATAACTTCTATCATGCCTCAAGCAGTAAAGGTAACAAGTATGTTTATGTATGTCATTATTGCCAACGTCATGGTCATATTCGTTCTACATGCTTCAACTATCTTGCGGATCTCAGACTTGGTACTGTACCTAGGACAATTCTTCAAATTCTTATAACTTCTATCATGCCTCAAGCAGTAAAGGTAACAAGTATGTTTATGTATGTCATTATTGCCAACGTCATGGTCATATTCGTTCTACATGCTTCAACTATCTTGCGGATCTCAGACTTGGTACTGTTAGAAATACAAAAGAAATGCTTCTTCCTACAGATTCCCTTATCAGAAATGGGTGAAGAAAAGAAATGCTTCTTCCTACAGATTCCCTTATCAGAAATGGGTGAAGAAAAGAAATGCTTCTTCCTACAGATTCCCTTATCAGAAATGGGTGAAGAAAAGAAATGCTTCTTCCTACAGATTCCCTTATCAGAAATGGGTGAAGAAAAGAAATGCTTCTTCCTACAGATTCCCTTATCAGAAATGGGTGAAGAAAAGAAATGCTTCTTCCTACAGATTCCCTTATCAGAAATGGGTGAAGAAAAGAAATGCTTCTTCCTACAGATTCCCTTATCAGAAATGGGTGAAGAAAAGAAATGCTTCTTCCTACAGATTCCCTTATCAGAAATGGGTGAAGAAAAGAAATGCTTCTTCCTACAGATTCCCTTATCAGAAATGGGTGAAGAAAAGAAATGCTTCTTCCTACAGATTCCCTTATCAGAAATGGGTGAAGAAAAGAAATGCTTCTTCCTACAGATTCCCTTATCAGAAATGGGTGAAGAAAAGAAATGCTTCTTCCTACAGATTCCCTTATCAGAAATGGGTGAAGAAAAGAAATGCTTCTTCCTACAGATTCCCTTATCAGAAATGGGTGAAGAAAAGAAATGCTTCTTCCTACAGATTCCCTTATCAGAAATGGGTGAAGAAAAGAAATGCTTCTTCCTACAGATTCCCTTATCAGAAATGGGTGAAGAAAAGAAATGCTTCTTCCTACAGATTCCCTTATCAGAAATGGGTGAAGAAAAGAAATGCTTCTTCCTACAGATTCCCTTATCAGAAATGGGTGAAGAAAAGAAATGCTTCTTCCTACAGATTCCCTTATCAGAAATGGGTGAAGAAAAGAAATGCTTCTTCCTACAGATTCCCTTATCAGAAATGGGTGAAGAAAAGAAATGCTTCTTCCTACAGATTCCCTTATCAGAAATGGGTGAAGAAAAGAAATGCTTCTTCCTACAGATTCCCTTATCAGAAATCAGAAATGGGTGAAGAAAAGAAATGCTTCTTCCTACAGATTCCCTTATCAGAAATGGGTGAAGAAATCAAATTTAAAGTGCAATGTTACACATCTCTCACTAAAGGCGATCGGAACCAATGCATGGTATTTTGATAGCGGCTGTTCTAGACATATGACAGGTGAAGAGAGATATTTGAAGGATATTGTACCTGAATCCGTGGGAAAAGTTACATTCGGCAATGGTGTCTCAGCAGATGTCATTGGCAGGGGAACGTTGAATGTCCCTGGTCTACCAAAGTTGAGTGATGTCTTATTGGTAAATGGTTTGAAATCCAACCTAATCAGTATTAGCCAGCTCTGCGATCAAGATCTGAATGTGCAATTTACGAAAGAAAGATGTGTTGTGTCCGATCAAAACAAAGATTGTGTTATTGAAGGAGTTAGATCATCGGACAATTGTTATCTTATTTATTCCTCATCTACCTGCCTTCGATCGAGTATGGAAGACACTATTTTATGGCATAGAAAGTTGGGACATGTTAATTTCAGAATGCTGGAGAAGCTTATTTCGAAAGGTGCTGTTCGAGGAATTCCTGAATTAAAATTTGATGAAGACAAATTATGCGGACCATGTCAAATCGGAAAACAAACGAAGGTGTCTCACCCGGTGTCACAGGGTTCCACAACTACCCGGGTTCTTGAATTACTTCACATGGATCTAATGGGGCCGATGCCTGTTGAAAGTATTGGAGGAAAACGTTACGTATTCGTTGCTGTTGATGATTTTTCACGCTATACATGGGTGGAGTTTCTAAGAGAAAAGTCCGACACGTTCAAAGTTTTCAAGTCAATGTGTATTCGACTTCAACGCGAGAAAGACTCTGTTATTTTGAAAATTATTCGTATCCGCAGTGACCATGGAAGAGAGTTTGAAAACTCTGAGTTCTCGGATTTCTGTAAGCATTTCGGAATCGCTCATGAATTTTCGGCACCAAAGACTCCTCAACAAAACGGAGTCGTTGAACGGAAAAATCGTACATTGGCAGAGATGACTCGAGTAATGATACATGAAAGAGATGTTCCTCAAAAATTCTGGGCTGAAGCTATGAATACAGCTTGTTATACCATTAATCGGGTGTATCTCCGCAGCAAAACTTCTATGACACCCTATGAGATATGGAAAGGTAAAACTCCAAATCTTCATTATTTTCATCCTTTTGGCAGCCTCTGCTTTGTGTTGAATGACAGGGAACATAGGGGGAAACTTGATCCCAAGAGTGATGAGGCAATCTTTCTCGGTTATGCTACAAATAGTCGTGCCTATCGGGTTTACAACAAAAGAACTCGAACTGTCATCGAATCTGCAAATGTTCAAGTGGACGACTCTCTGGACACAACTCATAATCCAAAAGATGATGCAGAACACATTTTAAATAATGAAGGCACTAGTGTTCCACTCGGTGTCACAGAGGGTGTCTCAGGCGGTGTCCCAGATCAAACAGAGACTGTTGATGAAGGAGAAGCTGATATCACACACCACAGACAACCATCTACACGTGTTCAGAAGAATCATCCTACAGATGAGATTATTGGTGGTCTGAATGATGGTATACGAACTAGAGATAAGCCAAGGATGAATTATCGAGACATGATCCAAATGGCATGCTTTACATCAACGCTCGAGCCAAAGAATGTGAAAGAAGCATTGCTAGATGAGTACTGGATAGGAGCTATGCAAGAAGAACTCAGCCAATTCACCCGAAATCAAGTTTGGGATTTAGTACCGTGTCCTCCCGATGTGAACGTTATTGGTACTAAGTGGATTTTCAAGAACAAAACCGATGAGCATGGCAATATTACTCGCAACAAAGCTCGACTAGTGGCTCAAGGGTATTCTCAGATTGAAGGAGTTGATTTCGATGAAACTTTCGCTCCGGTTGCACGACTTGAATCTATTCGGCTCCTATTGGCTATTGCGTGTGTTATGCGGTTCAAGCTATATCAAATGGATGTGAAGAGTGCGTTCCTCAATGGGTTTCTAAATGAAGAAGTTTATGTTGCTCAACCAAAGGGTTTTGACGACCCTCATCATCCCGAGTATGTGTACAAGTTGAAGAAGGCGTTATATGGGCTCAAACAAGCCCCTCGTGCATGGTATGAACGACTTACACAATATTTATTAACCAAGGGATATGAGCGAGGGGGAGTAGATAAAACCCTTTTTGTCCGGCGTGCCAAAGGTCAGTTTTTACTTGCTCAAATATATGTTGACGACATAGTGTTTGGCTCGGTGTCACAGGTGATGGTGGATGAGTTTGTTGCTCAAATGACCGGTGAATTCGAGATGAGTATGGTTGGAGAACTCACTTATTTTCTTGGGCTTCAAATCCAGCAAGAAAAGAATGGTATTTTTATATCTCAAGCCAAATATGCCAAGAATTTATTGAAGAAGTTTAAGCTTGAGAATGCACGCCCGAGTAGAACACCCCTTGGGACACACGAGAAAATCTCTAAAGATGAAAAGGGTATTGCTGTTGATCCACGTTTATATAGAAGCATGATTGGAAGTCTACTATATCTTACTGCCAGCCGACCAGATATTTGCTATAGCGTGGGTTTATGCGCTCGATTTCAAGCCAATCCGAAGGAGTCACACCTAGTGTCGGTTAAACGAATTCTGAAATATGTCAATGGCACAACTGATTATGGCATCTGGTATTCTTTTGATTCTAATTGTAATCTGGTGGGTTATTGTGATGCTGACTGGGCAGGAAGTTCCGATGACCGAAAAAGCACTTCGGGTGGATGTTTTTATGTTGGACACAACTTGGTGTCTTGGTTTAGCAAGAAACAGAATTCTATTTCTCTATCTACAGCTGAGGCAGAGTATATAGCAGCAGGTAGCAGCTGTACGCAGCTTCTTTGGATGAAACAAATGATGAAAGACTATGGCGTCACACAGGGTGTCATGACCCTTTATTGTGATAATTTGAGCGCTATCAATATTTCGAAAAATCCGGTTCAGCATTCACGGACAAAGCATATTGACATACGACATCATTTTATTCGATCTTATGTGGAGCAACACCGTATGTGACTTGCAAAATTCTGACTATTCTCTTGAAATATTGGAGGTCTATTTTCTTAATGAAGTTTGGAGCATTGTTATTATATTGGGTTTATTTCCCAACTTGCAAAGATTTGAATTATTCTTCAAAGATTTATTCTACTGTTTCTGGAGGAAATCAGGAATAGCTACAAGCTTTTGGCAAGTGCTCGGGTTAATTTTTTGAATGGTGTTCCTGAGGATGTTCCAGCAGGTGGGCAAGATAGTGCTTAACATTGGACTATTTCAGCAATATGGTTGTTCTCTGAATATTTTCTGTGATGCTTATGGTACTCGTTAATTACTCTATCTGGGTCTAGATATGATATTTTCTGACTATATTGGCTCTGTGGATATATCTTTTGGTGAATACTATACTCTTACTATGATTATTATATGCTTACCCTGGAGCGTTCATGAATGTTATACTGCTGGTGATATTTTTGAGAGAAAGAAAGTTGCTAATGAGAAGGAACAGGTTAAGGAGACCAAAATTGTTGAAAAGTCAGGCGTTTTAATCGGTGTCACTGGGGGTGTCAGATGCATCTTACCGCATGGAAAAGATTTTCCAGCTTCACAACTTACGGATAAGTATGAAATTCTAGATGCCGACTTCTCATGGAACTGGTGTTAAAAGGATTATAGCGGCTTTGCTGTTCGAAATCGAAAATTCAATATTTTTTTATTTTATTTGACCAAATTATGCAACATGAAGACGGCACGAATACACGGTTAGCTCTCCAATTTCCCTCTCTTATATATGGCGGTTCTGGTGCTTATATGGATATTATATATTCTTGATTTTGGCTATCTCCCTATGATGATTATTTAGTGTTTATGGTGATTATTTGGTGATTATGCTGCTGTTATAGTAGTTGTTATTCCCTTATATATATATTTGTCTTTTTATGGCAAAAAGGGGGAGTATTTTGGTAATTTTGGGGGAGTATTTTGATGATGTTTTGAAGCCATCAATCCAGGGGGAGAAAATTCAGGGGGAGTTCTTGAAATTATTGATTATATTGATTTTGCCAAAAAATGCCAAAGGGGGAGATTGTAAATGCAAAATATTTGCATATGTTGGCAATTATGTTTTTGGCAAAATATATTCATATTTATGAAGAAAATATATCAATTTCACTATTTCTTAATTTGATGATTTTATTCTTGGTGAGCAAGCAATAGCTGATTCTGTTTATTGAATGGCGTCTGGTCAACATTCATAAAGATTCTATGGAAGAGAAAAATAAGGAAACAACATTATTTGGAAAGATATTGAATAAGGTATATGCACTTGGTTTTTGGAAAAGTTTTATTTGGAAAGCCGATTTGCTATAGATTTGGTAAGATTTGCTGGGCTCTGAGTTCCCATGATTAATGGGATGCTTTCCTGAATTTTTGGGCGAATATCCGAGTAGTTATAGAAACTTTCCTTAAGTGTCGTATGTGGTGTCACATGACAAGATTCGGTTTCCTTATTCTATGCGATTTGAATTTTGATTTGGTAACTGATCTGATTCGATATTATGGAAGTTACCAATATTATTTAAAGCCTTCGTTTTTCTGAAAAAGGCTGCTGAAGCCATTATTATTGAGAGCGAAAAGTTTTTTATTCTTCCGGGCGATTTTATTCTATACCGACGTTTGCGTGTATTCTGCAATAGTTGATCCTTTCATTCACGCCTACTGTGAGTCGTCGGTGATTGTTCTTCAGCAGACGACGGAGTATTGATTTTACACGAGAGAAGATTTTCTTCGTTTTCCCGAGCCGTCGGTTTTTCTTTCACGCCCTACGTTTCTGCGTATGGGTTTGTGATTGTGTTGCACACTCGACCTAATCTGTGGATTTCATTGTTTTTATTGAGTGTGCTGTGTGTTGTATCCGAAGACTTCGATCTGGTGTTCCAGGAGGTGTCACAGGAGGCAACTTTCCGTGTTCTTCATTGAAGCTCTGTCTCGGGAGGAGACAGCATCTGAACTCGTGAGGAGTTCTGTTTCTTAGACAAGGGGAGCTTGTCGTTCGTGATCGTGGGCGAGGGGATCTTGCCATAACACGGGTTTCGGGAGGAACCAACAACGAGGGGAGCTTGTTGTTATCTAGATCTCGGGAGAGGTCGTTCTAAAGTCGAGGGGATCTCGCAAAAACTGTTTCGTTGGGGAAGTTAGCTAGAGGCGGCGACAAAGATAAGAGGGACTCTTTATTTGTATAAGTCCGAGTTTTTCTTGTAACTTTGTTAACTCAAGGAAAAGTTTTTATATCTGGGCGTGGCCCCGCAGACGTAGGCTGGTTGCCGAACTGCGTTACCAACCTCTTGTGTCATTTATTTCCGCACTTTTTATATCGTTCATCGTGACTTTAAAATCGGTGTCACACAAGGATCCTTGTGTGACATCACTGAACTGATCTTAAACTTTCAGAGGGGATGCATCCCCTTCTAACCTTTGATGAAATTATATAGTTTTCAACAGAAGACTAACAAATCTAATAATTTTATTAGAGAAGCCAATGAATTGTTCAAGCAAAGCGTCACGCATTTGGAATAACAATGAATTGTTGCTCTATATTTACTAAACCCATCTATTCAAAAGATCACATAGATAGGTGTACCTAAACCCATTGGCAAAATCAAAAAACGGCACAATAAGTACGTAAATCTTTTAGTTTCGATAAGCACCACACTGTTGATGCTCTTTAAAAGTGATGGATGCTCTCAAGAATGTAAAATACTTAATAATTAGGGACCACAAGTGGAGGCGAGTGAGAAAGTGTCATGTGCGGTGCTCCACCCGGAGAAGGACGCCAGTTTTTGGTGGGATACATGAGACATGACATGGGAGAGATTTAAAACGGCTTTTTATGACAAGTACTTTAGCCGAGCGATCTGAAATAGTAAGATGGCGGAGTTTACCCAGCTACGCCAAACTGAATCAGTGGCTGAGTACGTCTGACGCTTTGAGTCTTTGACTCCCTTTGCAAGTCATCTGGTGAGAGAAGAAAAAAACAAGGTGTATCAATTTGCCCAGGGGTTAAAGCTGGAGATTTTAGAAGGAGTGAAAACTACAGGTATCGACGACATGTCATATCACAAAGTTGTAGCAAAAGCCCTGAAATTAGATGTCGAGATGAAAATGCAAGGCGGGGGGGGGGGGGGGGGGGGGGGGGGGGGGGGGGGGGGGGGGGGAGCAGCGCAAGAGAACCGCCGAGGGAGTTCTTCAGAGAGGTACAGCCGCAGCCACAACCACAGCAGAACAAGGGGTGGCAGCCGCAACAACATAGGAGCGTCAAAAGACCCAATAGTGCACCTGTGGACCACGGCAAGGGCAAGCGACCCCAAGGAACTCCTCAAGCTCCTCAGTGCCCAACATGCCAGAAGAATCATTTTGGGGGATGCAAGTTCTATTCAAGCCAGTGTTTCCGATGCAACGAAGTTGGCCACATAGTCAAGGACTGTCCAATGCTAGCGGGGGGGGGGGGGGGGGGGGGGGGGGGGGGGGGGGGGGGGGGGGGGGGGGGGGGGGGGGGGGGGGGGGGGGGGGGGGGGGGGGGGGGGGGGGGGGGGGGGGGGGGGGGGGGGGGGGGGGGGGGGGGGGGGGGGGGGGGGGGGGGGGGGGGGGGGGGGGGGGGGGGGGGGGGGGGGGGGGGGGGGGGGGGGGGGGGGGGGGGGGGGGGGGGGGGGGGGGGGGGGGGGGGGGGGGGGGGGGGGGGGGGGGGGGGGGGGGGGGGGGGGGGGGGGGGGGGGGGGGGGGGGGGGGGGGGGGGGGGGGGGGGGGGGGGGGGGGGGGGGGGGGGGGGGGGGGGGGGGGGGGGGGGGGGGGGGGGGGGGGGGGGGGGGGGGGGGGGGGGGGGGGGGGGGGGGGGGGGGGGGGGGGGGGGGGGGGGGGGGGGGGGGGGGGGGGGGGGGGGGGGGGGGGGGGGGGGGGGGGGGGGGGGGGGGGGGGGGGGGGGGGGGGGGGGGGGGGGGGGGGGGGGGGGGGGGGGGGGGGGGGGGGGGGGGGGGGGGGGGGGGGGGGGGGGGGGGGGGGGGGGGGGGGGGGGGGGGGGGGGGGGGGGGGGGGGAGGGCAAGCGACCCCAAGGAACTCCTCAAGCTCCTCAGTGCCCAACATGCAGAAGAATCATTTTGGGGGATGCAAGTTCTATTCAAGCCAGTGTTTCCGATGCAACGAAGTTGGCCACATAGTCAAGGACTGTCCAATGCTAGCTAGGAATCAGATGAGGGTGACACCAAGAGTTTTCGCCCTGATTGAGGATGATGAAGTGATTCAACATTCTATCATAACAGGTACAATTTTGATTTGCGGTGAACCTGTATACACACTTATAGACACGGATGCGACTCATTCTTTTATAACAATTGCGTTCGTATGTAAGTTGAATTTGTGGGCAATGCCGTCTGCTAAATTCTATGGTGTCATGTTACCGTCGGGTAAGTCTTTACACTCAGATCAAATGGTGAAAGGTGATATCGTATCTGTAGAGGACAAGAAGTTATACGCGGAGTTGATTATAATCAATATAAAGGGATACGAAGTTATTCTGGGGATGAAGTGGTTATTCAGATACTATGTCACTATCAACTGTAGATCTGAGTTAGTAGAGTTTCGACCTCTGAATGAAGACCAATATTCTTTTCAAGAATTATAAAAAACGAATAAGGTATCAGTTGTATCCTCCATGTAAGCCCAACAATTGATGAAAAGTGGATGTATGGATTTTCTGGCCAATGTGGTCGATATACAGGGGAGGGGCGACACAAAGCTTCAAGACATTTCAGTAGTCCATGAGTTACCAGAAGTATTCTTGGACGACCTGTCAGGATTATCTCTAAATTGAGAAATAGAATTCGTGATCGACGTAGTTCTTAACTATTTTAAGAAGGTATGATTTTCATTTGGGTGATGACTAATTTTTGTATAACGATAAAATTTCAACAGCACTATTAAACCGGTCTCGTAGACTTGTCTGAGTGTATGTTGAAGATTAGAGCACTTATAGGACTTTCTCTTTTACTTGTAATGAAGACAATGTGATAGTCAGACACAATTCAATTTGGTAGTTGGAAATGGGTCCTAATGTATTTAATTTTGTGAATTATCTTATTAATTATTTATTGGGGTTTTCGGGACTACTTTGATTTCTATTACTCTGTACATGATGAGTGGTAATACATTTATTGTTAATCATTAAATGATTATCTGTTTTATGATTTAACTAATTAATTCATGCAATAGCTTCATTTAAATTTATTAAAAAACTAAATAGCAAGCAAAATGCCGCGACATATACTTAAAATCATCGTGGCATGAAATATATTCATAACGTTGTGGTATTCACCTCAAACTTAAAATGTGATGGCGTTATATTTAAAACATCATTGCATCCAAACTCTAGGGCATTCAATCCTTGGCATCAATGAGTCAACTCCCATCAGGCACGTTAGAGATGTCAACCCGCACCCTTGACCGCGGGTCAAGCTCAGCTCGACTTAAATTGCAAGTTATCTCCAAACCCCAGTGTAATAAATTTCAATGCAAATCTAATGACAAATGAGTTGCTTATAGGGAATCCCAAGAAAACAAAACCCTTCCACAAAGCATCCCTAGTAAAATTCCTTTCTTGATGAAGAACGAACCAAGAGTTCAACATATTTCTTCTTCACAATTTTATTAATTAAATGATTAATTATTATATTTTGATATTATAATGATAAATATTTAATATAATTTTAATAATTATATTATTAAAAAATATACATTACATTGATATAAATTGAAAATATTTATATATATTCAACTCGTTAGGTTCATGACTCGTGATATAATTTGGATTGAATGATGTTTGAGTGAGCTCGTTAAGCTTGTCGGACTCGTCGCAGCCGAACCTTTTCAGCCTTGCCCGACTAAATCAGCTCATCTGTCACCTCTATGGCTTGTTTTCCAGTCATAATGTCATGACATTATTCCAAGAACTCCCATTTGTCGCTAATCCACTATTTTTTAGTCAAATCCACTGCTAAAGCATGTTTTCGAGGAAAACAAGTTATACCAACATGTTCAGAATCAAAATCAAAATCACTATCAATTGACAACAGTTTTATGAATTCAAAAGTCTTTCTAATGCAAATTTAATATACACTTTTAAATCTAAATATTTTTTATTATCTTATCATTTTCAATTTCACTGCAATAAACTTATATGAACAAGTTCTCTCCACTCAACTAACAATTTTTGTAGTTGAGTCGAAGCAAAATTGTCGTCGGGTTTCTATCTTCGAGTCAGATCGTGTAACACCCGGCATTTTTGCCCTTGTAAATTCCCCCGGATTATTTAGCAGGATGAATTTTTATATAAAATCTAATGTATGTTTTAATGAATTGTCGGAGAGTTAATGGAAAAACCAGGTTGAAGAATTTATTTAACAAATTTAGTCAAGAACCAATGGAAGGGTAAATTGGGAAGAAATTAAGGTTGGTGGGAGAAAGCCAATGGATGATTGACACTTGGCAACTTGTTGAAGAAGCCATGTTCTTCCTCCTACGTGAAATCTTCATTTTACTTCTCTGCTTCCTCCCTTCCTTCTCTTTATTCTTCTCTTCCAGGCGACTGAAACAAAGTACCAAACCTTGTTTCTCCTGCATTCTTCTGTTTCCTTCAGCAAAATGTAAGCATCTACTCATGCTAAAAAGTTTGGACAAGTTTAATGTGGGTTTTTACCGAAGTTTAGGGTTATGGTATTTAGAGAAAAACTCACTGTCTTTGGATGAAAACACCTTGGTGTGTTTTCTAAAGATTTGAAACGTGTTGCTGCGGATTCTTCTAACTTATTAGTTAGCATTTGCAGCATTGTTTATTTCTCTACGTGTTTGTTACATGATCTGTGCATTCCCGAGACTTTCCAGCCAACTGCATCGCGGATAACAGGTAAGTTCATATCCGTAAGTTGGCCCTTAAGGCCCTACATCACGGAGACTTTAGGATTTTACTACTGTCGAGAGGTTTCAGGTAGATAAGTTGAAGTTATATTCCGAGTTGTCTGTTTTTCCTTTAGGTTCTGTTGTGTTATTTCTGATGTCTGCTGTTTTAATTGTAAGCACTGAAAATGTTCATGCATACACGATTTTCCGAAAGTTCATGCAAAACTGTTTTCTGTACACGGTTTTGAAGTTAAGCAAGATAAAATTTGACTGAAATGAACTGGTTAAGTGCGGGACGGGGACTGACTCACTGTTATTGTACTGTTATATATATGTATACTGTATTACTGTATGTGCCTATTGTGCACTCACTGATTCTACTGATTGTCAGTTCCTCTATAAGCCCCACTTATACCCCACTGCCACTGAAACGTAATGTACTGTACTGTCACTGAATTTCTGAAAAACCGCATGCATAGCATATGCATCACTGCATTTTATATGTTCTTACTGAGCTTTAGGCTCATAGATGAACTCTCTGATGTAGGTACTGAACCCAAAAATGAGGACTTTGTGCCTCAGTCTGATGAATAGGTGGCTGGTGGTTCGAGCTCTCGGGGTGGTTGCTGCAGCCAGACATAGTTTTTTGTCTTGATGTTTAAGTCTTTAAAGTAGAGTTCATATCAGTAAACTCTTCTGGAATTCTGGTGTTTTGTTTTAAAACTTTGTTATAGTCCTGTGTTTTGTTTAAAAACTCTGCTGGGAATTTTGTAATGTATAGGTTCTGTTGTTGATGTATTTAAAACCTCTGTATTGTTTGGAATATTTTCTACTAGTTTATGCATTGATGGTCTCTAGTTTTTGAACTATCTATGGAGTGTGATTATTCTTAGGTTTCTGTTATTCCTTCTGTTGTGCTCGAGAACCATGTTTTGAAGTGGTTTGAGAATCTGAGACGTTTATGTCTTCTGTTTTTATGCTCTCTGTCTGTGTGTCTTTCTGTCAAAAGTTGTAAATTTTGACTTATAAATTATATCCACCGATCGTCACTGTTCATTTCTGCCTACATCCACCGGTTACTGTTCATTTCTGCCTACATCCACCGGTTACTGTTCATTTCTGCCTACATCCACCGGTTACTGTTCATTTTTGCCTACATCCACCGGTTACTGTTCATTTCTGGCTACATCCACCGGTTACTGTTCATTTCTGCCTACATCCACAGGTTACTGTTCATTTCTGCCTACATCCACCGGTTACTGTTCATTTTTACCTACATCCACCGGTTACTGTTCATTTTTGCCTACATCCACCGCTGCTTGTTTCTCTTTAAAACTTCATCCACCGCTGCCTTATAATTATATCCACCGATCGTCACTGTTCATTTCTGCCTACATCCACCGGATACTGTTCATTTTTGCCTACATCTACCGGTTACTGTTCATTTTTGCCTACATCCACCGCTGTCTGTTTCTCTTTAAAACTTCATCCACCGTTGCCTTATAATTTATATCCACCGATCGTCACTGTTCATTTCTGCCTACATCCACCGGTTACTGTTCATTTTTGCCTACATCCACCGCTGCCTGTTTCTCTTTAAAACTTCATCCACCACTGCCTTACAATTTATATCCACCGATCGTCACTGTTCATTTCTGCCTACACCCACCGCCGATCACTGTTCATCTTTTGTCTTATCTGAATCTACCGTTGCACTTTTTTTTAAACTAAGTTTTCCGCCAGTCTTCCGTCTAAGTCTTCCGCCAATATTTCCAGTAATTCCCTGCCATTCCTGTCTGTTTATTTCTCTATCTCCTTACTTTATCTTTCACCTCTGTTTCCTGTTTTTAACCATTTTCTTCTCATATGTTTTACTGCACTCTTCAAGTACACATTGCCCAATATCTTAGATGTTCAAAGTTTTAATTTACTACTGTCTCCCTGTTCTCTTTAGTCTATTATTTCTGTGGTTCAAAAATAAACGTGTCTTCTGATTCTGTTTTAAGTATTTTGTAATTTATCATGCAGTTTGGTTTTAACTGTTTTCTTTCCCGTTATGATTTCTACTCCAGAGAACACTCTCTCTTTCTGTCAATGTTTTAAAAGCATAATATTCAAAAGAAAAATAATAGTCTCGTTTTCTGTAAAATGTCCGAAGTGATGGCTCCTCGGACCTCGATCGGGTCGGGGCTGTCACGGATCGGTTCTCTCTCCCACATGAGAACTTTTTCTTGTTTCTCCTTTATTTTTATTATTATGTTTTAAATATTAATTTTAATTAAATTGATCATTTCTAACAATATCCAATTTGTCATTTAGAAAATTATCAATTTGACTTTCAACTTTGTAAAAACTACGGAGTTACACAATTTCATTATATTTTAATATTGATTAATGTTTTAACTAATCAGGTGCATGTATCAACTTCTTATTGAAAAAATATTTTGCTCTGGCAATAGTTGAATTACTTTTAAACGAATCATTCTGATACATCTTACACTTTTCAATTAGCGTTATAAAATTATTTAATAACTTATCAAAATTGTAACTTTTACTTTAATTATTCATTAGTTAGGTATTAATTTCTTATTAGTTTAACATTTCCATTGAGCCCAATTTACATAATTTTACATTGATTGAATTGTTCATTTCCTTGCCTTCCATTCCGTATTAATTCAACGAAAATTTGAGCTAGTTTCTTCTAATTATTTGATATCTCCCAAAATAAAAAAACAAAAGATATTATCAATAGTTAGAATATTCAACCAAATTGTATTCAATAATACCAAATAAATATTCTCAAATTAATAACAAGTTATTTTTAGAGGTGGTTTATATAAGTCGTTACACTCTATAGGAATCTATAACCAATTTTCGTCTCTATCACTTACTCTTTGAATAATCAATTGAAGCGAGGGATGCCTAAATTTTTAGCTAACCTAATATGACCATTAATTAATATGTTCTAAAAATCTACAAAACACCATATTTTAGTCAACTACAAAGCTAATTATCAAATCATCAGTTAATTTTATTTATTAAACAATCCACTACAAATTTTAAATTTTGTTCTACGTTAATGTCTTCAACTTAAACAAAAATCATGTTGTAAGCCAAGTCCAGTTTCTATCTTGCTTTCCAAAGATGCGACCTGTGGAGAGCTGAAAAATAGAATTCTTAGGAAACTTTTGAAAAATGAAATATACTCGTTCGAGAATAATAATAACAAAGAAATTATACACTTTATACAATAAATTTGATGGAATCAATGTAATTTCTAGGCAACCAAACAACATAATGATATCATTTGTCCTTAGTTTCTCGGAACAAAGTTGGTTGCATAAACCCAGGCCTTGTTGTTAACAAGGTCTGCAAGGTGATCGACGAAATTCTCAAAAGGTCCCTAGCAAATGCTTCCGGGTCATTTGCAAGACCCAACGGATCAAACGACATGCCAGAGTAGATTGGGTAAGTGACTTCTCCAAGTGGTCCTCCAGCAATACGATAGCAATCAACGGCCCCTATCGAAATTGAAAAATTATGATTAGTTATGCGGTGTTACACAGGGTGTTACGTGTGACACCGATAATGAATGCAATGAAATATAATATAAAAATGCGGAAATAAATGACACAGGAGGTTGGTAACGCAGTTCGGCAACCGTCTGCGGGGCCACGCCCAGATATAAAAACATTTCCTTGAATTCACAAAGTTACACGATAATTGGACTTATACAAATAAAGACTCCCTCTTATCTTTGTCTCCGCCTCTACCTAACTTCTCCAAGGAAACTGTTTTTGCGAGATCCCTTCTACTTTAGAACAACCTCTCCCGAGATCAAGATAACAACAAAATCCCCTTGTCGTTGGTTCCTCCCGAAACCCGTGTTATGGCAAGATCCCCTCACCCACGATCAAAGTGACAAGCTCCCCTTGTCAAACAATAGAACTCCTCCCGAGTTCGGATGCAGCCTCCTCCCGAGACTGAGCTTCAATGAATAACAAAGAATATTGCCTCCTGTGACACCTCCTGGAACACCAGATCGAAGTCTTCGGATGCAATAAACAACACACTCAATAAAACGATGAATTCCACAGATTAGGTCGAGTGTGTAAAACAATCACAATCTCATACGCAGAATCGTAGGTAGTGAAAGAAACGCAACGGCTTGGAAAAAACGAATAATCCTTTTCACTCGAAAAATTAAACACCGTCGTCAATCCGCTTTCACAGAAAACGAAAGCTTTAAATAACCTTGGTAACTTCCATATCATCGAATCAGAACAGTTACCAAATTAGATATGACGTCGCAAGAGTTAAGGAAAACAAATCTTAACAAATTCGGTTGTGTGACACACCGTGTGACACTTTAAGAAAGTATCTCCAACAAATCAGATATTCGCCTAAAAAATTAGGAAATCATCCTATCAATCATGGGAACTCGAAGCCCAACAGATTTGGCTAAATTCTCATCAAAACGACTTACCAAATAAAAGATTTTCAAAAAGCAAGTGCCTATAGCTTTTTTTCAATAACTTTCCCAATATTCTTGTTTCCTTATTTTTCTCTTTCACGGAATTTTTATGATTGATAATAGGACGTCATCCAATAATCAGAATAATTTATTTCTTGATCACCAAGAAATAAATTAACAATTCGATAATGATGGAATAAAATATTATTTTCATAATATATTGCCAAAAAATCAATGCCAACTTATATGCAATATCTTTGCATTTACAGAAACCACCTCACTCTATTCCAAAAGCTTCTGTAATACACAGCCTAAGGCTCCGAGCATGGCCAACCTTGAGTGGATGACTTAGGGCTCTTAGTTCTTTGCGAAGTCCCATAGTCTAGAGCTCTTAGTTCTTTGCGAATGTCCCATAGTCTGCAGATAGTCCGGCAATGTCCCAATTGTACCATGGGCTACCTCATGCGGAATCTTCAATTTCCGACTTATCATATCAGACTACTAGACAATGGTAAAGATAACTAAGACTTAATTTTGCTTGCTTGCATCATTACATTTGAAGGCAACCAGATGATGCATCTTAACATTAGTGGAATTTATGTACAACAACCATTGTTAAACCAGCATTATGTATCCACATATGATGTATTTTATGGCAGACTATGTAAATTTTCACTATTTTGGGCAAAGCAAAATGACCCGTTTATATCTTGTACATGATATGACTAAGAAACTACAAAAAAATCCAAACCAAAAGGGAAATACATAAAATAGTGCAAAGTCGATAAAAGAGCTAGGTTGACTTCACAAGAATAGGCTCAACCCAGTCCATAAGCGTAATCAACATTTGAAACCTAAGTCCAAACCATGACAAAGGTGGGGCTATCGGTCTGCCAAAAAATTTCTTTTTCCAAGCCCCTTCTAACTAAATGTCTACGCATTCCAACCCTCCTACTTATTAATGTTGCATATAATATGATCCATGTGATCGTTATTATTTAAAAATAAAATTATTATATAAATTATGTCAATACTTTAATGACGTTAGTTAATCAAATAATTACTTTGTATGTCCATGTTTCAAGTTGCATACGTTAATTCTCCAAATCTCTCCGATGAAGACTATTTCCTTTCATCCTTTTGGTTACACATCATTAAACTTTTTATGTATTAAATTTTTTTTTACAACTTTCTAAGACTTAACTATTTGTCTTCCTATTTCTTCTTTCAACAATAAAAATAGACTTGAATTTTTTGGTATAATTACCTAACTTTCACAAGAACAAAATCTTAAATGAGTATAAATGAGAAGGTGAAGGCTCGAGTTTCGTCCCAAAATAAATGTGTAGCACTTCAGTTTATTTCTCTTAGTTCAACTGAGTATGCATAGAGGATATTGCTTCATTTATAGGTAACTTTCTTTTGATTGACCACAATGTGTTCGTTGGTGATAAACAATAAGCTAGATGGACTACCCTTGATACACTCTTGAACTTACCACTCTGGTTATTCATAAATCGGGTTCACTAGAGGACCATCCACTTTTACGCTTCTCAA
Source organism: Begonia masoniana (assembly GCA_022432975.1). Lineage (NCBI taxonomy): Eukaryota > Viridiplantae > Streptophyta > Magnoliopsida > Cucurbitales > Begoniaceae > Begonia > Begonia masoniana. The sequence goes on along the minus strand of CM039515.1, from coordinate 44,935,880 downwards.
TTTTAATTCTAGGTAATGGATGACCATTGATGACAATTGCTCGAGACTAGGCGACCGAGGCTAAACATCTCTGTGGACTTGCCGACCATAACTCTTCTCTAGTTGACTAAATACATCACATTTTTGTTTGATTGATCTTTTCATTTCAGTATTAAGAGTAAACATCAATATATGTTGCATAAACTCAATTAACATATTAGTATTTTCAAATATCAAATTTCAAGAGTTTTCTAATTATAGTAAATTATTTATTTGGACTAAATTAATCAATTTAAACAAATCTATCATAACAAAGGTAGGGCTATCGGTCTGCCAAAAAATTTCTTTTTCCAAGCCCCTTCTAACTAAATGTCTACGCATTCCAACCCTCCTACTTATTAATGTTGCATATAATATGATCCATGTGATCGTTATTATTTAAAAATAAAATTATTATATAAATTATGTCAATACTTTAATGACGTTAGTTAATCAAATAATTACTTTGTATGTCCATGTTTCAAGCTGCATACGTTAATTCTCCAAATCTCTCCGATGAAGACTATTTCCTTTCATCCTTTTGGTTAACATCATTAAATTTGCATGCAACCAGATGATGCATCTTAACATTAGTGGAATTTATGTACAACAACCATTGTTAAACCAGCATTGTATCCACATATGATGTATTTTGTGGCAGACTATGTAAATTTTCACTATTTTGGGCAAAGCAAAATGACCCGTTTATATCTTGTACATGATATGACTAAGAAACTACAAAAAAATCCAAACCAAAAGGGAAATACATAATGGCACTTAGGTCGTCAAGATGGTTTTCAATGTTTGCACTGAAGCTTGATATAAGCAGGAAACATACCCAATTTTTCTTCTATGCTTGAAATTCTCCCTTCCGAGTGGCATTAAGAGGAGTGGGAAGGGCAGGGCTGAGTGGGAATTTCCTTGATAGGAATGGTTGGATCCTTAGATAGAGCTGAAAGAGCTACTGACATGGAGGTGGTTTGATCACTTTTGAATACCCATATTATATTATGGTACATATTAACCATGTATTATTATATCACTTTGACTGGTCATAACATTATCAGTGTAAAATTAAACTTCATTAACTATTGAAGTGATAGACAAAGTCTAAATGTTAACAACCAATTAGTAATAACAAATAAAACTATCATAGAAATTAGAATTGAATCGAAGGTCACGGCACATTTAAGGTGCTATCATATCATGGAGACATAGGGTAGATGATGACTTGAACAACAATTTATTTCCTTAGTCAAGATGCCATACATGTGTGTTGATTTTTCTGACATGTAACTCTTAACAAAAAATTTTGATTGAATAAATTTCTTTCACAAGTCATTTGTGTAGAATAGAACTCATTGAAGCTTGATTGTATATCATCTGTGAATCTTGTTTTGAAACGGTAGAGATGATCAAAGATAAAATAAACATGGGGTCTATAAAGTTCAATTACACATGACTTGAAAAGGAATAAGTTGAATAGTTTATTTTGTGTATTTACGTGTTAATCAAGAATAATATAAAAGAAATTAAGAATACAAATTTTTCGTGGTTTAGACAAAATCTTTCTATATCATTGGCTCAAGACTTCAACCGAAACTTTATTTCAAGAAAAAACAGAATAAACACAATTTTTGTAATAGTACAGTCGCCCCCACAGCATTCCCTGAAAATACAAGAAAAATCAAAATAATTTGAGCTCTTTTCTTACTCTCCACTTTTCCTTCTTTATTTTCTCTTTTTTTAAAATTCATGATTACTTCTCCCAACTCACTAATTCCTGTATTTAAAATAAAATAATGCAAATTACAAAAGAATAAGGAAATCCCTGTCTAAACTTGATATGCTATCAAACTTAAACTTATAGATATTTACACAATGAGGCTTCCCACTTTAATTAAATACTAAAATTCGTTTTAATTGATCACTTAATTTGACCATTTTTTGATAGACAACAATGCACAATTATAATGTATAGGCCCACAAAATAAATGAGATAGCCATTTTCTCTGGTCCTCTTTATTAATCTCTTTCAAATTTGTTGATAGAGAATTTACCTAGCCATTTTCCTATCACTTGTCAATTAAAGGTTGACTTTGGCCTTGACCTATTCTCAAAGCGATAAATATATAGATTGACACCCACAAATTTATGGTACATTGAATCAGTAAACTTTATTTTCTATAATAGTAAATAGTGTTATTATATTCATTGAGATAAAATGAATGCAGATCTACGTAAATTCATGAGATCACTGAGAAATAAATTTTTAAGAATTGTCGTTCAATTTGAAACTCAATGAATTAATATGTTATGTCATAACAAAACTATGATGCGAGAGAGCCCATGACAGTGCAAGCTATATTTGAGCGTATCGAGTACCAGAAGCAATGCATCATTCACGTGAACAAGGTTTGATTGCTTGCCAATCCTCATAAGACATGCAGGCAAACATACATGGTCACCAAAATACTTTTTGACAAATGTTCGCTTCTTCCTCTTTTCCTTCTTTCATACTGCTTCCCATCATCATCGTGTGCATTTTTAGTATAAACATTTTGTCTATTCTAGGTAGTTTTTCTCATTTTGTTAGTGCTAGGTTGTTTCATAGGTAGAATCTCTTGAATAACTTAGTCCATGAGACCTATGGTTTAGAAATTCCCTATTCTAACTTTTATTTTGAATGAACCTTTTGGATAGTCAATGGATTGAGAGTTTTCTAACAAAGGCAGGACATAGAGAGGTACTATCTCCTAAGCTATGTGTTTTCAATTTTAGAAAAATTAGTGTGAGCATTTTTTACACTCAATGGGTGTAAAATGTTATAATAAAGGACGAACACAAAAATGAACTCCATTGTAATTGAATTTATACAAAAATATGGTTGATTAAATCTAATAAGTTCTAGAAATAAAATTATTTTAGTATAACGAAGTAAAATGAAAATTAATATTCAATGGCTAAACTTTATCATTGTTGTCAATTGTGAAGTAATAATAAATGGCAAAAATGATTCATGTAAGTCTACTGGAGTGTTTAAAGCTTTGAACATGTGCCTGCATTCATTTCCAAGAAAAGTATAAGCTATGAAGAGAAAACTAACTTGTTGGTAATATGTAGAATTCATATAACTAATTTATTAATATTCAATGACTAAACTTTATCATTGTTTCAAGCTGTACTTTTTGTACAATCTTTGAAGCTTGAAAAGGTTATAACATAAATAGGTCACGCTTGATAGTTTGTTTGGTTAGTTTATATATTCGTCTTTCTTTCTTTTTCTTTTTCTTTTTCGTTTGTTCAAGTACATTCAAATTTTATTTGAGGGTGTTTGATGAGTCGCTAATATTTAAAATCTTGACTTATTTAAGGTTTTTATCTTAAAGGTGTTTATTTTTTCAATAAGATAAGGTTAATAAATACATTACCATTCCCGATCAAGTGATAAGTGCCAAAATATAAATTATCCAACTTTACCATTACAACTCCCTATTAGAGCATTGTAGAAGCCTATTAGAGCATTGAAAGTCTTGAAAAAAAAAAGAGGTCTCAAATTCATGAGGGAGTGTTTTATTGCCCACTGAAGAATTCGCTCGAGAATTATTTGGAGTCATTTCAAAGCATTTGAGCGTTAGTGGAAAAAAAAAATGTCAACCCTAGTGGGTCACTTATAACGCCTCATAATGTAAACATTTCTTTTTCTTTATTTTACTTATCTTGATCAAAACAAAACAATTTTCAAAAAATTAGCAACTGAAGATTATCGAAAAATATCAAAATTTAAACTCAATAGCAATGAAACGTTTGGTCTGTATAGTCGTTAGCAAACAAATGATTAATAAAGCATTCTTAATTAAAAATAAACTCAACGAAAAAAAAAAAAAAAAAGTGAAATCCCTTTTTTGTGAAAACGTCATCCTTAAGCCACAAACCATTGGTCAATCTTGAACTAACAACGCTGTAACATCGCCCATAGGAAAGCTTCTTCAACTGTAACTTTTATTCATTTATATTATCTTGTATGTTAACATTCACATGCATCACAAAATTTATCTATGACTCTAACGCTCAATAAAAAGTGTATAAATAACATAGTATGACATGGAATTTCATAAAAACATGTTTCTTTTTTTCAGCATTTCTTCTTTTCTTTTGTTTTACAGTCTAGTCGTTGGGAATAATTCGGTCTGGAGAGAGGAGCGGGCACCATTTGGTCTACCTCATACCGGACAACTAACACGAATCTTGCCTCACAACAACTATTTACTTACATTCATTTAGTTGTTCAATTTTTCAGTATTTTAGTATTTTCTAATTAAAATAATTTAATGATGCATGATATATACATATATTCATACTAAGTGAAACATAAAACATAATATCAGTTCAACCTAATATCACATTCAAGTCACAACAACAGTCTATTATCATGATACATCACGTCATTCTATCATCGTCATTCTATCATCAATAAAACTACTACTACAAAGCTAACAAATAATAGCACGTCCTCAAATCATTATTACATCCATTAATATGTCACAATTAAAAGCCTATAATATAATATATTCTCCAGCATTATCATCATCAATAAATGGATAAACATCCGAGTAAACAAATCACATAGTACATTCTCGAATAACCCATCACCAATCATTAAACCTTCGAATAATAATGAAACTAAAGAGTTGTCCTATCACTTTGTGATGTAGGTCGAAGGGCAAACACATACAATATCAATTACCTTGCAGTCTTAGCACGATAATGGTCCTTTATGACAATTAACATTCGCTTTAAATCAATCTAATCATAAAGATTCTTACGTATTAGTATGTTCTAGAAGAAGAAATTAAACATCTAACTAATAGAAGATCAAATATAAAAGTTTCCACGTGTAAACCCTAAAAGCGAATTTGAAACTCTAAACAATCCTCACATACTCCTTTATGCAAACACATTCGATTGAGTATCGTTACCTACAAAATTTTGGTATGGATTAGGCTTACCTTTGGAGAACATGAGAGATGTTGGAGGCAGCTCGCAAGATCAGGATGAAATAATACATTTTAGGGTTACGATTTTTCTTTTAATTTTATAGTTTTACACCTTCTCAGTCCACTCCTCAATTTCGGTTGACTGAAATCAACCTAAGACATTTAAACTTTGATTTTTCATTTGATCGTCGACCGCTACTGTTCACTTGTTGACACTTTATCACTTGTTTTTTTTCTTCACATTGTCCAATTTGTCTGGCAAGGGGTCGACTGCTCACTGTTCACATGAAAAACATAGCCTTTTTACTCAATTAGTTTGAAATATTATTGTACCCTCACGACAATAAATCACCTTCCAAAACACTATTAATACGAATGTAGCAATATAAAACATAAATATGTCTCTGTATTATAAGATTACATTTAATGAAATTTCTGAATATTATATCATTGTAGTTCTCCTTTAGGGTGCCATACCTCCATGCAAAAATTGGCAGCCTTAGAGCGTTTATAGAGATTTTTAGGTCAAAGTTGTTAGGTTAATAGATTCTTATAAAGGAGGTACGACTCCAATGGAGTGAAATTTGCGTTCTGCCTTAAATGAAACTAGAGAAAACTACAGTGAATGTATGATGGAACAGAGACATGAAGAAGCATTTTCCTAGTTTTATCTCTCAATCTCTCCTCTTTACTTTTGTGTTGTAATTTCTATGAGGATCTTTATACATCTATTTTTAACTCTATTATAAGCTAACTTTACTTCTAGTATTCTAATATGATCTCGATATGTTATTTGACAATAGTTCTTTTTTTGTTTTTCATTCATTTGTATTGCGCTTGTTTGTTCGGCAGAGTATTTTTGGTTATATATTTGACTAACCTACCTTATTATGTTAAATTCAAATCATATGAAAAAATAATTTGTATTTTTAAACTCTCATAAAATAACATTCTATCATTGTGTGGAAGTCGAGTTTATAAATTATAGGAATATACCTATACATAGTAAGTAATCATGTAGAAAATTTGAATTTAATTAATCATTTTTTGTTCTCATAGAAAGACAGTGGATTCTATCATAATGGTATTTCTATGAATCATGGCAACGGATTTTTAGATATGTTAGGATCTTCAATTAACGAACTCTTGCAATTGAATTGGCTGAAAATAGTAGATAAACTAATTAAGTGAAAAATTAAGGAACAATAGTAGTCCTGGGTTTTATTGCTTAGAAATTGTTTGACTTTTATTTATTTGTTTTGGTTTATTAGGCATTTTAATTATCATGAATAAAAATATCGATATTGAAATAAAATTTAGCCGATAAAATTTTTAGAACAATATATTATTTGAGACAATGAATGCACATACATTGTAAATTCAGCAACAATAGTAGAAGGTGATGAATGAGCTTTACTTTGCTGTAGAACAAAGTTACAAGCTACATTACTTATTTACTGCTAGCTCGGCATAAGAATTACAAAGAAAAATATTCTTATAAGAACTGATATGTTGCGAGAAATTTAGGTGTCGCATATTAGCGTTCAATCTTTGCAGTTTTCTTCAAACTTAGACTTCGCTTTCATCAAAACTGATTACTCCAATTCGCCTAGTTTCTCATTCTTTGTTTGAGCATGGTTGTATCTCGCATTGAAGGTCGAGACAGTGGATTGTTTGTATCTCGCATTGAAGGTCGAGACAGTGGATTTGAGTGTAGGCATGAGATTGCTAAATTCAAAATCGAGAACAACTCTGACATTGTGTTTTGATTCGAAGGAGGAGCAAGTCGAGGATCTAAAATATCATTCAAGGTTGATTGTTTGTGCATCTGAACACTGGGAAAGTCGAATGACCTCATTGGATGTCTACCCATTAGAACTTCAAATGTCAAAACACCGAAACTATAAACATCACATTTTTCGGTCACGACCATCGTGTATGCAAGCTCTGCAAAATGTATACAAAATGAAATATTTATAAATATTTAATTTTATACATAAATCTAGATGTCTACCAATAACATCAAGCTACTATTAAGACCAAAATTAAATTGAACATAAAAAATAAACTAATACTAAAATTTATTAATTTGTTTGTCACTCCATGTCTTCCAACTAGTTTTCAATTACCACTGCGTGGATACAACAAAATTTGTAATACAAAGTCTTAGAAAGCTCACCTGGTGCGATGTAGCCGAGAGTGCCTGCAACTCCGGTCCAATTCGACGAGTCAGGCTTCAAAAACTTAGCTGTTCCAAAATCCGCAACATGGGGTTCCAGTTCAGAGTTCAACAACACATTCTTGCTCGATATATCACGGTGTATGATTGGAGGACTGCAATCGTGATGTAAATATGATAGAGCATGTGCTACGCCTTTGATAACGTTTATTCTCTTAGTCCAATCTAACTCCTTTGCTTCTGTGTCATTACCTAAAATGTCGCATAGACTTCCTCTATCTATAAAATCATAAACCAGGAAAGTGTGCTCCCCGTTAGAACAAAATCCATAGAGCTTAACTATGTTTCTATGTTTTATCTCTGTCATGGCTGCAACTTCATTTCTAAACAATTTCAAATTCTCCTCCGTCATTTCTCTGGCTTGTGAATTTAGCTTTTTTACTGCAAATACTTGATTTTCACCCAATTCAACCCGGTAAACTTTACTGGATGCTCCGACTCCAATGCAACACGTTTTGTCGAAATTATTGGTCGCTTTGATGATGTCTTCGTACACGACTTTTCCATTGAAATACCAAATTGAGAACGGGTTTCCCTCTGGCAATCTTGATTGGTATTTCTCGTGAGTGATTGAGTTCTTTCGTCTAAAGTAAAAAATAATCCCCACGAGTAAAGCCGAAAGTAAGAGAGCACCTACCAAGGAAGCAACAATGATAATAACAACTTTTCGTTTAGCAATACCGCCGTTTTTCGTCTCCGAAATACTGCAGGGGTTTAAACCTTGAACATCTCCGCATAGACCTTTATTATTGGCAAATGAATCACTTGCAGCTGATTTAAAAATGCCCTCATCAGGCAGAGGACCATCGAGATTATTATATGAAAGATTAATGCTGACTAAACAAGACATGCTGCCCATGGAATCCGGGATTGGACCAGAGAGATTATTGTGAGAAAAGTTCAAATTTTCCAACATCGTAAGTCTACTAAGCCCAGGAGAAATGTTCCCAGAAAGTGAATTATAACTCAAATCCAGTAAACTTTGCAATGCATTTAGGTTACTAATTTGTGAAGGGATTGACCCATCCAAATTATTTCGGCTCAAAGCTAGGAATTGCAGCTTCAAGCAGTTGCCTATTTGGTTCGGTATCACCCCGGTCAATGAATTTCCGGAGAGATCTAGAGACATCAAATTGGAAAGCCTTCCAAATCCTTGAGGAATAGAGCCTGAAAGTTCATTGTTTTTGAAGCTCAAGGATAATAGAGATGAAATATCTCCTATATTTTCTGGTATTTCTCCAGAAATATTGTTGAAGGAGAGATCAAAGACTGCCAACTGTCTCAATTGGGTAAACTCCGATGGAATTTCTCCACTCACCATATTCCCAGCAATCCTATAAAGTGACAAATTTCTACTTTTTGCCCAATTCGAAGAGACCCTACCTGTTAATTGATTATAACTCAAATCAATGTAAGTAAGATTAGGATACACACCAAAATTTTCATCTAAAACACCCGTAAGCTCGTTATATTCTAGCCGGATGCGGTACAAGCTTGGGCAATTTCTCAGACTTTCCGGCACCGGTCCCGTGAAGCTGTTGAACGAGGCACTGAAATTGACAAGATTACCACCTTTGCACACGTTGGGAGGTAATTCACCAGTGAAGTTATTTTCTGCAAGATGAAGAACAACAAAAGAAGAGAAATTACCCAATTCTTGAGGCACAGGACCGGACAAATTGTTCTTCACTAACCTTAAATCATTCAGCTTAGGCAATCTAGCAATGCTCGGAGGAATGGGTCCCGAAAAGTTATTTTCAGTTAAACTCAGAGAAGTCAGATTACTCAAGTTTCCCAAAGATGGAGGAATAGGACCAGAAAAATGGCTTCCACCTAGATCTAAGAGAGTAAGAGACTTCAAATTTCCTATCTCATCTGGCAAATTTCCAGTGAGATAGGTCTTCTGAAAAAGCAGATTTTTCAAACCCATTAGGCCAGTTTTGGGTTGGTCGGAATCATCAGGAAACAGCCGCCGGTCGAGGTTTCCAGTTATGTTATTCCGAGAAACATCGAGCTCGTAAACCTGGGTGAGATTAGCTAAAGAAAGAGGCAACCTAGAGTTGAAGGAATTGGTGGAAAGATCAAGAAACTGGAGTTTGGAAAGAACTCCGATGGAAGCCGGAATGGTTCCGGTGAGATTGTTTTTTTTCAAATCGAGACGAAGAAGGTTAGGAAATGCAGAAAAATTTAAGGTTTCAATGGTACCATTCAAGCCCGTATTATCAAGTTTGATAATAGTGACACTGCTTTCATTGTTGCAGGCTATTCCTCGCCATTGACAAGGAGCAGAGGCATTAAAAGGGGAAACCCAAGAATCTAGAACCGATTGCTCAGGTAAGCTTTTCTTCCACTGAAGAAGAGCTTCTGCTTCTTCTACGGTAGCTTGAGAGAAAGAAAAAAGAGAGACCCAGCATAGAAAGAGTAGAATGAAAGCAATTTCTGCATTGTCCGCCATTTTTAGACTGGTTTATAGCTACCTTCTCCCTCCTCTTTTAAAGATTAAATAGAAAATATTTGCGCTTAAGTTGCTAAAAATATCTCTTAATTTCATTTCTAAATAATGTCTTGTAATTATTAAATTAAAGAGAAAATAAATCATTTCATTATTTAGTTTGAATAATTAATTGAATTGAAACTAAATTAAATAAATTTTTATTTAATTTATTTGAAAAATAAGAGGAAACAAGAGTGATTCTGTTCCAACTAAGGTTATAACTAAAGTGTGTAGATGACGTGGATAGAATGATTATTTTTGTTGAATTAACGACGAAAATAGAAAAATATCATTGATATTGTGCATTTTAATAAAAAGGATTAAATGCAAAAAAAAAAACTTCAACTACAAGAAAAGAGTAAAAAAAACTTAAAGTTTCAAAAGTATAAAAAAAACTTTGCGGTTAATCGCTGACCCCCGCGTTGGGTGCAGTGGTTAACCACCCTAATTGGGCGGCTAACCGCATAACGCGTGGGGTCACACGGTTAATCGCTGACCCCTGTCCGCATTTAGGTGACATTAAAATTAATTTTTTAAACAATACTAAGAGATATATAATTTACTTATAATTTTTATCACATGTTCTCCATATTATGAAAAGATAATTTGAAAATTTTCGTGATTTTCTAACACTTGTACGATTTATTGTAATTTTATTTAATTATTTTATAAAATAATCATAATAAATCATGCAAGTATTGGAAAATCACGACAAATTTTAGATTATTTTCTCATGTTAAAGAAAACATGTAGTAAAAATTTCAAGTAAAATTATTATCGTTTGATAGTTTTTTAAAATTAATGTATAAAGTAAAGAAGAAACTAAGATTAATTTTAAGAAATATACCAAACGGTATTTATTTTACTTGAAATTTTTACCACATGTTTCCCTTAATATGAGGAGGTAAAAACCAGTCAAAACTCCATTTCTTCCGGACGCTGTCAAGTTCGCGTAGAACAAGCGAACTATTCTCTCGCAAAAATCGCCACTGAATGCATTGTCCCTGCCCAGGCTGATGGCGTCAAACAGATCTTTGATCCCCAACGACTCCTAACCTGTAAAGTTGAAAATCATATCATGACTAACTGAGCGTTTACGCAAATCTTGGTCAAATTTCTTTTTACACTTTTGATTCCAAAATTCTATGGCAGTAGTCCAGCTAACTGATCTACTTAATTCAGTATCCATCATCGTTGCTAAAAAAAAAGTCAATAAAATACAATATTTAACTACCGTAAAAAAGAAAAAAAAAACTCACTATATACCCTATCATCAAGAGTGGCGGCATTTTGCTTCACGTACTGATATAACCCATGGCGCACCGCGACCATTGCAAGTTTCTCGGTGCTGATATTAGCAGCCCTAACCAGATATTTTGGTGATAATAGATAAATATCTGGTTAGAGTTGCTAATATCAGCACCGAGAAACTTGCAAGGGTCGTGGTGCGCTATGAGTTATATCAGTACGTGAAGCGCAATGCCGCCTCTCTTGATGATAGAATATATACTGAGTTTTTTTTAAAATAACAGAAAAATAGATAAATTTATAATAGATAAATTTCGTAAAAAATAAATAAATAAATAACAGACTTCATACCTAAAAGGTGAACGCGGAGTAATATCGCCGGAGAGTAAAAATTAGTACCTTACATGGAGCAAAATATTAAATCATTAAAATACGGGAAATTAAATTATCCATATTATTTTAAATTTCGAAAATAAATGAAAAAAAATAAAAATAAAAACTTCATACCTAGGTTTTGAACGCCAAAAAGAAGGAATTAGTAGAAAGAGTTCTTTGAAAAGTTTTTTTGTGTGAGTTGAAGAAGAGGGGGGGAAGGGGGTTTAAATAGGGGTATGAAGGCCGGCTGGTCCAGTTGGACCAGCCGACCTCCATATAATAAGACAAAACCCGTGACTAAGTCACGGGTTTTGGAATTTTCCTCGGCGGCCGGCTGGTTCAGTTGAACCGGCTGACCTCCGCAGAAAATGACAATAACTCGTGACTTAGTCAAGTCACGGGTTTCCTCAATTTATAGAGGAGGCCGACTGGTCCAACTGGACCGGCCGACCTCCTTTAATTTTTTTTAAATAAAAAAGTGGAAGCCAGCCGGTCCAACTCGACCAGCCGGCCTCCTCCTGGCAGTCACTGGCCAGTCTGGATTAAAATGTTTATTTCGCCTATTTTTGAAACTTTGAGGTTTTTTTTGTTGAACAGTAATTTTTAAGGTTTTTTTAAAAAACAAATCTAATTTTTAAGGTTTTTTTTAAAAAAAAAAACCTAAACTTTAAGGTTTTTTTTTAAAAAAAACCCAAAACTAAATTAACCAAATTATTTAATCTGCAAAATTAAATTATCAAAATAATGAATATAACCATTTATATCAAAATATAAACGTCCACTAAACAAAAATATCATCGAAAGATTCCACACCTACGTGAGTTGTATGCTCATGGGAAACCGTGAATAAGAACTTTAGCAAGTGGATTCATAACTTGCATTTTGTGTCAATAATAATTAGTTTTTTTTTTACCAATTCTTTTATGTTGCTTCATCTCTCTTAGATATACTGACTATGCCAGGAGTTGCCGACATAGTGCAGAAAACAAAATCCACTAGTGAGTCCATAGAAAAGTTTAACTTAGTGACATCTAGTCAAGATTGTCTTCATCCTTTTGCTTTGTTCACAAATTATTTCAATTTCTTGAATGGGACATTTAGCCATCATTCTCATTGGACATGCTGCCCCAAACTTTACGTAAATTCAATCTTATTATCACTAGACTCGTGTTATATCTAGTTGTCATAATATTATCTATTTAAAATTAAACTCCACTAAATATTGATGGGATAGGCAAAGTCTTAATGTTCAATTACAATTAGGAATAATAAATAAATGCAAAGGTCACGCCACATTCGAGGAATCAAAGGTTAGTCCTCATTTAAGACGCTATTATATCATGGACATGCTAGGATTACAAAATCCCTTGAATAACAGAATACTTCTCTAGTCAAGATGTGGTGTGCGTGTGCTGATTTTTCTCACAGCAACTTTGTATATAAACTTATCGACTACGTATGTTTCTTTCAAATGTTAACTTCATCTTTATATACTTTGATACAAACTATTTCTAAAATTTATCAATTTACGTGGCATTCTTGGAATTTTAGCAATACACTTACATATGCAATACACTAATATTGGAATAGCCAATACACTAATATTGGAATAGCCCCTTCTACGACTTACGACTCAACATGAAAGTCAATTTGGTAAAAAGCTTGAATTTTAAGCTTATTTTTTCGACATCACGAGTCATTTGTGTAGGTTAGAATTAATTGAATTTCGACTGTATATCATATGTGAAGCTCATTTTGTAATTGTAGAGATGATCAAAGATCAGATGATTAGAAACACACGGTCTATACAATTTAATTGCATGTGACTTAAAGAAGATTAAGTTGAGTAATTTATAGATAATGTTTTTCTCTCGACCTATTACAATATTTTTTGAATAACTGTTTAAACAAAAATCGTGCAGCCTTCGATTTATTATAGACAATATTATATTAATAGAAGCGAGACTTGACTTGTTACGTAAAATCAAAAGGGTCCATAATTTTTTTTTGTTTCCGTGATCAAAGCATATTGTATCACATAAAGTGTCCAAAATCATACAGCCATAGCATTGAATTTCGAACAAAGTCTGAATTTTTCAATCATCTCATGGCCACCACTAGTTTTAGATCCAAAGCAAAGAAATGAGAAATATAGACAATGGCGATGAATGAGTACATTGTTAGAGCCCCACCACTTTTCTCCAATCCTTTTCATTAATCTCTATCAAACTTGTTGACAAGAATTTCCCTAGGCATTTTCTTATCACTTGTCAAATAAATGGTTGACATTGACCTTGACCTATTCTCAATGCAGCATATGTGTACTCACGAAAGAAATATGCATATGACTGAATCAGTCAATTTTGTTTTATACTGTGGAAAAATCATATTCTTTATTTTATATTTGTCAAGATAAAATAACTTGAAAAGATAGTCCAATTAATGAAATTTACAAACTGTGTCGGGCTCAAGCTCGACCCACAATCAAATTTAAACTTTACTATCGATATTTACACGATCAAACTTCACACTTTAATTAAATGTTAAAATTTGTGTTAATTATATGCTTATGATAAGGAGTAATGCACAATTGTAATTAATAATTGTAAGTAATAATGTACAATTATAATTAGATATATAAGCCAAAATATATGATGAGAAATGATTACGTGATTAAATGCTCACCACTTTTCTATGTCCTCTTCATTAATCTCTTTCAAAATTGTTGATCAAAATTTCCGTAGACATATTTCTGTGACTTGTCAAATGAAGGTTCACTTTTATCTGACATATTCTCAAAGATAGATGCATACACACACACACACATATGTTAGATTGAATTGGTAAATTTTATGTTCTATAATACTAAATTGGTAATCATCATAAATGTGAGACGTAGGTGAATTCATTAAATAGCTTATAACTTTTTTAAACTGTCATTAAATTCTAAATTAACAGTTTTGGAATACCTAAAAGAAAGTCAATAAATTGGGTTAGAAGTTGCACTTGTGGACTTTAGGAATCTTATCGAAAACAAATGAACCTAGAAAAAGATGGAAATATTTCTACGTCAAGATGGATTGGATATGGTTTGCAAAATCTTTTGTTTAAAATTGAAGAGTTTTAAGGATATTTAGAACTTGATAAATCTCGACATTATAAAGAAAAAATGTGCAGATTTGGTCAGTCGATCAACTATAACCCAAATAGAGTCGTGATCTTTAACTGTCTTAGGAAGTCTCACTCAAAGTCTATAGTGATATGCTCCTACTCTGCTTTGACTTGTTGACAAGTGAGACATTTTTTGACGAATTTAGCTACATCGACTTTTAATCCACGCCACCAATAATACTACTTCAAATCTCAATATATTTTGGTTGAACCAGGATATATCTAGTAGGGGGTTGAGTGTGCTTCCTCCAATATAGCCCTCTTTAATCCAGCATCATCAGATATACTGTAACACCCGACTTTTCTATCCATGAAATCGTCCTTAAAATATTTTGTACAAATACCTTTATTAATATTAGTACATTGTGGATTGAGATTTTTTGTTTAAGTGCGAGTAATTGACGAAAATAACAAAAAAGGATTCAAACGATAAGAAGAGGAATAGACGTGGGTGAAAATTTAATTAAGTAAAAATGAGGGGGGTTAAATCAAATTAAGGAAAAGTTTTGAAATAAAAACTCTCTATCTCTCTTCTTCTTCTTCTTCTTCCTCACGCTAACTCTTCTCTCCTCCGCCATTACCGATTTTCTTCCTCATTCAAAGCTTAAAGGCAAGATTACTTCGGTATATGCATTATATAGATTAGTTGATGAATATCTTGAATTTTGAATGGAGTTTTGGAGTGAGTTTTGAGATTTCCGAAAATCTGGAAATTTTCTCTCCCTAAATTGATGTTTAACTTGGATTTAAGCTTATCTAATGATTAAATTAAGAAGTAAATGGATAGAAGTGTATGCTTGAAACAAAAATAGGAATTTGTTTAAGGAAAATTGAAGGAAAACAGGGCAGTCCGAGATTTTGGATTTCTGGCCCTATTTCCAGTTTGTTTTCTATAAACGGTTGATTCTATGCTAAACTAGACATTATAAGGTTTCCGTAGCATTTTGAATCGTGAAAAACGGATGAAAATTGAGGAGGTTACGATCGTTTAAACTTTAGCCTAAAAATTTTGATAAAAACTGAAATTTTGAATGGAAATTGTTGGAATTTGATAGTTGATTAGGTTTAAACTATTTGAATTGACTTGTGCATTTGTTTGATAAGTACTGAACTTTGTTTAAATTTGGTTGGATGTTAATGTTTCATACTGTTACGTTGATAGGTGTTTGTGACGTAAAGAACGGGGAATAAGTGCAGAGTTTTCTACGGACCACACATAAGTTCATATTGTATGCGTTTGGCCCTTAGGCCTACATCATGAAGGTACTAAGTTTTTATATTCTAATGGGATACGCTGATGGGTAGTGAGGTTACGTGTTATTACCTTACATGTATTGATGATTTGCCTACTGTTTATGTTATGTTATGCATACTGTATGTTCATGCATCACGTTTTCAAGAAATCATAAAAAATGTTTTATGCACATGTTTTATGTAAGAAAGATAAGAAAATGTCATGTTATGTAATATACCGGTTAAGTTGCGGGACGGTGAATAGCATACAAAATCGTCTACCGTAAGCCCTGCGAATCCTTACTGTTGAGTGGGCCAGGGAGCGGTTAAAACTCCACAGATTCTGTGGCTAACTTGGGCCTTAGGGACACATGGTATGTTTCTGGTATTTATTCCTCTAACACGCCCCTTTAACCGCAATGTCACTGGGACTAAATGAAAAGTACTATATGTTTTGAAAAGTATCATGCATAGCACAAGCAGCGTATGTCATTGTTATGATCTTGATGAGTTTTAGGTTTATTAGATGAACTTCGTGATGTAGATACTGACCGTACAGATGAAGACTTCGACCCTCAAGCTGATGAGTAGACGCGATTGCCGGGACAAGCTCATGAGGGTTGGTTGTAACAATCAGGCGAATTTTGACCCGTGGGTGAAGTCTAAGATTTAAGTTTATGTGTTAAACTCCTTTGAAATAGGATATATAGTTAGATTTCAAATTGAAGATTTTCTAGAACTGTTTTGGGGATTTTAGATTTTGTATGGATATGTTTGATTTTTAGAGTCATCCATGCAGTTGGTTTTCGTAAATTTCATTACTTTTTCGAACACGTTTTTGAATTATGTTTTTAGGTTTTAAAGTGTTTAAATGGTTGAATATGTTGGGGATGGGATGGAAGTAAGTTTAAAGTGAAATGTAGGTCGAAGGGGTGAAGAAAAGATGAAAAAAATGGAAAAGTGGCAAAGTAGCCGCACGAGGGTCTCTGAGTGCGCACAAGACACGCACCACGTGCGCAAGACACGCATCGCGCGCGGAGCACGCCCGGCCGATCAATCGGTGCGCTCGCGGCGATCGATTGGCTGTTGAGCAATCACAGCGTTCGGCAACCGAGAGGGTGCCGATCGGTCGCGCCCAGGGCGTGATCGAACGGCTACCCTTGCGCGCGTCACACGACTGGTGCGTGCACCCAGGTAGGCGACGTGCACTCGCCATGTGCGCGATGAGCATGTGTCGCGCACGCGACGGCCGAGTACCGTGAGCTCACTAACTGGGCTGTCATGTGATCCAAAATTTATTTATTTTTTTAAATTTTGGTTTTTAAACGTATTTCAACTCGATGTTTTGCGACACTTTCCAAACGTATTTTACGAACGTTTTCTACGTATTTTAAAAGATATAAACGTACGAAAAATTGATTTAAAGCTTTAAAGAAGTCGAAAAATTTTACGTCGAAATTATGTCAAAGGATGTAAATTCAACGTCAATGCCCCATGGCGGCCCGCCATGGTCGTTACATATACACCATTTCTTTTTCAACTGGATAATCCCGTCATCTTGATATAGAGAATTCAGAAATTTTTCTAGTCTATAATTCACCATTCACCTTGCAAATAAATGCACCGCCACGTTGTTTATTCTTTATTTTCTCAAGAAAACTTGGCTAAACGACAGTTTTTTCAACAATCCAAACGGTATAACTTTGATATCAGATTTTTGCATCTCCTTAGCTAACTTTCCTGGAATCCATTGCAACGATGAAACTTCCGACGATGTTCTTCCATTCAATGCATCAACTACAACATTACCCTTACCAGAATGGTAAATAATTTTACAGTCATAGTTCTTTACTAATTCCAACCATCTATATTATCTCATATTCAGATCATTATGATTTAGAAAATACTTTAGACTTTTATGATCAGTATAAATTTCACATCTCTCTCCATAAAGATAATGTCTTCAAATTTTCAATGCATAACCACTCCTGCAAGCTCCAAATCATGAGTTGTGACATGAAAATGACCCACAAAGATGCATGCAGAAGACTTAAACAAATAGACAGAGGTCGGTGTTGAAAGAACACCCTAAACAGACACTAAAACAAAGGAAGCGAAAAACAGCAAAATGGTGAAAGAGAAAGACCCAACGAACGAGGAAGTGGGCAAGCTCTCAGCATCCTCAGAAAATGCCGATGGAATGAATTGGACAGGTCAAAGTGGATGGAACGATGGAAACGCTCGGATGTTACGCATCGACGCATCCAACACAGAGGACATTCAAATATGACGCACCAAAGAAGCCTAGCTCGAATATTACGCACCAAAGGGGTCGCCAGCTCGGATATGATGCACCGAACTTGGCAGCCAATGGTGAATCCGTCGGATGAACACACCAAGGAAGAGCACTAGACATGAATGGAGAAAACTCCGATGAAGAAATGAAAACTTCAAATTTCCAAATATTATCAAAAATTTTCTTACAAACATTCAGACCAAGCTTAAATAGGAGGAGAAGCTACTGGGTGCTGAAGAAACGAAGAGAAACTCAAAAAGAGTCGTTGGAATCCAAATATAGCCGTTGGATGCTTCAAGTACTGTTCACGCGCGCACGTTTCACCTTTGCGAGCCCTCCTGATGCTGCCAAGCTTCCCTCGCGCGCCTGCTGCTGTGCTGTGCCTCCTCGTGCGCGCAAGCTGCTCCTGTTGCGCATGCCCTGTCCTGCTGCTGTGCGCACCTCAAACTGCTGCTGCGCGCCTTGCCCGGATGCTGTGCGCACTGCTGCTGTTGTTCGGCCCTTGTCGCGCGCCCACCACTTGCTCGACAACATTTCTTGCTCCTCGCCCTTGATCAATCCAAACTTCCCTAAAGCTAAACAAAATATCCAAATATCCTAAACAAAAATAGAGGCTAAAGTTTGCCCAAAAGGAAATGCTAGTGTTTGCTAAACATTCAAATACGATAAATGCTTGGTTACAAGCATTGATTACAGGAAGACAAATTCCATGTTCAATGCTTCCAAATCCAAGCTTTTTTTGAAAGAATTCAACTTGCAACGCTAACAAATTTATTAGAAAACAAAAGGCTCGGCCATGGGTTTGGCTGACGTGGAAGATTGTCGATTCTAGGCACATCATTCTCTCTGGGTGATTAAAGATTTAACCTCAAATCCAATGGCTGGATCATTCGGAAATAAGCTTTTCAAAATTTTTCCTAAGGTTCAAAACCACAAACAAAAGTCCTAAACATGAAAACTATCAAAAGATTAACTTAAACAAAACATGAACATGAATATTAAGAAAATAAACAAACTAGTCTATTAGCTCAGGCGATCCTCTGGAATCGATGTGGAATTCAAATCATTTCTTCACCTTTTAAAGGAGATTGTCTCAGTCGGCGATCAGTCGGACCTCTTAATGGTGACTGCCTCAGTCGGCGATCGATCGGACCCGTAGGTTAGTAGAAAATCGGGTGCTTCCGCATGGAACACAAAAACTTGGCACTGAACAAAATACATTTTTTTGCACGTTTTCTTTTCCTTGTCGTGGTACCACAAACACAAGATACAAACAAAACACAAACAACAAAAAGTTTGACACACAAATACCATGGCTTCGGCCTTAGCAAAATTCTCAATTAATTCCACAAGTTTTAGATAAATCAAATCTTAAGAATTAATCTCAAAATATAGGTCCAAAATCACAGCAACTAAACAAATCAAGAAACTAAACAAAACACAACCAAAACAAAGGTTTTAAGTTTAATTCAAATCACCAATTAATGTAAGAATTCAATAGACAAATCCTATGGAAACTAGTAAAAGATAAGGCCTAATCCTAATAGCCAAAAGACACATAAAAGTTGGACCTAAAAGATTAACCAAATCTTAAAGTTCCTAAATATAAACAAACAATCATGATGCAATCAAATAAGAGTGCAAAACAGAATTTTCCAAGCAAGTTTTAAAACAGAATTTTATTACTCCATTTGTTAAACATGCAAGTTAGTTCATGCTCTTTATCTGATTTTAAATTAACATCAAGCATACAACAATCCTAAACATACTAAGACACAACATGACAACAATTGGACACAAATAGATGCATCAATCATCAAAACAGAAACTTAAACATGGATGAACACATAATTTTTCCTAATCCAAATTTTAAAAATGCTATAGTTTCATGCTTTTCACTTTAAATTCAATTCAAGGCATCAACTAAGATTCTAAACAAAGTTAAAACATAAATAAAGCATGGTAAAATATTTACATAACATTTTAGATTCTTTAAAAGTCAAAAAACAGCAAACACAAAACTAAAAACAACAAATAAAAAAAACACAAAATCACACAAACAATGCTTCTTCGGATTGATACCAATTTCTTGGCCGAAGAGGACTCCAATCCAAACCTAAAATAGACTTCACAAACATAGCAAACAAAAAGCAAATAATGCTAAACAGATCCACAAAACATAGGAAAAAAAAACAAATAGCACAAAAACAGTGCACAAATCACAAAATAAACACCCTAAAATTTCCTAAACAAAAACTAGCACAATTTAACTCAAAATAACTTGAAATTTGAACAGATGTTAGTAATCAACATGAGATGTCCGTGGCGACTGCATGCTTCGAAGATGCAAGGCAAGGAGACCTATCAAATAAAGTCTTTGGTCAATTCTCACAACTGTGCGAGGGTAGTTGAGAATCGAAATGCTAGAGCAAAAAATCTTGTAATTCAAAGTCAACCTATGTGGGCTATCCCTTCCATCATCGAGACAGTCAGGAAGAATTTCATTGTCAACATTACGCATGATATTGCCAAAAGAGCAAGGAGCATAGCTCGAACACTAAACGAAGGCGATGGCGACAAAGAGTGCAAACTAGTCTGGTCGTACGCATCAGAAATATATAGATCAAATCCGGGCAGCACATTAGCAGTACATACTTAAGATACAGGAAGTACTTTAATGATATGTCAAAGAGTATATATGTGCATGGTTGCTTGCAAAGCAGGTTTGCTGCAGCACGGACGCCTTGTCATCTATATGGATGGTTGTTATCTAAAGGGCTTGTGTCTCGGCCAATTACTGACAGCAGTCAGTATTGATGGCAACGATGGAATATATCTTGTTGTCATTGCCAACGTTGAAAAAGAAACTAAGGACACATAGACGTGGTTTTTGCGAATTTTGAAGCAAGACTTGAATATGGGATCGGGAGAGAGCTGGACAATTATTTCAAATCGACAAAAGGTATAATACATTTCTAATTGTTAGATAATTATATTGTTGCTAATTTTGACTTTTTTTTTCAAATATCAGGAGTTGCGGAATGCCGTTGAGAACAAATTTCTTTTCGCCGAACATCATTTTTGCCTACGACATATGTATGCAAATTTCAAAAGTCTCTTTCGGGGCAAAAGGTACAGAGAGGCGATGTGAAAAGTGGCCAGAGCCCCCACCCATCTTCATTTTGAAATAGAAATGAGAAAATTATTTCAGTTAAACTCGAAAGCCCACCATGGCTTCGAAGGGATAGCCTAGATATTGGGTTAGTTATGCCTTCTCTTCGATCCCTAAGAGCGATATAGGCTTGAATAATTTTTCAGGGTCATACAATGCAGTTCTATTGCCTGCCAGAGACAAACCGATTATCACAATGTTCAAGACAATACTAAAGGATTTGATGACTCGCATTCTCAAAAAGTTTGAGAAGATGGCCCAATCAACAAACATTCTATGTCCCCGGATAAAGAAAAAGCTTGTGGATCTAAAAATTTCAACTCGAAACTGGAGTGCTTAGTTAGCAGGAGATGCACGATTTGAGGTCAGCAACGGTTACGAATAATACAAGGTCGACATGAATATGGGTGTGTGCGAGTGCACCAGATGGGAGCTGACTGGAATCCCTTGTGTCCACTTCATTCCCTGCATTAATAAAATGACAGTGGAACTTGAAAGGTACGTGCATCCCTACTATCATCGAGTGAATTATATGCAGATGTATTCACAATTTATTCAACTCATGAACGGCCCACAAATGTGGCCGACTATAATGGCACTCATGCCGCCCAAAAGACATCGTCAACCTGGTAGGCCGAAAAAGACAAGAGTGCGAGATGTCGACGAACTGTCGAGTTCAAAAATTAGTAAGAAGAACTCGAAGATGACGTGTAGCATATGTCGGCAGCAAGGGCATAACATTCGTACTTGTCCTCACCGGGGATCCACTTCAGACGCTGCTTCAGCAGACACGTTTATGGGTTTCAATGAATTTGAGGGGACGCAAGAATCTGCGACGCGAGGCCGAGGTAGAAATTGTTGAATGTAATGTTTGAAATTGGTTAATTAAATAAATACATAACGTTGTTTAATTAATTATTTCATTGAACACGTGATTTAATTTTATAATTAAATAATGAAACAATTTAATATTAATTCATTAATTAAAGTGTTTAACACGTTTAATTTAATTCATTAATTAAAGTTTACATTAATTCATTAATTAAAGTGTTTAACACGTTTAATTTAATTTATTAAACACGTAAATTATTTAATTGACTAATTTAATTGGTTATTAAAATTAAGTTAATTATTTTAAAGTAATTAATCTTGTTAATCAATTAAAATTAAATTAAAAAATACGTTAATTACTTTAACGTGTTTAATTAACATTAATTAATAAACAATGTTTAATTATTAAACACATAATTTAATTTATTAGTCAAATTAAAAAAATTAAATATAAAATTAATTTATTATTTTATAATAAAATATAAAATTAAAATTGAAAAAATGTGCAGAATTTCATTTGTTTTATGACTCCCTCATAGCTATCTTCAAACAATTCCTGCATATTCAAATCACAAAAATATTTCCAACAGATAGATCCAGTACACAAATAAGTTAATCTAAGCTACAAAATAAAAATAAACTATACAAAAATGACAAACATAAGGAGTACATTAAAACGAATATACAACATAAACTAAACTATGGTAAGGGTGGAGATGGGTCATCGTCGCGTCGTCGTCTCCGCCTACATGCCAACGCTCGAAGTCGTCTTCGAGCCGTAGTTGAGACAATCTTATCAAATCCTGCCTCTCCTGCATGGTCTCTCACCTCTGATCTCGCATGTCGTGCATCATTTCCAACCTCCGCCTCATCTCGGCAAGATGATTATCTAGCCTGTCAAATCTCTGCTCCCACATGCTAGCCTCGTGAGGGTGCAATGGCGGTGCAGTAAAGGTGGTGGTGGCATCCTCGGTGGCAGTTGTCACGACCCCAACAGATCAAAGCAAAGGTCGTAACTTGACTTGTTCATTTAAATTAGGAAGCCACTCGTAAACTCCTTTTTTTTTTAAATCTCTAAATCGGATCTAAGGTCGTTAAAATCCTCTGGGAGATCATCTATATATCTGAATAAAAGAAAGAAGTAAATTTCCTAAAACAATGAAGAAAGGCAAAGAATTAAATTTCCTCTCTGGTTGGAATTCATCCGTCCACTAAATCAGACGACGTCGTCATCCGCAGACATTATCGCCTGAACTCATCGCTCAAACTACATCATCCAGACTCTACATCGTCCAAACTACATCATTCAGACTCTACATCAACCAAACTCATCGTCTAGACTACATCGTCCAGAGTCTACATCGACCAAACTACATCGTCCAAACTCATCGTCCAGACTACATCGACCAAACTCTACATCGACAAAACTACATCATCCAAACTCATCGTCCAGATTACATCGACCAAACTACATCATCCAAACTCATCATCCAGACTTATTAGTCTTTTAACTCCAACTCTCTGTTTTTTCTCTCTTCACAGACGTTACTACGCCGATCGATCGGCACTTTATCCGATCGATCGGCTAACTCCCTGTCTTCCATAAACTTAAATTCTATTTCTAGATTCGTCATACACTTAAGCACCATTAACCTCGACATAAACTCGCAGCGAAAAACTTAACACAGAAGGAAAATTCTTTAATCGTAAATCTTCTTAGAGCTTAAACATGTACTGAATAAGTCAAATACTTGTTAACATATAAAAATTCTTTTCTACTTATATTTTTTCATCAACGTCTTATACCATAACTAACTAGGAGCACCATCCATGGGTCAAATCGCCGCCCAGCCACAAATCCCGCCTTGAGCACCATCCAGCAACCAGACTTAAACATCCTCATTCGGTTTGAGGTCCTCACCTTCCAACTCGTCACCTACATCATAAGGTTTAAACTATAAGTTCAATGCTCAGTAAGGAGTGCAACATATGCATAAATGCTCATGAATGCATACTTAATAAAATCACGTTCACATTCTTTATTCAGATCTTGGGAGTCATGTTCATGTTCGTGTTCTTGATCATATCATGGGAATCATGTTCTTGTTCATCGTTCACATAACATGGATTAAGGAGGGGATAGTGCTGGAGGGTAGGCAAAGTGCGTGTACATGGTCCTCACTGACAGTAATCTTGGTCCATTGCATGGACAGTGACATGGTCAGACCACTCCAACCCTCACTTAATCATTACATACATTTCATAACCTTGGTCTCCTCTTTTCAATTCTTTACATAAATCATACATGTAAAACATTTTCGTGTATGAGTGGAGGAAACATGATGCATGTACATGAATGAGTAAGAGAACATTACACTACAGAAAGCAAACCATCATCGTATAACATGTCATGAAACTATACTTATCACAACATAACATTCAACGGGTCACAGACATCAAACAAATCACCAAAACCATAATCCTAGTATCCTCGTGATGTAGGGCCCTAAAGGCCGGGTCCCTAACACACTCACTTATTTGAACTCCTTAGCAATGTTGTGCCTTCACTTGAGTTCTTCTCCACCTAGATATTTTATATTCCAATGTTAAATATATCCTGAATAATCTAAACTCAAAGCTGGTAAAATTCTAACTAAAGAAATCATCTTAGAATCTAGTTTAAACCTCTAAGTCGTTTAGTCAAGCACCTTGTATGCGTAGCTTAATCTTCACTAGCATTGATGGCATTAGTGTGCTAAAACTACTAGATTCATACTAATATCAGAATCTCAAAATCTAACAATCGACAATATTCATAATTCTATCACCAATGTCATTGATAAGAAAACTCAAAGACACTGTCATTATCCTAACATTGTCCGATTCTCAAAATTCAAGCATCAACCCAAAATCATTCCTAAATCGAAGACTTAAATGAATAAACCATCTAAACTTTACATAGAGCTTAGATTTCAGAGGAATGAAGGAAGAACCAACGTTGATGGGGGAGAATCGTCGCGGGAAGATTTCTTGAAGGAGTAGTCGGCAGAAAGTGGAGCTCTCGTGGAGGAGGAGGTTTTTGTGAGGTTTTAGACTTTCCATTTTCTATTTATATCAATTAAAATTAACTTATTTACAATTCTGCCACTGAACCTGTAACACCCGACATTTCTGCCATGTAAATATTCCCGAAATTCGTTTAGCGGGATAAATGATTACATTAATACAATGAATGTTTTGATGAGTTTATCGGAGTGTTTAATGGAAAAATCGAATTGATTAACTAATTAACAAATTAGTTGGAAACCAATGGAATGGCAAATTAGGAAAACAATTAAGGTAGGTGGGAGGGAACTAATGAGTGCTTGACACTTGGCAACTTGTTGAAGAAGCCATGTTCTTTTTCTCTTTCCTCCTATGTGAAACCCTCATTTCTCATCTGCTTCATTCCACCGCTCTCTGTTTTCTCTCCTCCAGGCGACTGTAACCTTTCCAAAAGACTTCCATTCTCCTGTTTTCTCCAGTGAAGGTAATCATCTGCTAAAGTTAACGAGTTTGGATAAGTTAAAATGTGAGTTTTGTGAAAGTTTAAGGTTGCGATATTTTGAGAAAAACTCACTGTTTTTGGATGAAACACACGTTAGTTTTTTTTCTAAAGGTTTGAATGGAGTTTGCTGCATATTCTACTAAGTTATTAGTTAGCATTTTGCAGCTCTGTTTATTTTCACTACGTGTATGTTTTAGGTTCGTGCATAACCGAGACGTTCAAGACTTGCAACTCTACGGCAACAGGTAAGTTCATACGTATAGGTTTGGCCCTTAAGGCCCTAAAATACGGAGGTACTAGGTTTTATGTTGTCGGGATTTCTGTTGGGTAGTTAAACCATAGGTTATGTTTTAAGTTAAGTGTGTTCTGTTTTATTTCCTGCTTGTTATTCGGTCGCCTGTCTATAAATGTTCATGCATACATGTTTTCTCTGAAAGTCATGAAAATATTTTTTGCACACGGTTTGAAGTTAAGTAAGATAAAACCTGTAATGAAATGTATGGTTAAGTGTGGACGAGGACTGACATCCTGTCATGTACTCCTGTTGTGGCATATACTCCTATTGCGCCAGCTCTTCCTCCTACTTATACTTTCCTGTCCAGTGAAATGTAATGTAATGTTCATGTATTTGAAAATGTTCATACTTAGCACGTGCATCACTTCGTATTGTATGTTCTTGCTGAGCTCTAGGCTCATAGTTGAACTCCCTGTTGTAGGTATGAATCCTCCAGATGAGAACATTGTGCTCAAGATGATGAGTTGATGTAGTTGGCGGGATGAGCTCATGGTGTGGTTGCAGCAGTAAGACAAATGTATTTCCTGTGAGAATATTATTCATGTATAGCTTTTGAAATTATAAAATTGATGTATAGACTTTGTGTTGGTGTTTTAAAACTTCTGTTCTGATGGATTCTCGAAATGTATGTCAAGTTCTGTACAGTTTCTGAAATCCCAAAACAATGTACAGACTTAGTTTTGATGTATTTGAAACCTCTGTTTAACAGTTGAGTGTATGTTTTGAAATATTCTGGAACTGCCTTGAGTTCTCTCTATTGGTCTGTGCATGGATGGTCTCTAGTTTTAGAGTTATCCATGCAGTTTGATTTTTGTTAAACTCCTGTCATGTTTTCTGTTACGTTCAAAAATCATGTTCTGAATCGTTCTTTTTAGAATTTGAAACTTTTATGCCATCTGTTTTTATGCTCCCTGTTCGTATATCTTCCTGTTAAAAGTTGTCAAATTTCTGTCTGTGGTTCACATCCACCGGTGAACTCATTTCTGTCTGTAGTTCACATCCACCGGTGAACTCATTTCTGTTTCTAGTTCACATCCACCGGTGAATTCATTTCTGTCTGTAGTTCACATCCACCGGTGAACAGTGTATTTCTGCCTGTATCCACCGCTACCTTTAAAGTTCATTTCTGTCTGTAGTTCACATCCACCGCTAGTCTATATCGTCCGCCCAGTTTACTTACATTTTCTGCCTACGTCTTCCGCCTGACGTCACTCACATCTTCCGCCCAGTTCACCTCTACCGGTGAACAGTAATCTTCTGCCTGTAGTTCACCTTTACCGGTGAACAGTAATCTTCTGCCTATAGTTCACATCTGCCGGTGAACAGTCCTCTTCTGCTTGTAATTTACGTCTTTCGCCCAGTTTATTTACTTCTTTTGCCCTACATCACCCGACCCCGTCATTGACTGTAGCCTTTCTTCCGGCATAACTTCCAGTTCTGTTTTCCATTTTATTAGGTTTTCCACTGCATGTCAAGTCGTTCATTTCTGTCTGTTTATTTTCATCGTTCAAATTCTGGTGTTCCAATCCTCTCGTTGTCTGCCAGAACCCTGTTTAAGTCAAAGTTAAGTCTTAGTGAGAATTCCAAAACTGTTTTCATTTCTCCCTGCTTCCAGCCTTCCTGCTTTTCTTCTGTCATTCATTCTGCATTCCGATTTTTACTGTTTCCCGTTTTACTTTCAAATCCAGAGAATGTTTTCTTTCTCTGTAAAGTTTTCAAGGGTTTGTTTTAAAAGTCCAGTCTGTTTTCTGTCTAAACAAAAAATAATAATATGTCCAGTTTTCTGTTAAATGTCCGGAGTAATGGCTCCTCGGCCCCGATCGGGTTTGGGGCTATCACAGAACCTATTTTTCTTTTATAATCTCCTTATTCCATAAACCACTCCATAAATATTCACGGAATAAATACCCAACCAAGGTGCTGGCATCAGCGTTCTCGGTGGTAGTGTTGTCCTCTATCAGAACATCCCGAGATGTAGAGGCTCTAGGATCTCCCTTGGGCATCCAATACCCGTCAACTTCAACCAGACCCATCCGAGTAAGATGAATCCTGTCAAATACATCGCCTGATTTGTTTGATCTGATATGCTCTCCTCTAGGCACACGAAGCTGAGATCGCTCTATGATATTCCAAATCAATGAACCGAACGACAGACTCTTGTTTTTTGTTCGCCCGACCTCGTGCATGTGACTTAAAATCATGAATTCTAGGTCGAACGTCCTGCCGCTGTATAGTTTCTGCATAATATAGAGATCCATCCAGCTGACAAGATCTCTGTGTCCATCCCTTGGTAATAGGGTGTGGCTGATCAGGTTGTTAACAACCCAAGCCTTAACGTTCAAGGCCTTCGATCTTGGCTTCACAAAGCCTGCAATGTTTGAATTGGAATGGATTTTGTAACGACCCTAATACTGTACCCATTTTTCCGTATAAATTTTCATTTTCTTTTATACCTAGCGTTTATGCGGAAAACATTTTGAAATCAAACTAAATAAAACTTTTTAAAACAATTATAAACATTTAATTTAAAACTATAAACAATTAAAACTATTTAAAACATTAAACAAATCGCAGAGGGGTAAAACCGGAAAAACAGATAGGAATGAAAGCAGCGACTGATCGCTGTAGGCGCTGCCCAATGCAGTGCCCGATCGCTGCATTGTGCAGCGACTGGGTGCTGCACAATGCAACTCCCGATCGCTGCATTGTGCAGCGATCGTGCAGCGATCGGGCGCTGCATTGGGCAGCGCCTACAGCGATTAGTCGCTGCTTTCATTCCTCTCTGTTTTTCCGGTTTTACCCCTCTGCGATTTGTTTAATGTTTTGAATAGTTTTAATTGTTTATAGTTTTAAATTAAATGTTTATAATTGTTTTAAAAAGTTTTATTTAGTTTGATTTCAAAATGTTTTCCGCATAAACGCTAGGTATAAAAGAAAATGAAAATTTATACGGAAAAATGGGTACAGTATTAGAGTCGTTACAGATTTGCCTTATGAACTCCATTCCCACTGTAGTTCGGAGAAAATCTCACTCTATGGAAGAGTGATAATATTTCTCCACGTCTTCTTTGTAAAATCCGATTAATTCGTTGATGACGCTGGCAGAGACAACAATATCCTTACCAAATAGGTACGACTCCACGCACCCCGTCCTCCCTAAACCAACCAAGTTCGCATAAAATAGGCAAATTACTTTGTCACAACTATCTCCTTACATGTCGTACACCCCGTGCAAGGAGATATTGTCAAACATCTCTTTGATCTCCAATGACTCCCAACCGCTAAAGTTGGCAGTCTTTTCATAAATAATCAAACAGTTTGACGTATCCCGCTCGAATTGCTTTTCACACACCGGTTTCGAAATTCCATCGACGACGGCTGTAGCTCCTCCTCCCAGTTTGTCGTCTGGGGAACCTTTCGACTAACAAAAGTTTGGGGGGGCATTTTCTGGTCAGTTTGGGCGATTTTCTGGAAGGGTTTTCTGATTTTTATTGGATTTAGGCTCGGATTTGTGGGATTTTCTAAAATTCACTCTCGGATTTTTGCAAAATCTGGGCGAAAATGGGTCAGCTGTGGCGATTTTGGCGAAAATGTGACAATTTGGGCGTGGTTTTGACGAATTTGGGGTCGGTTTTGATGAAATCCGATCGGATTTCTGACGATTTGGGGCACTCAGATTTCTGACGATTTAGGGCGCTCGAATTTCTGACGATTTGGGGCGCTCGGATTTTAGACGAGGTGGGCATCGGAGTTGGGCGTAGTAGGACGAGTTGGGCGTAGTGGGCGTCGGAGTTGGGCGAGCTTCAGCGGCGAGGAAGTGGTTTCGACGAGATAACAGGGCTGCCCGACTGAAGGATTTTAGGGTTTTAAAATTGCGATGAGGGGGCGCTGTTCTAAACGAGTTAACCGCCTCAAATGATGCGGTTAACCGCTCTATTGGAGGCGGGTAACCGCTGCACCCAGCGCAGGGGGCAGCGGTTAACCGCAAAGTTTTATTTTGCGTTTTCCAAACTTTAAGTTTGTTTTTTACATTTTTCGAATAGTTAGAAGGTTTTTTTGCACTTAATCTTATTAACTATTATTGTCTTGGGATCGGCTACCATGAAAGGACGACATTTAGTTATATGACCTTTGATAGAATTGATATGAGAAGGAATACGACACCTTTTATAAATAACCACGTACAATTTCATATTCCGTAACCTTTTGAATATTACTAATCATTGATCAATCATATCATAGATACGCTTTTTGTGAAGTCTATTACCTACTGGAACACACAATGGAATTGCTTGACCTAAAGTCAAGGAGATATCTGAGGATGATGGTACTCTCATTGAATATTCAATTAGTCTGTGTTGCAGTGTGTACCTCCTAATGCCAAGTCATGACTCGTGTCATGATTTTGTTCGTTATAAAAATAAGTTTAGGCTGCGAGACAATGTTCATTGATATGGCGGTCTTTGCCAAGAAAGCTCTCAATATGGAAATTCGAAGAATGAAATCCTTAGTAATGGTTTGGTTGTTCTGAAACTGATACGAAAATCAACCTCTCGACTTATCACAACCAATATAAATCTAGATACTGATCTCCAAAGATAAGAACCCATCTCTCTTGACTATATATATAACCCAAAAAAACCTCCTTTACCATCATTGCACAGTTCCTTCACCTATTGCAACTGTGAAAGCGTCTGTTCATTCACCGAAAGCAATGGCTGCTTCTACTATGGCTCTTTCTTCACCATCTTTTGCCGGAAAGGCAGTGAAGATTACTCCCTCTACTTCGGAGATTGTCGGCAATGGAAGAGTCAGTATGAGGAAGACTGCCGGTAAGGCCGTCTCTTCCGGCACCCCATGGTACGGACCTGACCGTGTAAAATACTTGGGTCCGTTCTCCGGTGAGGCTCCGTCCTATCTGACTGGAGAATTCCCAGGAGATTACGGTTGGGACACCGCAGGACTATCCGCAGACCCTGAGACATTCGCAAAGAACCGAGAGCTCGAAGTCATCCACTCGCGGTGGGCCATGCTCGGAGCTCTAGGCTGCGTATTCCCAGAGCTTCTATCCCGGAATGGAGTGAAATTCGGAGAGGCAGTGTGGTTCAAGGCGTGATCTCAGATATTCAGCGACGGAGGGCTAGATTACTTGGGCAACCCGAGCTTGGTCCATGCTCAGATCATCATAGCCATCTGGGCTTCTCAGGTTGTTTTGATGGGCGCCGTCGAAGGCTACAGAATTGCTGGAGGGCCACTCGGAGAAGTCACCGACCCAATCTACCCCGGTGGCTCGTTTGACCCGTTGGGTCTGGCTGACGACCCGGAAGCATTTGCTGAGCTGAAAGTGAAAGAGTTAAAGAATGGAAGACTAGCCATGTTCTCCATGTTCGGATTCTTCGTTCAGGCCATTGTCACCGGAAAAGGACCTTTGGAGAATTTGGCCGATCACCTTGCAGACCCTGTAAACAACAACGCCTGGGCTTATGCCACCAACTTTGTTCCCGGAAAGTGAGGAGAAACGATGTCCTTTGGTTGCCTAGAAATGACATGGACCCTTCCATAAAATGTGTTGTAAAGAGTGTATAGTTTCTGCATTGTTAGTTTCTGGGTTTTCTATCTCATTTGTTCATGGATGAAATTTTAGATTCTATTGATCCAAAAGAAAAGTTTTCTCCTTTGTTTCCACCTAAAATTCTCCGTTTCCCAGAATCCAGATGAAGGTTTGCAGTCATTTTGACAATAATACATTCGCATCACGAAGCAGAAGCATACGTAATATTTCCATCTCTATCTAACAGTACAATAATATCTTTCTTTTTTTTTAATTTTACCTCAGAAAATGATGTACTTGTCGACGACAAAATGTTATTTATGTAATGTAACCTAAAACAGTGAGATTGTGGATCCACACTTAAGTCTTGAGCTCCTGCAAAGCCTCATAGGAATGGCCATCACATTTTACCATTGAAACTGATAGCTTACTTAACATATGAACTCACAATAGATTCTCCACTTCTTGGTCGATATATTGCAAGAAATTCCCGTGACTCATACTAGTTAATGTTCGTAGTTCGGTCGACTTCAAACTTAAACATCTATAGAAAATCACCAAGTGTTTCGAGCGTCTGTGTTGTACTCCGCATGGAAGGTCGAGATTGTGGATTCGGGTTCAGGCACGAGACTGCTACATTCAAAATAGACGACAAATCTGAGACGGTGTTTTGAGTCGAAGGAGGAGTAAGTCGAGGATCTAAAATGTCATTCAGGTTGACCATTTGTCCGACTGAAGAGTAGAAATTCTGAATGACCTCCCCGGGATGTCTACCCATTAGAACTTCCAATGTCAAAACTCCAAAACTATAAATGTCACATTTTTCGGTCACAGCCATCGTGTATGCAAGTTCTGCAAGATGTATCAACAATTTAAGAGTAAATTTCATCAATCCACCTACCAATAACGCAATGTTTGCCTACTATAAGCAAAATCAAATTGAGCTTAAGCGATTACTACCGTGTGGATACAACAAAACTTATAATACAAAGTCTTAGAAAGCTCACCTGGTGCAACGTAGCCGTGAGTGCCTGCAACTCCGGTCCAGTTCGACGAGTCAGGCTTCAAAAACCTGGCGGTGCCGAAATCTGCAACATGGGGTTCCAGCTCCAAGTCCAACAACACATTCTTGCTAGATATGTCACGATGTATGATTGGAGGAACACGATCGTGATGTAAATACGATAGAGCATGTGCTACGCCTTTGATAACGTTGATTCTCTTCGTCCAATTTAACTCCTTTGCTTCTTTCTCACTGCCTAAAATGTCACATAGACTTCCTCTCTCTATAAAATCATAAACCAGAAAAGTGTGTTCTCCTTTAGAACAAAATCCATAGAGCTTAACTATGTTTCTATGTTTTATCTCTGTCATGGCTGCAACTTCATTTCTAAACAATTTCAAGTTCTCCTCCATTTCTCTGGCCATTGAATTCAGCTTTTTTACTGCAAATACTTGATTTTCACCCATTTCCACCTTGTAAACTTTACCGGACGCTCCAACTCCTATGCAATACGCTTCGTCGAAATTATTTGTTGCTTTGATGATGTCTTCGTACACGAATTTTCCATTGAAATACCAAATCGAGAACCGCTTTCCCTCCGGCAATCTTGATTCGTTTTCCTCGCGGGTCTTCGAGTTCTTTCGTCTAAAGTAAAAAATAATCCCCACGAGCAAAGCCGAAAGTAAGAGAGCACCAACCAAGGAAGCAACAATGATAATAACAACCTTCCGTTTAGAAATACCGCCGTTTTTCGTCTCTGATACACTGCAGGGGCTTAAACCTTGAACATCTCCGCATAGACCTTTATTATTGGCAAATGAATCGCTTGCAGCAGATTTAAAAATACCCTCATCAGGCAGAGGACCTTCGAGATTGTTATATGAAAGATTAATGCTGACTAAACCAGACATGTCGGCCATGGAATCCGGGATTGGACCAGAGAGATTATTGTGAGAAAAGTTCAAATTTTCCAATATCGTGAGGCTACTAAGCCCAGGAGAAATGTTCCCAGTAAGTGAATTATAACTCAAATCCAGTAAACTTTGCAAGACATTTAGGTTACTAATTTGTGAAGGGATTGGTCCATCCAAATTATTTCGGCTCAAAGCTAGGAATTGCAGCTTCAAGCAGTTGCCTATTTGGTTCGGTATCACCCCGGTTAATGAATTTCCGGAGAGATCTAGGGACATCAAATTGGAAAGCCTTCCAATTCCTTGAGGAATAGAGCCTGAAAGTTCATTGTTTTTGAAGCTCAAGGATAATAGAGATGAAATATCTCCTATATTTTCTGGTATTTCTCCAGAAATATTGTTGAAGGAGAGATCAAAGCCTGCCAACTGTCTCAATTGGGTAAACTCCGATGGAATTTCTCCACTCACCATATTCCCAGCAATCCTATAAAGTGACAAATTTCTACTTTTTGCCCAATTCGGAGAGAGACTACCATTCAATTGATTATAACTCAAATCAATGTAAGTAAGATTAGGATACACACCAAAATCTTCATCTAAAACACCCGTAAGCTCGTTATATTCTAGCCGGACGCGGTACAAGCTTGGGCAATTTCTCAGACTTTCCGGCACGGGTCCCGTGAAGCTGTTGAAAGAGGCACTGAAATTGACAAGATTACCACCTTTGCACACGTTGGGAGGTAATTCTCCGATGAAATTATTTTGAGCGAGATGAAGAACAACAAAAGAAGAGAAATTACCCAATTCTAGAGGCACTGGACCGGACAAATTGTTGATAAACAACCTCAAATCATTCAGCTTAGGCAACCTAGCAATGCTCGGAGGAATGGGTCCCGAAAAGTTATTTTCATTCAAACGCAGAATTGTCAGATTTCTCAAGTTTCCCAAAGATGGAGGTATAGGACCAGAAAAATGGCTTCTATCAAGAGCTAAGAGAGTAAGAGACTTCAAATTTCCCATCTCATCTGGCAAATTTCCAGTGAGATAGGTGTCCTGAAAAAGCAGATTTTTCAAACCCATTAGGCCAGTTTTGGGTTGGTCGGTATCATCAGGAAACAGCCGCCGGTCAAGGTTTCCAGTTATGTTATTCCGAGAAACATCGAGCTCGTAAACCTGGGTGAGATTAGCTAAAGAAAGAGGCAACCTAGAGTTGAAGGAATTAGTGGAAAGATCAAGAAACTGGAGTTTAGAAAGAACTCCGATGGAAGCCGGAATGGTTCCGGTGAGAGCATTTATTTTCAAATCGAGACGAAGAAGGTTAGGAAATGCAGAAAAATTCAAGGTTTCAATGGTACCATTCAACCCAGTATTATCAAGTTTGATAATAGTGACACTGCTTCCATTGTTGCAGGCTATTCCTCGCCATTGACAAGGAGCAGAGGCGTTAAAAGGGGAAACCCAAGAATCTAGTATCGCTTGCTCAGGTAAGCTTTTCTTCCATTGAAGAAGAGCTTCTGCTTCTTCAATGGTAGCTTCAGTGAGAGAAAAAAGAGAGACCCAGATGAGAAAAAGTAGATCCGCCATTTTAAGACTGGTGTATTGCTCACTTGCTCCTCTTTTTAAGATTAAATAGAAAATGGGTGCAGCTGTGCTGCTAATCACAAGATAAAATGAACCAGCGATGTCAAAGTCTTATCTATGAGCCTAAAACATCTTTTTATGAAATTTGAATTTCATTGTTAAATTTAACAAAAGAAAAACATGAAGGATAATTATGAATAAAAACTCTAATATATAAGATAGTAGACCAAAAAAAAATCTTACACTAGGTTAGTTAACAAAAGGAGTTTTAAACAATCATTCGCTAATAATTTAATTATTTACGATCGTCCACACTTAAAATATGTATAAAATACGCTCGAAAATATACTACCTCAACTTCACCCAGTCGATAGCGCTGTTGTGTTCGCACTTAAAATGATGCAAAAAGCATTGGAGAACGAACAACCTCGGTTTCACGCGATCAACTGCGTAGTCGCCCGTACTTAAAATAAGTGCAAAATATACTGAGAAATGGATGACCTCGGCTTCACGCGGTCGCCTGCTGTTAAAATGCACGGATGACCTCGACTTCATGCGGTCGCCTGCTGTTAAAATGCACGGATGACCTCGACTTCACGCGGTCGCCTGCTGTTAAAATGCACGGATGACCTCGACTTCACGCGGTCGCCTGCTGTTAAAATGCACGGATGACCTCGACTTCACGCGGTCGCCTGCTGTTAAAATGCACGGATGACCTCGACTTCACGCGGTCGCCTGCTGTTAAAATGCACGGATGACCTCGACTTCACGCGGTCGCCTGCTGTTAAAATGCACGGATGACCTCGACTTCACGCGGTCGCCTGCTGTTAAAATGCACGGATGACCTCGAC
>CM039515.1:44264964-44299967 GCA_022432975.1 Begonia masoniana | reverse complement strand
TTGACCTATTGAAAATACACAGTCTAAGTGAAGAAAAATTATAAAAGATCAACGATTTTTTTTTTCGAAAAAGAAAACAATTTATTTGACATTTTATTCTGTCTCCGATGCTACAACAATTGTTGCAACATCACTTATTTATACCGACAATCTAAAATAAAAAAGGATATTATGGAGCCGGGGTTGCCTCCCTGTTGTGATTGTTTTAACGTCGACAGCCCAAAGTGGCCTAATCTTCATGAAGTAGCAACCAAAGGGGTTGACACTGATATGTATTCCTCCATCTTTTCTCCAAACTATTGTTTTACTCTGTGACCATTCACTTTGAAACGTTTTCTTGATATTTCATTATAAAACGCCAGTACTCCATAAGCTTGTATGCTGTAATATTCAAGTGGCCAGTCCATTTGGATTTCAACTTTTCAGAGAATAATTTTAATTGAGAATCATAGAGTAATACTTGTTGACTACTTCAAAAACCCGATCCTGAATTTTTTTATCATGTTAGCTCTTCGCTTTGTCTTTATAAATGACCGCATTCTCATAGACATCAAGTCTAATTTCTTCTAGTTCATTAAGCGGCAGCATTCTCTCCTTGTTGCTTCTAGATCCATATTTAGGTTACCAACTGTTGCGAAAAATCGTATACGCAAGTGCACGTGTCGCAAAAGTAATAAAGTGTATATAAAAGTACGAGTGTCGATCCCACGAGGAATAATTATGTTAAATATTGAGTATCTAAATTTTAGTTTAATTTGAAATGAAATAATAATTTTTGTGATTTAGATTTTAAAACTAAAATAATAATTCAAATAAAATTAAGCAGCAATTTAAATAAAAGATTTAAAAATAAAGAAGTAAGATTATATGATGAGAAAATCTAGGGTTCCGATTTCACTTAGCTAATCCTATTTATCAGACCTAATTCAAATAGTTAAATCCTATTTCTATGTGTTGATGGCAATTTCACGAAAATATTTATCAATCTCTCTCGAGCAAAAATAAACTTATTCAATTAACGAATTATTACCTCTCGGTCTCTAATCCTGAGAATTAATTGAATACATTAAGAATGAGAAATTATACTACCACTCAAACGTCCTAACTATCTCTAGCCTAGGATCCTTTTTAAGGCAAAATATTCAGTGCACGGTTAATTCTCCGCTCTTGCATCCCGAATCAACCCTAAAGTTCTTAGTTTTGGTGATCAAGCAAACCTAAGCATTACGTTCAGAATAAATTACTCAAACACAGAACAGAAACAGAAAATTAAATACTTGAATCAAGAAAAATAAAAAATCATAGTAAAGCTACATCGAAACCCTAGAACAAACGTTTTAGTTCATGCTAGAATAAAAATAAACAACAATAATAATAAAGAGTTGCATAATTAAATAGTGAAATTAAAAAGAAAGGAAAAGAAAACTATGAAGAATGATCGCCCCTCCTCGTCGAAGAATTCGCTCGGTGGTGCTCTCAGTCGCGGCCTCTGGATTTGCTGAATCTCCCTCCCCCTTTAGGTCTGCACTTGTTATTTATTGACGTGTTACAATCAAGCAACGGCTAGGATTTAATATCGCTTCGGATCGGTGGCTCAAATTAAAACACGTCTGCTTTCCATAAGTTGATTTGAGTAGCGATCAGTCGCTGTCTTTGTAAGGCGCACGGTCGCTGCAATCTTTTGCTTCATCCTCGTATAATTGTGTGGCAGCGATCGGTCTCTGTAGTTTAGAGGAATTGATCGCTGCTTCTTTTCTGTGCAATATAACATAGCGATCGGTCTCTGGCAGTTGTAGAGATCGATCGCTGATTCTCTTTAAGTGCTTCAACCGTATCAGTGTAGCGGCGATCGATCTCTGCATTAGATGGAGATCGATCGCTGCTTAAAATTTATCCAATAGCAGTTCACTGGCTGGCGATCAGTTTCTGGACGGTTTAGAACTCGATCGTTGCTTGCTTCCTGTGGCGATTATAGTGTGTGGCGATCGATCTCTGTGAATTCATGGAGATCGATCGCCACTTCTCCTTCAATTCTCTTCATGTATGGCTA
Organism: Begonia masoniana; assembly: GCA_022432975.1. Classification (NCBI taxonomy): domain Eukaryota; kingdom Viridiplantae; phylum Streptophyta; class Magnoliopsida; order Cucurbitales; family Begoniaceae; genus Begonia; species Begonia masoniana. The sequence continues at coordinate 44,297,917 of CM039515.1, read as the reverse complement.
CCGATCTCAAGAATTCATGGAGATCGATCGCCACTTCTCCTTCAATTCTCTTCATGTATGGCTACCGATCTCAAGATTGTTTGGAGATCGGTAGCCACTTCTTCTTTATTCAACATTTTCAACATTTTCTTTCTGTTCCTATTTGTCTGCACACTCACACAAATCTCGTCAAATTCTTCCAAATCACTTGAGTAAAACTTATCATTTCAAGTATTAAAGAATATAAATAAGTGCGTAAAATACACACTTATCACACCCCCAAACTTGAATGAAAGCTTGTCCTCAAGCGAACACAAATAATCATAGAAAATCAAACAAAATTTATTCAAGAATTAAAAATTAAAGTCTGCAAAACATTTCAAATTTCTATGGTAAAATTATTTAATTCATAGTTCGCAGCATTTCGTCTCAGCTTGATAATTGCATGCAAACAAACTATCTAGATAAACACTTTCAATAATATCACTCATGATATCACATTGATAGAAACTTAATCAGAAATTCTTGTGTGTGTTCGTGCTCAAACTCATTCTCATTTAACTGATAGATCTATAATTGTGTCTTATGAGAAGGGTAATAAAAATAACTCTCAGGGTCACTCCATTCACTCTTATTGTTCATCAGTCTTGCCCATAATTCACTAATAACACATGTGAATAAACAGAATAAAAGTCGATAGGTCTTTAATTAAGCTTGTAATGTAAGGCCGGGTTATAAGGTAGGAAATTTTTGGATTCAAGCGAAACTCTAGAGCACAATCCATCCTTATGTCACCCTCACTCCTTACACTCACTTGAACTCTTTTCTAATCAGTTAACTTAATAATCCCCCCAAACTTGTCTATCTCTCTATTTTTCAAAACTAACTCCTTTGTCAATGTCAAACATAAAATACAAATAATGATAAGAACAACAAATTAAATAGCACATAAAAGATTGTTCTACTATTGAACAATTCAACTTTCTACTAACTTTGAATGTTTTTTTTTTTTTTTTTTTTTTTTTTTTTTTTTTTTTTTTTTAATCACTGAAAAACATAAAAGAAAAATAAATAAAATCCAAAAATACTGACAACTTAGACAATTGACAAAAGAGTTAGCTCTGATTCTCACCACTACTTTCTCCAACTCTCCCCATAATATGCACCCACAACTCTGTGCTCAATAAACAGGATAGTCAAAATAATTTCAGGGTAGGCTAAGTTAGGGTTGACAAAATAGTGGTAAATGAAGGTTCAAATAGGAGACTAAGGGTGCCATTTAAATGACACAAATGAGGTATGTCAATAAAAGCTCAAACGATTCAAAAATGGCCTAAGTCATTCTCTTATTTCTGCAAAAATCATAATTTGTATTCATGAATGCAGGGCAAAACCAAGAACAATTTAATACTCACTAATCACTCACTAATTTTAACTGGAGCTCACTCCCTTTCAGTGTTTACACTCAAGCACTCCCTTACTGTGTTTAGGCTCTCGATCTCAAGACAACAATTTATATCATTATCAGCTAAATTTAAACAAGAATGAACAATTCCACACAAACAAGTCTAACTTCCTAAGTTCCAATCAATGCTACTATCACAAATCATACTATCTCAGAATCTATTCAGAAGTTGAAACATGCATTAATCAACGTTGCAGTCATCGACACTTTAAACAAATGAAATAAATAATCATACCATAAAATTCAAAATATTAAGCAGACTTACTAATCTAAACATGTTTATCAATTTAAAATAATATCCAAATAAACCCCCCCCCCAAACTTGAAATAAACATTGTCCTCAATGTAAAGAATAAATCATACACAAAAATTAGGAAAGGGGATAGTGTACCTCTTGTGGGGCCCGGCAATGGTGTGGTAGAGCTTCGGTCGAGAGAGCAATCTATCAAGAACTGTTTTTTTTTTTTTTTTTTTTTTTATAAACAACTAAATGAAGAAATAAAAACCGAAAATGAAAATACTTGAAACGGGAAATGAAAATACGAGAGAAAAAATTAAGTAAGAAGAAAATAAAAAGAAAGAAAGATAAAAGGAACGCATTAAAAAATAGAAATAGAAACAGAATACAATAAATAAAATAAAGGAAAATAAAAGAAAATAAAAATTATAAGGAAAAATAAATTCAGGAAAATAAATGGCTAATTAATCTAAAATAAAAATTACTTAGAACAAGAAAAAGAAAGATAAAAAGAAAAGAAAATAATAAATAACATAACAAAAAAATTAAAATTAAAATTAAATAAAATGATAAAATGAATAACAGAATTTAAGATAACTAAATTGGACCCTATTTAAAAGCAGAAAAATAAATAACATAAAAGAAACAATAAATAAATAAAAAGACAATAAAATAATAAACTAAAGAAAATTAAAAATAACAGTAAGAAAGAAGAAAAAATTAAATGATAAAATAAAATAAAATGACTTAATCGGAACCTATTTAAAGAAAAATAAAAATAAAAGACAAGAAATAAAGAAAATAGAGAAAATAAAATGACTTAAGAAACTAAAACATAAATAAAAAAATAGTAATAATAATAATAATGATAAGAAATAAAATAAAACAAAAAATAAAAATAAATAACAAATGGGTTATAAAAGATGTTTTTTTTTTTTTTTTAATAATTTAATACTAATAAAATGAAATAAAAATAAAAATAAAAAATAAACAAAACTAATGCAAACAAAAATTGAAATAGCAAACTAAAAAGGATACTTGGGTGGGTTGCCTCCCACCAAGCGCTTGTTTTAGCGTCATCAGCTTGACGTTGTAAGCCGCTTGCTAGTCTGGTGCACGGAGAATAATGGTTGTATCATTTTTAAACATCCCGTTAAAATACGGCTTTACTCTTTTCCCTTTTTCTAACTTATCAATTGCCGGAAGCTCTTTGACTGAAAAATTATCATCAATTGGCTCATCGCTAGCTGTGGGGTAATTCATTGATTTATACACCTTGAATGTCACCTCGTCATCGTGAACTTGCAATTTGAGCTCTCCTTTTCTAAGATCAATGATAGCACCTCCTGTTGCCAAAAATGGACGACCTAATATTATTGGGATGTCACGGTCTTCGTCTATATCAAGAATCAAGAAATCCGCGGGAAAAATAAACTTGTCGACTTTGACAAGGACATTTTCAATCAACCCATACGGATGCTTAATAGAGCGATCGGCCATTTGCAGAACTACACTTGTGGGCTTTGCTTCACCAATACCCAGCTTACGAAATATAGATAGCGGCATCAAGTTTATACTAGCACCCAAATCACATAATGCCAGCTCAAAAATGGACTCCCCAATTGCACATGGTATGGTGAAACTTCCCGGATCTTTCAATTTTTGTGGAAGCTTCCGTTGAACAATGGCACTACATTCCTCAGTCAAAGCGATCGTGCCATATTTGTCAATTTTCCGTTTATGAGACAAGATGTCTTTCAGAAACTTTGCATATTTAGGCATTTGCTCGAGTGCCTCTGCGAATGGAATATTGATGTGGAGCTTTTTGAAGATATCAAGAAACTTAGAAAACTGATTATCAAGCTTCACATTTTTTAGGCGTTGTGGGAAAGGAACTTTGGGGATGATCTCCTTTGGAATCTGAGTTGGAGCGTCCAGTAGCTCTTGATTATTTGATGTGGACTCGGATGATGACGAATGCACTCCGTCATGTGCGACCACTTTCTTATTTTCTTTGGTATAATTTTCAATCACTGCTCCACTTCTAAGTGTGATGGCATTGCACTGAGCTCTGGGGTTGATTTCAGTGGAACTGGGTAACGTACCTTGTGGGCGTCCATTTAATGCAGCTGCCATCTGGCCCATTTGAGTTTCTAAACTTCGAATTTGAGCTGACTGGTTTTGCAAGGTAGTTCGTGTTTCAGCCATAAATTTATTGGTGTGCTCCCCCATTTCAGCAATCATATTACTAGTGCGCTCACCCATTTTGGCAATTAACTCTTCAAGATTAACCTTCCTTTCCTGCACTGGTGGTCCTTGCTGAGGCACTTGAGGTAATTGCACGGTGTTGTTCTGATTTTGCCATGAAAAATTTGGGTGATTGTTGTGCCCCCCATTAAAATAGTTCCCTGAATTCTGGTATGTTGGTCTAGTATAATTTCCCACAAATTGAGCTTGTTCAGATGAACTATTAGCCATTTGGTTCCCTTGCTGACAGTTTTCACTAGCATGTGGTCTTTGGCACCACTGACATTGATTGATCGGAGAATGAATTGCATTAACTGAAACTTGATTTCCTTGAATGTGCTGAGTGAGGGATGCAATTTGTGTAGTCAATGCTTTTATCGCCTCCATTTCTGGGGTATTTGACTGCCTCCTCAAAATCTGACGTTCAACCGGGCACTGATCATTAGTTAGGGATAACTCTTCTAACAGGTTAAATGCCTCCACTTCTGTCTTAGATAATAGTGATCCACCAGCTGCTGAGTTGACAAGCGTCCGTGTAGAACTTGATAGGCCGATGAAGAATGTCTGTATTTGCATCCATTGTGGTAGACCATGCTGGGGGCATTTTCTCAAAAGCTCCTTGAATCGGCCCCATGATTCATAAACTGTCTCGCCATCATATTGAGTAAAATTGGTGATCTCATTTCGGAGTCTTGCCATCTTTTCAAAGGGAAAGAACTTAGATAAAAATTTCTGAACCAATTCGTTCCACGTTGTAATTGAGCCTGGCGGTAAGGAGTGTAACCAATTCTTTGCGCGATCTCTTAGCGTGAAGGGGAATAACCTGAGCTTGATAGCATCCTCAGAGACATTATGGTATTTGAATGTATCACAAACCTCGACAAAGCTAGCAATATGATCCTTAGGGTCCTCATTAGGCAGGCCACAAAATTGATACTGTTGGATCATTTGTATTGTTCCCGGCTTTATTTCAAAATTATTGCACGTGATGGCAGGTTTCCGAATTGCTGATTGAACCCCATCCATGGATGGCATAACATAATCGAGCAAAGTTCATCGTCCGACCTCTGCCACTTCAACCCTCTGTTGTAGATTTGCGTTTTGATCATCTGCCATAATTGCTTGTTTTGTTTCCCTTCGATTTCGGCGACAAGTTCGTTCAATTTCAAGATCGATAGGGATTAGGTTGGCAGTACCTAATTTTCGCATGCACCTGCAATGTGCAAATAATGTAAATTAAGCTTACAATAAAATAAAATAAAATAAATAAATAATAATAAAAAAAATAAAATAAAATTTCAAATATAAACTAAAATCAAATAATTCAAAGATTAACAAAATTTAATCCCCGGCAACGGCGCCAAAAACTTATTGCGAAAAATCGTATACGCAAGTGCACGTGTCGCAAAAGTAATAAAGTGTATATAAAAGTACGAGTGTCGATCCCACGAGGAATAATTATGTTAAATATTGAGTATCTAAATTTTAGTTTAATTTGAAATGAAATAATAATTTTTGTGATTTAGATTTTAAAACTAAAATAATAATTCAAATAAAATTAAGCAGCAATTTAAATAAAAGATTTAAAAATAAAGAAGTAAGATTATATGATGAGAAAATCTAGGGTTCCGATTTCACTTAGCTAATCCTATTTATCAGACCTAATTCAAATAGTTAAATCCTATTTCTATGTGTTGATGGCAATTTCACGAAAATATTTATCAATCTCTCTCGAGCAAAAATAAACTTATTCAATTAACGAATTATTACCTCTCGGTCTCTAATCCTGAGAATTAATTGAATACATTAAGAATGAGAAATTATACTACCACTCAAACGTCCTAACTATCTCTAGCCTAGGATCCTTTTTAAGGCAAAATATTCAGTGCACGGTTAAATTCTCCGCTCTTGCATCCCGAATCAACCCTAAAGTTCTTAGTTTTGGTGATCAAGCAAACCTAAGCATTACGTTCAGAATAAATTACTCAAACACAGAACAGAAACAGAAAATTAAATTCTTGAATCAAGAAAAATAAACAATCATAGTAAAGCTACATCGAAACCCTAGAACAAACGTTTTAGTTCATGCTAGAATAAAAATAAACAACAATAATAATAAAGAGTTGCATAATTAAATAGTGAAATTAAAAAGAAAGGAAAAGAAAACTATGAAGAATGATCGCCCCTCCTCGTCGAAGAATTCGCTCGGTGGTGCTCTCAGTCGCGGCCTCTGGATTTGCTGAATCTCCCTCCCCCTTTAGGTCTGCACTTGTTATTTATTGACGTGTTACAATCAAGCAACGGCTAGGATTTAATATCGCTTCGGATCGGTGGCTCAAATTAAAACACGTCTGCTTTCCATAAGTTGATTTGAGTAGCGATCAGTCGCTGTCTTTGTAAGGCGCACGGTCGCTGCAATCTTTTGCTTCATCCTCGTATAATTGTGTGGCAGCGATCGGTCTCTGTAGTTTAGAGGAATTGATCGCTGCTTCTTTTCTGTGCAATATAACATAGCGATCGGTCTCTGGCAGTTGTAGAGATCGATCGCTGATTCTCTTTAAGTGCTTCAACCGTATCAGTGTAGCGGCGATCGATCTCTGCATTAGATGGAGATCGATCGCTGCTTAAAATTTATCCAATAGCAGTTCACTGGCTGGCGATCAGTTTCTGGACGGTTTAGAACTCGATCGTTGCTTGCTTCCTGTGGCGATTATAGTGTGTGGCGATCGATCTCTGTGAATTCATGGAGATCGATCGCCACTTCTCCTTCAATTCTCTTCATGTATGGCTACCGATCTCAAGAATTCATGGAGATCGATCGCCACTTCTCCTTCAATTCTCTTCATGTATGGCTACCGATCTCAAGATTGTTTGGAGATCGGTAGCCACTTCTTCTTTATTCAACATTTTCAACATTTTCTTTCTGTTCCTATTTGTCTGCATACTCACGCAAATCTCGTCAAATTCTTCCAAATCACTTGAGTAAAACTTATCATTTCAAGTATTAAAGAATATAAATAAGTGCGTAAAATACACACTTATCACCAACAAATCAATAAGCTTTATGCAATAACTCAACTTGCAGATGACAAACTTTTCCAAACACTACTCGATATGTAGATGTTCCAATGGGTGTCTTATATGTTGTTCTATATGCCCATGACGCGTCTTGCAATTTTTCAAACCAATCCTTTTGATAGGACCCTGTTTTTGCTGCGAATTTTAGAGCGCAACTCTCTCCCGACTAATGCTAAGCAAATAAAAATAAACTAAAAACTTGATTAATTCTTCTCTATCCCCCAAAGGAGATTACAAAAGTATTTAAATAGACCCTAAACAGACTTCTACTCCAATTAAGAAACTAACTCCTATTCCAATTAGGAAACTAACTCCTAATCCAATTAGGAAACTAACTTATACTCCAATTAGGAAACTAATCTAATAGAATTAAAAAAAACCAATAACTTATTAAATTACTAAATTACCCCTTTTTTTAAAATAATAATAATAATAATAATAATAATAATCTCTTAATCTTGAGCGGCACATCACCTTTCTGCCTGTATTCACTGCTATTTCCAATATCCTCTTTATTTCTCTATTAGAAACTTTTGTTTGATCGTTTGTTTAGGGGTGATATGTCGTAGTCACCTTATGTTTCACCCCATATTTCGCCAACAATTGCTGAAACTGTCTGTTGCAAAAGTGACTACCTCCATCACTAATGATAGCCTTTGGTGTACCAAATCGAGTGAAAATGTTTCTGTGTAAAAATCTAGTCATAACCTTGGCGTCATTTGTAGGAAGAGCAACCGCCTAAACCCATTTAGAAACATAATCCACAGCAAGCAGGACATAGTAATTTCCATAAGATGAAAGGAAATGTCTCATGAAATCAATACACCAAACATTAAACAGCTCCACTTCTAATATGTTGTTTAAAGGTGTTTCATGTTTTTGTGAGATGTTTCCCATCCGCTGACACCTGTCACAAGATTTAACAAAACTATGAACGTCCTGAAATAATGAGGACCAGTACAAACCTGATTATAAGACTTTTGAAGCTATGCGAATTCCTCTAAAGTGCCCTCTATACAGTGCTGCATGACAATGTTGAAGCACTACTGTGAATTCATTTTCTGGAATACATCTAATCAAAATTTGATCATCACATTGCTTAAATAAATATGGATCATCTCATAAGTAACTTCTAACATCTTTTAAAAACTTCTTCTATTGCTGAAATTGAAAATCAAAAAGAATAATACCACTCACAATATAATTGACAATATCAGCGTACCAAGGCACTTATGTAATATTCAGGAACTGTTCATCAGGAAAGTAATTTGCATTTGGAATTTTCTTTGTAAATTCTTCTTCTGTTTCCAGCCAAGACAAGTGATCAACAACTTGATTCTCACTTCCTTTTTTATCTCAAATCTCTAAGTCAAATTCATTGAGTAACAGAACTCATCTGATCAATCTTGGCTTAGCATCTTCCTTTGAAATCAAATATTTCATGGTTGAGTGATCTGTATATACAACCACTTTTATTCCAATCAAATATTGTCTGAACTTTTCAAATGCAAAGACAACAACTAACAATTCTTTCTGTTGTGGTGTAGTTCAATTGTGCATTAGAGAGGGTTCTACTTGCATAGAAATTGAATGGAATATCTTTTCCTTTCTATGTCCAAGAACTACTCCAAGAGTAAAATCACTTGCATCATACATTAATTCAAACGGTCTAGACTAATTGGGAGCTATGATTACTAGACCTGATACAAGTTTTTGTTTCATTTCTGAAAATGTCTGGCTGCTTCATCAAACAAAATGCCTTGTTATTTTCCAGTAATGAACAAAACGGTTTCGAAATCTTTGAAAAATCCTTGATAAATCTTCTGTAAAAACCAGCGTGACCAATGAAACTCCTTTTTTCTTTTACTATTGTTGGGGGAGGAAGTTTCTCAATCACCTCAATTTTTGCTTTGTCAACCTTGATTCCATATTTAGAAACACGATGTCCGAGCACAATACCTTGTATTACCATAAAATGGCATTTTTTTCCAATTCAATACTAGGTCAGTTTCTATGCAGTGTTGTCGCACGAACTACAAGTTCTGTAGACATGCCTTAAAAGAGTCACCCACTATTAAGAAATCATCCATGAAGATTTCCAGAAAGTCTTCTACCATGTCAAAAAAATGGACATCATATATCACAGGAATGTTGTTGGAGCGTTGCAAAGTCCGAACGACATGCATCTAAATGCAAATATACCATATAGGCAAGTAAACTTAGTCTTCTCTTGATCTTCAGGAGCAATGGATATTTGGTTATAACCAGAATATTCATCTAGAAAACAATAGTATTCTTTACCTGCTAAACGATCGAGCATTTGATCAATGAATGTCAAAGGGAAGTGGTCTTTTCTTGTCATTTTATTCAGCTTGCGATAATCTATGCATACACGTCAATCTGTGACTGCTCGAGTGGGTAACAACTCATTCTGCTGGTTTGACAGAACGGTTATCCCTCTTATCTTTGGTATGCACTGTACTGAACTTACCCAATAGCTATCAGATATCAGGTAGATAATTCCTACATCCAACAACTTGATCACTTCCTTTTTCACCACCTCATTCATTATGAGGTTCATTTGCCTCTGTTGTTTGACAAAAGTGCTATGATTCTGCTCCAACAGGATTTTGTGCATGCATATACTTAGACAAATGCCTTTTATATCAGCTAGTCCATGCAATTGCATTTCAAATTTTTTTTAGTACTTCCACCAATTCCAACCCTTGCTCAGAGTTTAACTGTAACAACCCGGCCCACGTACATCGAGGGTTTACACCGAGCTGTGCGGTTTTTACACCGCCACGTGGCTTCCTTTTCTGTTCACCATGTGTACTCACAGAACTTAGCTCAAGTGGTACTCCTCACTTGTAGCCCAGGTACTTAACCCTGAGGTCCTGGGTTCGAGTGGGGAGGAAGGCAAAAATAACCTACAGGAGGGGAAAGTTCTGTGAGTACACATGGTGAACAGAAAAGGAAGCCACGTGGCGGTGTAAAAACCGCACAGCTCGGTGTAAACCCTCGATGTACGTGGGCCGGGTTGTTACAATAAAAAATAGCTCAAGTGGTACTCCTCACTTGTAGCCCAGGTACTTAACCCTGAGGTCCTGGGTTCGAGTGGGGAGGAAGGCAAAAATAACCTACAGGGAGGGGAAAGTTCTGTGAGTACACATGGTGAACAGAAAAGGAAGCCACGTGGCGGTGTAAAAACCGCACAGCTCAGTGTAAACCCTCGATGTACGTGGGCCGGGTTGTTACAATAAAAGGCGCCTTCACGGGGGCTCGACGTCCCCGTCTGCCACATGTTGGGCACAGGCTCTGATACCATTTGCAACGAATCTTTTTCTTCCCAATAAGATGTTGTCCGCTTTGGACAACCCTCGTCCTCAAAGATTTTTTTTGACGAAGGCTTCCCAGTCGGTCAACCAACATGATACTGCTCTCGCCGGAGCATTCTTAACTTCAGAGTTCTTATGGGATCCAATGTCAATTGTGCTCCAAAACGCGTCTTACTATATTGGAAGGGTTTCCTTATATATATTTCATCTATATTTTTCCTCCAAGCGATGTGGATTGCGCCCGCAGCCATCACAGCGCTCCAATAAGGTGAGGTAGGTTCGACCATCATAAGGTAAGCTCGGAAGTGTGTGTTTGCCGTAGGTGATGTGTGATTTTCGATTGTAAAATACTTTCCATTGTCGGTTTCTTGATCTTTCTTCTCCAATCAATAATATAGTATATGGATTGCATCCATGGATGTAGGACTTAATGTCCAAATCACGTTAAATCTGTGTTTCTTGATTATTACTTTTCTCTTTTCATTTGCAGTAACGTTCACGTAATTTAAAGAATTAGGATTGTGAATCTAATTCTACAATGCAGAATTGGAACATTAAACTATGCCCTAAACTATTTGGGTTAAAAGCCCTCTAATGCACAGTTGTCCTAACTGCCAATCCACATATTATCCATTTGGCCCGAGGATGTAGCCTTGAAAAATCAATGTCTAAACATTGTTGAGTTCAACACATAGTCTAACTTTTTTCCAATTGATATTGGTGATTGTGATGTTAACTCTTCAATATTGCCCCACCCATCGTTGGCCAACATCTTCACCTTGACAATATGACCAAATTTGCAGCACCCAAATTTGAAGCTACAGTGTCAGCCTTAAAATTGTGAATTTTAGGATCTCAAAACTTGAAATGAGATTGATCAAAACTTGAAATGAGATTGATCTTGATCCTCCTCAACAAACACATTTCAATTATTCATAAAATTAAGCATAATGGCCCATTATACCAAGACAAAGTACCTACGTTAAAGGTTCGTTAACAAACCTTCAATCTATACTGAGGTTTAGATGCTAACTAATGCATTAAAAAATAAAAACACTAACATAGATATCATTTTCTCAAGGCAATTTACGCTTTCAATGGATTAAATCTTGATCGCCATTCTTTCTCACTTATCCTCCTCCTCAAACTCTCTCGAAAATATCTTTTGCTTCATAGAAGTCAATGAAGAATAAAGAGGAAATGCCTTACAATTTTACAAAACAATTATGGGGCATATGATTTTTTCCCCATAAAGAGATTTTATTAAAAAAATTTAAGCACTTCGAATGTTAAAGAGATAAAAATACTTGGACTCAATCTTAGTTCACATTTTTCAAGTTGCCTCTTCCTCTTCATGACGTTCCTAGAAAACTTATCATAGTGCTAGCATTTGGCTTATGAAGGTCTTTTTCTAGTCGGTAATTCTCATCAGCTCTTTTGCCTCACAAACATCATCTTGGTGCAGCAAATTTCTCCATTCTAGCACTGACACGGATCAGACTTATGCTTGTGCAGTTTCAACTCATATAACAATTCATGTATCCCAATGAGCTATGAATGCAAAGCTACTCTATACGTCACTGTATCAATTCCCTAAACAATGTGGAACAATGTAATATACCTTCAAGTTAGCTTTCCTCCACTCTCTATATTTCTTGATTGTCTTGCATAAATTGACGCCCATGACATAATCAACAATCTTAAAATATAAGCTTTGTTTGCTATGGTTGAACAGCTCTTCTCCTGTGTTGACTTAGATGAAAAAAAAAAGATCGAGAAGTGGAAATAGAATTGAAGAGGGAGAAAGATTGAAAGGCAAAAAAAATTATTTCTTTTGTTGTTTTAAGAGTTAATGTAACGTTGGACTTTGATTACATTAGAGTATTAGATTAGGGTGGCTTTCAAATTATAGTTGTTTCTGAACTTAAACATAGAACATACAAATCTACCTAAACAAGGAAGAGTCATAGCTTGAAAGTTAAAAATACATGTTATAGTTTCTTATTCAGGCAGCAAAACCCTATTGGCATCGCTTATGTCCAATGAATTTAACTTTGTTTTCATTTGAACATATTAGAAATTGGTCTTCTAAATTCTAGTTTGGTCGAGCCAAGAAACCAACATTGTAGATTTCTTTTTCAAATTCATATGAAAGTGAAGATTATCAAATTTGGTGACATTGTTGAAAATCGAACGAGAAACCAAAAAATAAAACAAGAAAATAATGGACACCGAATTTTACGTGGAAACCCTAGAAGGGAAAAAAACCACGGGTAGAGGAGAGAATCACTAATATCAAATTCGGTAGAATGAGTTTTGCAACTCAAACATCAATATATAGAGAAAACGTAAAACTCTAATATTGATATACGAGCCCGACCCGGCCCAACTAGAATTCGGGTCTACCAAATTCTAACAATCTCCACATTGACATAAATTTCACATGAAAGATCCAACGAGCTACTCGGCCCAACCCAAAGAGAATTCAAAACACTACACTCTGACAATCTCCACCTTCAAAGAAATTACGGTGCAAGGAAACAAATTTGTAAAACTCCATTAAAAATAAGCCCCTCTACCACAAAGGCCCTAGATAGGCAAACTCAGCATCCAATACCGATCAAGTGTAAGTCCCGTTTAAACTTACTTGAGACGAAATCACATCTACTTCTCCATGGTATCACTGAACTATCAGAGTTATTGCAACGAACTACATCTGAACATGTTAAAGACTCCACACAGGAATCACTACCCTTGAGCACTTTCAACCCATAATCCACAGTTTCATCATATCGCTCCGGAGCTTTAACCTTCCACATGGTTCTGTCTTTGACGATACCATTCTGACGTGAAACTGAAACTAGTGACTGAACATATGTAATAGGCTAACTCACTATCTCTGGTGGACCCTCATATTCAAACCTGAACTTCACCTGAGAATATGACTTCTTCCGAGTCTTCTCAACCTTTCTCTTAAGAGGTGAATTCACAAACTTCTCAGCCTTATTACCCACCACATTGACTGTGGAATCCATGATCTTCGCGTACAACACATATAATGAGGAACATTTTCCCTCTTGCAACAATCAGAGAGCCTCTGGCGAGTTTCTATTTTTCATCACGAAAAGTGTTGCAAAACCCTTTGTCGTCAAGCTTGTCGATCGAGATCAAGTTCTTACGGATGTCGGGAATGTGCTTCACACCTCTTAAAACCAGGGTGTTGCCAGTATTGACCTCCAAATGCACGTCTCCCATACCAATGGCTTTTGCAACGCCATCATTTTTCATCTTTACACTTCCAAAGTCACCGAAAGTATAGGACGTGAAGAAATCCCTCCGCGAAGTGGCATGTATCGAAGCGCCACTATCGATCCCCCAACTCGTATCTTGGCAGGCGAGATTTACGAAGTCTCCGTTGTACACATTAAAGAACTCATCGGTGGTTATGGCTACCTCCTCGATTGTGTCACCCTCTTCGGTCTTCTTATCATTTCCCTTAGCATTCGGATTCTCCCGAAGAAGCTTTTAACAAAATCTCTTGATGTGTCACTTCTTGCCACAATAATAACACTCAAAGTTGGCGTATTTTCCTAACTTACTCTTACTTTTGTTTTTGTTGCCCGGACCTTTGCTTTTACTAATTCTCCTGTTTTTGGTGACCAAAATGTGTGACTCTGAAGAAGAATCTGTTGACTTTTTTTTTCAACTCCTCGTTTAGAACACTATCTAGGGCAGAGTTGGACAACGACATTCTGAATGTCTCCTACGAGTTCGGTAAAGTACCAAGAAACATCAATTCCTGAACCTCTTCATCAAACTTGATTTTTATTCTAGTCAACTGATTTATGATTCCCTGGAATGTATTCAGGTGATCAGTCATTGTCTTTCCATTCTGGTGCTGCAACCCTAGAAGCTGCTTGATCAAAAATAATTTGTTGTTTCTTTTCTTCCGAGCGTACAACTCCTCAAGCTTTTTTCATAAGCTCTGAGCGTTCCTTGTCTCATTGACATGGTTGAGGACATTATCATCTACCCACTGCCGAATGTAACCGCACACTTGACAATGACACAACTCTCTTTCGACATCAGATTTAGTTGCTGGATTCGCACCAACAAACGCGGACAGATAATAGTCTTTCACATAGAGAAGATCCTCAATCTTCCTTTTTCATACATGATAGTTCGAGTCGTTCAACGTGACTATCCAACTCGGATTACTTTTCATGACCCCACAAACTATCAGATAAAAATGCCCAAATAATTTTTGATTTTCACTCCAAAAGTATTTTGAATAAATTCATTGAGGAAATTATCTGAGCCCAAAAAATCTGAACCAATAACCTTACGCAAATAAATTCTCCAAATTCACAGAATATGCTCCACAAATCTAAAAACGATTTACCCAAAAAATTAATCCTTGAATTTGTCAATAGTTTGAGAACAGCTCCTCTTCTTCTCTGTCGAAGAAAACGACGATGCAAATCTAATGGGTTTTGTGACGGAGGTCGGTGGACTTCTCTGAAGAAAGGCAAAAACTTTGTTCTCCTCGGATGACGGCTTCTGTTCTCCTTCCTCGGCGATGACGGCAATGAGATTATTTGTAATAAAATTACCATAAGAGTACAAAGTCAAGTTTTATAGTATAATGATAGATAGAGTTGTTGAATCCACAGGGAATATGTGACAGCCCCCAACCCGATCGGGGTCCGAGGAGCCATCACACCGGGACATTTAACAGAAAACGGGACATATATTTTTTTTGAATAAACAAAGCATACCGAACTATTAAAAACAAACCCTTAAAACTTTATAGAGAGAGAGGGAACGTTCTCTGGAATTAAAAGCGAAACGGGAAACGGATTAAAATCAGACTACGGGACGAATGACAGAAGGGGAAAGCAGGATAACTGGAACACTTAAGGATTTGGACGTAAACCTTCTCTGGACGAGTGCAGGGAGACAGGGAGAATTGCAAACGGGGAGACGAAAATGGACGACTTGACATGCATTGGGAAACCTAATAATATGGAAAACAAAACTAGAAATCATGCCGGAAGAAAGGCTACAGTGAATGTCAGGGTCGGGTGATGTAAAGATAAAGAAGTAAATAAACTGGGCAGAGAATGTAAATAAATTGGGGCGGAAGACGTAAATTACAAGCAGAAGTGGACTGTTTACCGGCAGATGTAAACTACAGACATAGGATTACTGTTCACCGGTGGAGGTGAACTGGGCGGAAGATGTGGGCAGATGACGTCAGACGGAAGATGTAGCTGACGTCAGGCGGAAGATGAAAATAAATTGGGCGGTGGACGTTTGAAATAAAAGACAGGGACAGCGGACAACAGAAGTTCGTGGACGTTTACACTAAAAGACAAAAGTAGTGGACACAGGAGTCCGTGGATGTTTACACTAAAAGACAAAAAACAGTGGACACAGGAGTCCGTGGACGTTTAAAATCAAAGACAGACTTTGAACTTTTAAAATAACAGGCAGACTCTCGGCGACGTTATCGTGGATGATAACTTTGGACGATGACACTTAGCCAAACAAAAGAACAGAAACCGAAGGCAAAATAGACCATTATTTTGAAGGCAGAATGGACGTAGACGACTATTTTACAGAAGAGACTGACAACTGTTTTACTGAAAGCGTGAACGACTGTTTACATAACAGAATGGACGACTTACTTCTTTTGACACAGAAAACTTTGAACTTCTAAAACCCGATTCAAATACAGTTTTGAAACACACTTGACAACATGACAGAGACTCAAGAAAACAAACTGCATAAATAGCTTTGAAACTCGAGACAATCCATGTACAACCTGAAAGTAAAGTTCCAAACAATTCCAGAATACTTCAGAGTATAAATTCAACTGTCAAATACAGAGGTTTTAAATACATCGACAGATTCAATACAACGTTTAAAATCACAGAGGCTGTGCAGAACTTGACATATGTTTCCAAAAATTTGCCGTAACAGAAGTTTTTAAAACATAACACAAAACTTTAAAACCTCATTCTCTCTGGTCACGAATATGTCTAGCTGCCACAACCAAACCCTATGAGCTCGATCCGCCAACTACATCAAATCATCATCTTGAGGCACGATGTCCTCATCTACGAGTTCAGTACCTTCATCAGGGAATTCACCTATGAGTCTAAAACTCAGTAAGAACATATAAAAATGCAGGGATGCATATCCTATGCATGAACTTTCAGAATACGGTGACAGTGCAGAATATTACTTTTTATCTGTCAAAAAGTGGGGCTTATAAGGAAACAGGCGTAACGGAAGTGTACTATCAGACACTAGTAATTCAGAGCAGAACACCAGTCCCCGTCCCACACTTAACCGGTACATTACAGTCAGATTTTTTATCCTTCTTAACTTCAAAACCGTGTACAGAAAACTTTTGCATGTGTTTCGGGAAAATCGTGTATGCATGAGCATTTACAGTGCTTGAACTTAAAACAGCAGACAACAGGAATAAAACAGCAGAATATAAGGAAAAAGCAGATAACTTAAAACGTAACTCTAACTTTTCTACCCGAAACAACCCGACAGAAATGAAAACCTAGTACCTCCGTGATGTAGGGCCTTAAGGGCCAGCCTACGGATACGAACTTACCTGTAGTCCATGAGTTACAAGCTTTGTTCATCTCGGTGAGTCTCAAACCTATAATATGCACGATCAGACATTAACCCTAAAACTTGATTAAAACTGGAGAATGACTTTCCTTAACTTGTTAACTAGCATAAAACATTTACCTTTACTGGAGGGACTGGAGAAAACAGGGAAGAGACGAAGTTGGAATCGTCACGTCGTCTAGAAGAGAGAGAGCAGAGAAGAGAATGGAATGAAACAGAGAGATGAATGAGGTTTCACGTAGAAGGAAGAACATATCTTGTTCAACAAGTTGAACACTTAGCAGCCATTCATTGGCTTCCTCCTACCAACATTAATTCCTACCTAGACTGCCCCTCCATTGGTTCTAACAAAAGATTTGTTTTGGTTACACCATAGTTTAGTTTTCCACTAAACATCCCAACACATTGCACCAAAACATACATGATATTAATATAAACCTAATTCCATTGGATAATTCGAAGGATAACTTCCCAGCCAAAAATGCCGGGTGTTACATTCCATCAACCTTAAAAGAATTTTGGTTCCCAAAATTTGCTAAGACCTAAGGGTCTCTTAATCCCTTTTACCCTCATCCTAAAGTTCTCTATTTTATGAACTTCTACAATGGGACCGTATCTGTGACTGCTGTGTGCTGAGCATCAACATCCTCAGCATCAACATCATCCTCTGTTCCCCCTGGTATGGCATGATTTGGTCTCGTGTCTGGCATTGGACAATCCCGGACGTGATGACCCTCTTTGCCACATCGAAAGCAATGGCCGTTAAGGAGTCTGCATTCACCTCGGTGATACTTCTGGCAACGCGGGCAAACAGGAAGCTGAGGGGCTCCCACTGGTCTTTTTCCCTTGTCCTAATAGGCAGCAATCTCATTGAGCATTTTGACGCCCCGATTTTGTTGTTGTTATGGTTGCCAATCACGACCTTGTTGTTGCTGAGGAACATCCCGATAGAACCTTTCTGATGAATCCCTCTGTCTCTGGAACTTCGTCTCTAAGGCTTCCAACTGATAAGCCTTGGCCACCACCTTTATATACGGTGCCTCGTCAAAACCCCCAGTCGTGATCCCTCGTAAAAGGTCCATCTTCAGACCCTGGATGAACTGGTGTACCTTGTTCTCGTCGGTGGCCACCAGATGAGGTGCATAGAGAGACAGTGACTCGAACTTCTGAACATACTCAGCCACCGATCCATATTGGCGCAGGCGGGAGAATTCCATCATCTTCTCCTTTCTTGCACTGCGATCGAAATACTTCTCATAGAATATCTTTTTGAATCATTCCCAGCTTAATGCTACCATAGTCGACTGCACTGTGTCCCACCAAAATCCAGCACTTTTTGTGAGGTGAAACGTGGCACATATCACCTTCTTGCTTTCTTCCACCTCAGCGTAGTTGAACATTTTCTCTATCGCCCGGATCCATTTCTCGGCGTGCGTAGGGTTCGTCGATAATCCATCAAATGCAGGCGGTTGGAGCCGTCGAAATCTGTCTCCACTAGTGTCTCGTGGCGCATGGTTGTTGTTCCCATTGTCTGCCATCATGCGTTCCATCATGCGTGACTAAATTACCGACTAGCTCAGTTAGGCGATCGAGGGCGTCGCCTCTGTCGTTTGCATCACCTTGATTCCCTCTCTCCATTACTAGAAAACCCTAAAAGCAATAATTAAATTTAATAAACAGAACTTTTTCGGAAACTTAAACACTTACAGTTGGTGGAGCGATCTCACGTGGCGGATTGTGCAGTCAGACAGTTTACAGGATCGCTTTTAAAATCCAGTTTTGCTCTGATACCATAACTGTGATAGCCCCCAACCCGATCGGGGTCCGAGGAGCCATCACACCGGGACAATTAACAGAAAACGGGACATATATTTTTTTTGAATAAACAAAGCAGACCGAACTATTAAAAACAAACCCCTAAAACTTTACAGAGAGAGGGAACGTTCTCTGGAATTAAAAGCGAAACGGGAAAGGGATTAAAATCAGACTACGGAACGAATGACAGAAAGGGAAAGCAGGATAACTGAAACACTTAAGGATTTGGACGTAAACCTTCTTTGGACGAGTGCAGGGAGACAGGGAGAATTGCAAACGGGGAGACAGAAATGGACGACTTGACATGCATTACGAAACCTAATAATATGGAAAAAAAACTGGAAATCATGTCGGAAGAAAGGCTACAGTGAATGTCAGGGTCGGGTGATGTAAAGCAAAAGAAGTAAATAAACTGGGCGGAGAATGTAAATAAATTGGGGCGGAAGACGTAAATTACAAACAAAAGTGGACTATTCACCGACAGATGTGAACTATAGACAGAAGATTACTGTTCACCGGTGGAGGTGAACTAGGCGGAAGATGTGGGCAGATGACGTCAGACGGAAGATGTAGCTGACGTCATGTGGAAGATGAAAATAAACTGGGCGGTGGACGTTTGAAATAAAAGACAGGGAGAGTGGACAACAGAAGTTCGTGGACGTTTACACTAAAAGACAAAAGCAGTGGACACAAGAGTCCGTAGACGTTTTCACTAAAAGACAAAAATAGTGGACACAGGAGTCCGTGGACGTTTAAAATCAAAGACAGACTTTGAACTTTTAAAATAACAGGCAGACTCTCGGCGACGTTATCGTGGACGATAACTTTGGACGATGACACTTAGCCAAATAAAAGAACAGAAACCGAAGGCAAAATAGACCATTATTTTGGAGGCAGAATGGACGTGGACGACTGTTTTACAGAAGAGAATGACAACTGTTTTACTGAAGGCGTGGACAACTGTTTACAGAACAGAATGGACGACTTACTTCTTTTGACATAGAAAACTTTGAACTTCTAAAACCCGATTCAAATACAGTTTTAAAACACACTTGACAACATGACAGAGACTCAAGAAAACAAACTGCATGGATAGCTTTAAAACTCGAGACAATCCATGCACAACCTGCAAGGAAAGATTCCAAACAATTCCAGAATACTTCAGAGTATAAATTCAACTGTCAAATACAGAGTTTTTAAATACATCGACAGATTCAATACAACGTTTAAAATCACAGAGGCTGTGCAGAACTTGACATATGTTTCCAAAAATTCGCCATAACAGAAGTTTTTAAAACATAACACAAAACTTTAAAACCTCATTCTCTCTGGTCAGGAATATGTCTAGCTGCCACAACCAAACCCCATGAGCTCGATCCGCCAACTACATCAAATCATCATCTTGAGGCACAATGTCCTCATCTACGGGTTCAGTACCTACATCAGGGAGTTCACCTATGAGTCTAAAACTCAGTAAGAACATATAAAAATGCAGGGATGCATATCCTATGCATGAACTTTCAGAATACGGTGACAAGTGCAGAATATTACTTTTTATCTGTCAGAAAGTGGGGCTTATAGGGAAACAGGCGTAATAGAAGTGTACTATTAGGCACTAGTAATTCAGAGCAGAACACCAGTCCCCGTCCCACACTTAACCGGTACATTACAGTCATATTTTTTTATCCTTCTTAACTTCAAAACCGTGTACAGAAAACTTTTGCATGTGTTTCGGGAAAATCGTGTATGCATGAGCATTTACAGTGCTTGAACTTAAAACAGCAGACAACAGGAATAAAACAGCAGAATATAAAGAAAACGCAGATAACTTAAAACGTAACTCTAACTTTTCTACCCGAAATAACCCAACAAAAATGAAAACCTAGTACCTCTGTGATGTAGGGCCTTAAGGGCCAGCCTATGGATACGAACTTACCTGTAGTCCGTGAGTTACAAGCTTTGTTCGTCTCGGTGAGTCTCAAACCTATAATATGCACGATCGGACATTAACCATAAAACTTGATTAAAATTGGAGAATGACTTTCCCTAACTCGTTAACTAGCATAAAACGTTTACCTTTACTAGAGGGACTGGAGAAAACAGGGAAGAGACGAAGTTGGAATAGTCGCACGTCGTCTGGAAGAGAGAGAGCAGAGAAGAGAATGGAATGAAACAGATAGATGAATTAAGGTTTCACGTAGGAGGAAAAACATATTTTGTTCAGCAAGTTGAACACTTGGCAGCCATTCATTGGCTTCCTCCCACCAACCTTAATTCCTACCTAGACTGCCCTTCCATTGGTTCTAACTAAAGATTTGTTTTGGTTACACCATAGTTTAGTTTTCCACTAAACATCCCAACACATTGCACCAAAACATACATGATATTAATATAAACCTAATCCCATTGGATAATTCGAGGGATAACTTCCCGGCCAAAAATGCCGGGTGTTACAGAATATATAGCTTATCAATTTTCACCAAGTACTAATCTAATCCATTCTAATTTTATCTAAATAATTAAAAATAGGGTAAATATCAATTTGCCCCCTAAAGTATGGGGGTGTTTGCAGTTGATATCTCAAACTTTGAATTTCTTCAATTGACATCATGTACTTTAACTAGTTATCAACTGACACCTCCAGTTAGATTTTTCGTTGGTGCACATGGCACGATGTCGGTGACATGTAGAAACGAGCTCCTATGCTCGCCAATTGGTTTCAGGTCAGGATTCATAGCATTTATCAAGTTCAACAGAACAGCAAGAGCCAGCGTGGCAATAGCTGAACAGCTTACCCAAAACGTGCTTTAGAAAATCGAAATTCTCAGAGCTTGAAACAAAAGAAAAAGGTAGAAGAGAATATCCATCTTCAGATTTCACTGTTGTGGTAAAACAAGTATGGTTGTCTCTTCATCCATGTTTGAAAATCCTCTTCGATTTTTCTCCAAAAAATTTCTCAAAACTTCAAAAAATCCTCTAAATATTTTGAATATTGTCTATTTGTAGAGCCTTGATTAGGGTTTCCAAAATCTCGGAAGGAAAGATGCAAATAATTATTATTTTGATAGAGTTATCAATTGTCCTTTTTATCCAACATCCTGCTATCACTGAGCCTCCATTTTTTACAGTCAAGCTGTCGACCCTCCATCAACTCTGCTCTTTTGATCAGAGACTGCCAAATTGCCATCTGGATGTCCGACTAAATTTGCTCCTCCGATTCCAATGCACAGCCTGATGGGCAACCTCTTAGCACGGTAGTTGTCATATTCCATTTCAATATCTCTGTCAACAAAGCATCGATCTTTCTTGGAGGTCAAACTCTTCAGCATATAATTGATATTTCAATGGGCAATGTAGCACTCCAGCTACTCTCCGATTTTGATTTGGTCGCGACAGAGTTTTGCTATTACATTCAAATTGCTTAGTTAACAGCTAGTGACATTCTGAATCTTTTGGTTTGTTTATTGATTTTTGTTCTTAACAAGTTTTAGTCTTGATCTGTTCTTCTGAATAAATAATTTTAATTTTTTGACAAATTATCGAGTTCTATTGCAATTTGGGGTGTCAATTTTTTTAGATAAGATATTTTGTTCAAATTTGTGATACTGAATTTTTAGTGTTTGAATTTGGGCCAATTTATTTCATCCATCAAGATCTAAATTTTTCCTGAGAATATTTTTTAGTAAAATCCAATTTTTATTTTTTCGATTTCGGGAGATGTGAGGAATTTTTAATTGATAATTTTATTCGAATTACTTTTATATAAAGAGTTTTTCCACGTCAAAATTTAGTGTCTCAATTTTTGTAATTTTTTCTTGTTATCGTTCAATTTATAGCATAACATTTTCATATTAAACTTGAACTAATTCTGTAAGACCCTCCGGCCCAACCCTCTGGGATCCGTGAAGTTTTAACCTACTTCCGGCCACAACCGGGCCGTAGCCTCTGAGGATCCGCGGAGCATGGGTGAGTAGCCCAAGTGGTACTCCTCACTTGTAGCCTTGGGTACTAATCCCTGAGGTCCTGGGTTCGAGTGGGGAGAAAGGCAAAAACTCCCTACAGGGAGGGAAAAGTTCGTGAGTGGGACCACCCATGCTCTGTGGATCCTCAGAGGGTTGGGCCGGAGGGTCTTACAGAGCGACTTTTTTGTAAGACCCTCCGGCCCAACCCTCTGGGATCCGCGAAGTTTTAACCCACCTCCGGCCCTAACCGGGCCGTAGCCTCTGAGGATTCGCGGAGTATGGGTGGTCCCACTCACGAACTTCTCCCTCCCTGTAAGGAGTTTTTGCCTTCCTCCCCACTCGAACCCAGGACCTCAGGGATTAGTACCCAAGGCTACAAGTGAGGAGTACCACTTGGGCTACGCCTTTTTTGAAGACCCTCCAGCCCAACCCTCTGGGATCCGCGGAGTTTTAACCCACCTCCGGCCCCAACCGGGTCGTAGCCTCTGAGGATCCGCGGAGCATGGGTGGTCCCACTCATGAACTTCTCCCTCCTCCAAGTGGTACCCCTCACTTGTAGCCTTGGGTACTAATCCCTGAGGTCCTGGGTTCGAGTGGAGAGGAAGGCAAAAACTCCCTACAGGGATGGAGAAGTTCATGAGTGGGACCACCCATGCTCCGCGAATCCTCAGAGGCTACGGCCCGGTTGGGGCCGGAGGTAGATTAAAACTCCGCGGATCCCAGAGGGTTGGGCCGGAGGGTCTTACAAATTCTTTTTACTCATTTAACTTAATCAGAAAAGGCAATAAACTTACATAGAATAATTAAAATTTATTAAAGCGTAGCTAACATGTTTTTGTGAAATTTCTCACAATGAAAGTGAAAAACGGTTGTCTAAAGAAGTTTGAATCGATCATATAAAATAGCTAATTTTACTTAATGATTTAAGAAAAATAAATAGTAATGTTAGACCTATCATCTAAATATACCCTCTACTTTTATATCTAGATATGTCATTCAATTGGTGTAATTAATATTTTATTTTAATTATTTATAATTTATTTTAATTATTATTGTAGCACCCGGTCTTTTTGTCTGTAATTATTTCCTGAATCATTTTGCGGAATTGATTTAATGTTAATACAATATGTGTTTTGTTGGGAACCAAACTAGTGTGTAACTAAACAAAACACTAAGTTTAAAATCCATGGAAGGGCAAATTGGAGAGAAATTAAGGTTGGTGGGAGATAGCCAATGGATAGTTGACACTTGGCAGCTTGTTGAAGAAGCTAAGTTTTTCCTCCTACGCGAAACCCTCTTCACTTCACTTCTCTGCTCTCTCTCCATTCTCTTCTCGGCATTCTCTCTTCCAGTCGACAACAGCCATCGAAGTTACTTCGATCTCCTCGGTTCCTTTCTGTTTTTCCACTAGGGTAAGTATCTTTTAATGCTAACAAGTTTGGACAAGTTTAATGTGAGTTTTGGTTGGAGTAAAGGATTGTGATACTTTGGTAAAAACTCACTGTTTTTGGATGAAAACACACCGGTTTGTTTTCTAAGGGTTTGAATGAGTTTGGAATAGATTCTTCTAACTTATTAGTTAGCATTTGCAGCTTGTTTATTTTCTGAGCGTGCATGTACAGGTTCGAGCATTTCCGAGACGTTCAGGACTATCAACTCTGCAGCAACAGGTAAGTTCATATCCGTAGGTTGGCCCTTAAGGCCCTACATCACGGAGACTCTAGGATTTTACTACTGTCGGGAGGTTTCAAGTAGATAAGTTGAAGTTATATTCCGAGTTGTCTGTTTTTCCTTTAGGTTCTGTTATGTTATTTCTATTGTCTGCTGTTTTAATTGTAAGCACTGAAAATGTTCATGCATACACGATTTTCTGAAAGTTCATGCAAAACTATTTTCTGTACACGGTTTTGAAGTTATGCAAGATAAAATCTGACTGAAATGAACCGGTTAAGTGTGGGACGGGGACTGACCCACTGTTACTGTACTGTTATATATATGTATACTGTATTACTGTATGTGCCTATTGTGCACTCACTGATTATACTGATTGTCAGTTCCCCTATAAGCCCCACTTATACCCCTCTGCCACTGAAATATAATGTTCTGTACTGTCACTGTATTCTGAAAAACCGCATGCATAGCATTTTGTATCACTGCATCTTATTATGTTCTTACTGAGTTTAGACTCATAGGTGAACTCTCTGATGTAGGTACTGAACCTGAAAGTGAGGACTTTGTACCTCAGTCCGATGAATAGGTGGCTGGTGGATCGAGCTCATGGGGGGGTTTGGTTGCTGCAGCCAGGCATATTTCTGTCCCGAGGTTTAAGTTTTTAAAATGATGTACAAGTCTGTGAAACCTTACTGAGATTCTGCTGTTTTGTTTTTAAACTTCAGCTGTCGTTCTGTGTTTGTTTTAAAAACTTCTGTTTATGGAAAATTCTGTAATTATATGTTAAGTTCTGTACTGTCTCTGAGATTTTGAAACAATGTATAGATTCTGTGTCAATGTTTAAAACCGCTGTATTTGACAGTTAAGTTATATTCTAAAGTATTCTGGAATTGTTTGGAATATTTTCTGTTAGTCTATGCATGGACGGTCTCTGGTTTTTGAGCTATCCATGCAGTGTGTCTTCTTGAATCTGTCATTTGTAAAGCATGTTTCACAACCTTGTTTTGATTCGGGTTTTGGAGATCTGAAACTTTTAATTGTCTCCTGTTTTATGCCCTCTGTTCATATGTCTTCCTGTTAAAGTTGTCAAGTTTTGCCTTAAAAACTGCATCTTCCGATCACGTTCACTGCTGTTTTAAGTGTACATCCACCGATAGTCACCGTTCACATTTTGTCTCATTCGCATCTTCTGCCAAACAGTGATCCTGCCATAGGTTTTTCTTCTGCCGATTACGTAAATGTCTGTATCCTCCAGCTGACGTCATCCATCTTCCGGCTGACGTCATCACCTCATTCGATTTCGTTTAATGCCTGTATCTTCCGCCTGACGTCACCCATCTTCCGACTGACGTCAACACCTCTTCCGCCCGGTTTTACTCAGCCTCTTCCGCTGAACACTGTTCGTCTTTTGTCGTATCTGAATCCACCGATAACTTTAATCTTCCGCCTGACGTCATCCTTACTTCTGTCTTTGCAAATGCATCTTCCGCCTGACGTCAGCTCACATCTTCCGTCCGATTTAATTGTATCATCTGCTTTGGTTTATTTACATCCACCGGTTTTGGTTCATTGTCTTATTAAATGACATCCACCGCTCCGGTTTAATTTTCATCCACCGCCCAACAGTATTTTGTTTGTTTTTAAACTAAGTCTTCCGCCAGTCTTCCGCCAATATTTCCAGTAATTCCCTGCCATTCCTGTCTGTTTATTTCTCCATCTGCTTACTTTATCATTCACCTCTGTTTCCTGTTTTTACCATTTTCTTCTCATATGTTTTGCTGCACTCTTCAAGTCCACCTTGCCCAATATCTTAGATGTGCAAAGTTTTAATTTACTTATGTCTCCCTGTTTTCTTCAGTCTATTATTTCTGTGGTTCAAAAATAAACGTGTCTTCTGATTCTGTTTTAAGTATTTTGTAATTCATCCTGCAGTTTGGTTTTAACTGTTTTCTTTCCCGTTATGATTTATACTCCAGAGAACACTCTCTCTCTCTGTCAATGTTTTAAAAGCATAATGTTCAAAAAAAAAAAACAATAGTCTCGTTTTCTGTAAAATGTCCGGATTGATGGCTCCTCGGACCCCGATCGGGTCGGGGGCTGTCACAATTATACCAGTTAACATTACGTCACAGATATAATTAGAGTGTAAAACAGAAAATATACCAAAAATTACCCATATGTGTCAAAATGAAGTTACACAACTTATATTCCACAAATACGGCAGAAAATATAGCATATATTCCACAAGAACAACAAAATTGATAAATTATCGATGGTGACCATGATAGTTGCCATCTTCAGGTAATGCAGTAGGCATTTTCTTTCCTGCATTTTAAGAAACAATTACAAGAAGAAAAGTTAAAAATTTAAACCTGCAATAAACAATAAAAAGAATAAATAACAACAATTAACTTTCATTTGAATTTGAGTAATGCTAGAGTTACTCTCTCAAAAAATTCACTGACGTGTCAAATAATTATTTCTGTAATTAATGTAATAAATTATATTTTATAATTTATTACATTAATTGTACTAATCATTGTTTACACGTCAGTAAATGTTTTTAGAAGAATTTTTAAAGAGAATACACCTAGTAATACTCTTTGAATTTTATTCCCTTAGTGAAGAGATAGACATTTAGTATTTTGCTATAAAAGATGTAATTTTCTTTAAATTGAACTCATATCATAAAAATTTATTAAATTCACTAATAGAATTTTGATTATTTTTATTTACATTATTTGTTACTATAAGTAGACATTTCAAATAGCCTTACATTAAATGATTCGTGATACTATTGGCTTTATAAATATTAAAAATGGTAGAACAAATTCTAATTAATAATACTATTTCTGTGTTCCCATGTTGAGTTTAACTATTGATAAATTCTCTAAGAAGGCTACAACAGTCAACAGAGACCTATAGTTCAAGGACAAGGATTCTCTCTCTTTTTTGTCTCATCTTCTTATCCTTCCCTTTGAATCTTGGTGATCCGTTACGATCCAAGTCTTGGCTCACATCTTGACACCATATAAAAAATTTATTTATTTTTCATTGCAACTCTCAATTTTCTTTATTTCCAGGAATGTCAAATTGAATCATAATTTTATTAATATCTATTATTTTGATACAATTAACTGAGCATTTGATTAAAACCATTATATGATTGTGATTATCCATCACAATAATTTATCATAGGATTGAGAAGAAAAGGAAAAAAAAAAAGTTTATAATTAAAAAATAAATTTTTAATGTGGTGTAATGAGATGACATGAGTTATTGGATATGAAAAGAAAAAGTAAGGTTGCAGACTCAGGCTGCAATGAATTAAAAGACTCGAGCATATTTTTGGTCAGAAAAGAGAGACTAAATCTAACACAACTAGAAATCAGGGGTTCTTTTTGGAGAAATAGAGCATTATACCCCAAAAAAATGAATAAATAAAATCCAAAACTAGTGTAGCAAACTTACTGAAAGATGTTGTCATATTTGGAACGTCTCTCGCTGCCACTGAACAGGCAAAGATCATAAGCAGAATAATTATCAGAACTTTCCAAATTGAAAATGCCAATTTAATGGAAATCATTTTTCCACAGAAACAAAACAATATATATGCTATGCATGCAGGTAATGAATATATAGCCCATTAACACTAACTAATATCTGCTACACCATTAATGATGTTTTAAAATTCTCTATTTTCAGTCAATAAAAATAAATTCTTAGAGACGACTTGCTAGACTACTCAAGACTTGCTTTAATATACATATGACTTGTTCAAATTTTACAAATAAAACAGCTCTGGCCTAGCATGTAAAAACTAAATTTAGATAATAAGAATATTGTATTAGTATTTGAGAAAGTGGGCTGTCATGATATAGTTACATTTTAATATAAACGTTGAGCAATGCTAAGTTTGCTTTTAATTTCATACTTTAATCTTAATTGTTGATGTGATGATCAGTAGCAATTGCAATTAATATTTTATTTTAATTTATCTTAATTATTACGTCAATTAATGAGTGACACGAATGCGATACGTCAAAAGATAAGATTAGAATATAAAATCATAAGGTGAACTTAATATTACTCGTAAATGCTTTCTTTTGTGATTCTCACCTTATATTCGTTAAGATTATAAATTGCAAAACATATTTGAATCTACGAAATCATCTTAGAACATATTTGCTACAAATGCCTCTGAATTCGGCAACTAGTGGTCGTGATACTATAAGTTAGAATGACTTCCCTAGAGAAAACCTTTACTATTTGTATTATCTGAGCGACAGGAGATTTAGAGAGTAGAAGAAAACTTCTTGTTTAACTTAAGGACCATAGCCTTGTTTTTAAAAAATAAGTTTGGTTTAAGTGATGACTTGGAGTTTTCAAATAGGTAAATTTGAAAATTGAGTAATCTAATTTAATTAATGGTTGACGGTTTAATAAGAAGTTATCACTTATGGGCTTTACCTATGGGCAAGAAAGAGGAGGATATAATTTGGAGACTTAGTTAAAAATCTAATTGAAGGGTTGGTGTCAAGGGGAGGCGTAAACCAGAAGGCACAATTCACTTAGACAGGGTGAAATTTTTGGATTATTCAAGAAACAGATTGGTCGCCAGTGAGTTGTGAAATTGGGTTATACAGTTCATTTGGTTTCATAATTGAGTTTTGCTTTTCTAATATTAATACAATTATTATTGAAAATATAAAAACTGATAAATTACATGGAGAACTTTCCTTAAAGTTTCCCTATCTTTTCGCCTTTTAACAATGATAAAACAACAAATATATAAATATAAAATGAAAAATGAACAAAAAGTCAAAAACACGTTAAAAAAGAATGTCGTGGCACACATTTTCAAAAACGTGTTTTTGACATTTTTGTTCATTTTCCTTCTCCTGTATTCTCCTCACCGAGGGACAGTTTTGGCCGCGTCTTCTGCTCTTCAATTCACTGTAACAATATTAATTTTTTCTTCTGTTTTTTATTATCTTGTAAAAGATTTTACTTTAGATATTCAATAATATGTAGGTTTTTGATAAAAATAATTTTGATTTCATGAAGGTATGTAATTGAACCATGATTATTTTTTGAATTAATATGACACACGTTTTATTTGGATCACAGTTTACATTATACACAGCATACTTTCCAGCCATCGATCTAATTCCCTCATTTGGTAAAGGTTGGCAGCAGACATCCAGAGAGAAGTGAATTAGAGTCAAAGTTTTGTAGTTTCCTATTGAATGCCACATCACGGCTAATAATTATTTTTTACTCACCAAGTTCGATACACCATAGCTTGTATCCTTTCACATTGTCAGAATACTGCAAGAAAACACAGTTTTTGGCCTGAACCTTCAGTTTCTCCTGTTTTATGTGTGCATAAGTCACACACGGTTGAGCATGTCATATTTTGCCATTTCATATTTCGCCAGTTGAGCATGTCATAACTCATATGGTGTTTTGAACCCCTACGCAGTGGAAGGACATAGATTGATAAGATATCTCACGATTTTGATAGCTTTATCAAACCCAATTGATAGAAGATAACATTTAAGCAAAGGAACAAAACTCACGTTCTGAATTTTTCAAACACATCCATTGAACATCACAATCTGCACCGAACCAGTGCCTAGTATGGTGCATGATTTATTGTTGTCAACTAACACCTCTCAATTATTGCATTGTTGGAATTTTCAAGCCACTCATTCCTCATATTCATATGAAAAGAACACCTTGAATTAAGGATCAATTGATCATCGAAATCCTTCACTAAGGTAACTAGAACGTCTGAAGAGTCATAACGATCCGAGACCATCGATGGATCACCAGTGTCCGTATTCTTCTCGGCCATCCTTAGCAATCCTTCTTGAAGTGTCATTCTTTGTTTCAAAAAAAGCACTTCTTGCCTTGCTTGGATTTTGATTGTGCTTTATTCTTTGATTTCTTCTAATCACGAGTTTGAGATCCTCTCCGCACTAATAACCCCCTCACCATCCGAAGCTTCTTTATATCCATTTTTTCACTGGAGCTCCTTCGAATTAAGTACAACATTTACCTCTAATATGGTTAGGGTTTGCTTCTCGTAGAGCATAGTGTCGATGAAATGATCGTACTGCTTCAGTAGAAAACTCAACAAGATAATAGATTGATTCTCTTCTTCTATCTTTACACCGATGTTATTCAAGTCCAAGATTATTTTGTTGAAATCATTAATATGTTTATACATCTCCTTGGATTCCTCCATTGCAATTGTGTACATCTTCTTTTTCAAATATAGACGGTTAGTCAGCAACCTTTTCATGTATAAAGCTTCAAGCTTGGACCAAACTAAAATTGACGAACCTTCTTCGATGACCTCATTAGTACCTCGTCCCCTTAAACTCAGGTAAAATAGCACCATACGCTTTGGAATTCATCTCAAAATTCCTATCATCGTCAAACAATTGAAGCTTCCGAACGCCTCGGAATCAATAGCAATAGATAATACTTGATGAACCAAAAAAATCTTCATCTTGACTCATCATAGACTGAAATCATTATTATCCATGAATTTGTCAACCTCAAATTTTGATATGAAAGCCGAAAGAAAACAATCCACGCTCACTGCACTAATTTTTATGCTAAAAATAATCACATCGCGAGAATTAATCAAAAATAATTTAGAAGAATGAAAAAAGAAATCAAAACACAAAAATTTACGTGGTTCGGACAAAATCGTCATATATCCAAGGCACAAAACTTCAACAACGCATTTTATTAAAGAATGAAGAAAATAAGTATTCCTGTAATGCTATAGCATCGCGAGCAATATCAACTGAGAGTACAAGAAAAATAACATTTTCTGATAAATCTCTCTCACCATTTTCTCTCTCTGTCTTATTTTCTTTCGACTCTGCTCACACTAGATCTGATTCTTTTTCTCTCTTCTTTTTCTTATCCTCTATCAACTCTCTCATTCATCCATTTGAA
The DNA here is from genome assembly GCA_022432975.1 of Begonia masoniana. Lineage (NCBI taxonomy): Eukaryota > Viridiplantae > Streptophyta > Magnoliopsida > Cucurbitales > Begoniaceae > Begonia > Begonia masoniana. The sequence goes on along the minus strand of CM039515.1, from coordinate 44,266,492 downwards.
ATAAAGAATACAAAATTTGAACATGATAAAAAAATAATTGCAATACAAATTACAAATCTAATTCAAAAAATTGTTGAATAAATCCAAACCAAAATGTTGAAGCAATAATTACTATAACCAAAAAAAAGACTCCATGAAGCTAATTATAGGCACCGCCTGAATTTAGTGAATATTCATTATGCATGTATTATTTGACTGGAGAGACGATCAACTGAGTTAAAGTGTAAAGCCTGTTCAAGGTCGAAAATTGTGAATATTGAATTGGTTTTGCAATTTATGCTTCTACGAATTATGAGTAAGTTAAAAAGCAGGTTTTTCTTCTACCTGGAATATGTATGTCATAAATAGAGAGAAATTCGTATAGTTAGGGGAGTTCCTTTCTGTAATTGATAAAATTAGCAAGAGTGAGAGAGAGAGAGAGAGAGAGAGAGAGAGAGAGAGAGAGAGAGAGATGGTGATGAAAAGAGGTGAATTTGGGTTTTCTGCAAGGTTAGTTCTTGTTTGTAAACACTGCTGTTGGGCTCTATGTTTATAATTTGTTTTCTAAGTTCATAATAAAGATTCATTATCGTATCCATGGACGTAGATCAATTTTATTCCAACTACGTTAATTCTTGGTGTCTGAGAATTATTCTCTCTTTTGATTTTATGTTTTTTACTTTTCCACAACATACTCTTTTCTTGGTGGAAAAAGAATATTGAAAACAATTATACTCATAAAGTCAAGTTAGAAATAGATAAACAAAAAGTTTAGACCTTAATATTTATATACAAGTCAATTTTTATGGCTGGGCTATTAACTCAACAATAAATATGAAAACAACTCAGTACCAGAATACATTTATTCAACTTTTCAACACGGTGTTCTTTTGACTAAATTAGTAAATTGAATTCAGCATCCCTTATGCATGCCAATAATTCAATCAAAATTCAATTTCTTATGGTAACCAATTTTGAATAACGCTCCCCAGCAAATGTTATTTAAAAACTCTGCTGAAAAACTAGAGCACCTTGAACTAAAATCATTTAAATTTAAAAATATGAAAGTATTTGATTCGGAAATATAAAAGTAATTTAAAAATATTTGATTGCGACGGACAAACAAATATGCTATATATACCGTTTTAATGTGTATTTCATTTAGATGAAAATGGCTTCGAAGATGTTTGCATTTTCTTGGACGATTTTATGGATGATTTTCCTCTTATTGGGTTCTTCGATGTCAGCAAGACACCTTCCACCGAGCAGGAATGTTTTGGGTAAGTTTGTTGTAGTTCAACTTGATTATTGTTTAACTTTTGTTAGGAATGAACTGAACTTTTAATAATCAATAATTTTAACTAAGTTGTTATTGTCATGATAAAATTGTGACAAGTAATTTTTCTCATATTTTGCAGAAGCGGCTGATCCAATTGATGGAAACTATGATGGATCTCATTAATCAACCAATCCCATAACAAACTGTCTTATATTATTGCCTGATAGTGGCTGTCTTCTTGGTGTGTCAAGACATATCTGTGTAACGTCT